>JARHVA010006495.1:317500-447500 GCA_037957365.1 Torreya grandis | reverse complement strand
CCCGGAAGTGTAAAAACTTCCTCAAAGGGAGGTCAACCCACAGATGCAAGACAGATAAAAGACTGAGAAAGTATAAGATACGAGAATACAGAAATGATGAATAGATTGAAAATGAAAGAAAACACCAAATGGTTACCTGAAGGAAGCAGTCGGGCTTATGACAGTCGCCGATGTCGGAAGTTCTGCCGGCGTCGGTTATGAGGCCTGCCGGCGTCGGTTATCCTACCGACGTCGGTTGGGGAAGTGACCGACGTCGGTCGGGGTAATGGCCTGTGGTCGGGTCTGAGATGTGTTCTGGACTGTGGACAGGTCCGGGATGCTGAGGATGTCGAGACAGAGTCTGGGGACGGGTCAGAATGGACTGTGGAATGGTCTTGCCCTATATAGGGTCTTTTGTGGACAAAAAGGGGGATGGGGGAGTTGTCTGGAACTGGGATGAAGAGTGGGGCAATGGGAGAGGAGGATGGACAGAGGACAAGTCCTGAGAAGGCCTTGCAGCCTCTCAGGGGGGAAGGGTAGAAGGAAGGCGAGAAACAACAGATAACTGAAAGCTCAAATAACAGAATCAAATAATAGATTTGCTTACCTCTTTGCCTGCTGAATGAAGAGTTGAAGGAGCTGTTGTTGGAGCCAGGGAGGATTCTGCAAGAAGAGAATTCTGATGAAGAGCCTTTGCACCTGCTGCTGTTGTTGCACGAGGTTCAAAACGAAGACAAGATGAATGCCAAACGCCAAGAGAGTTCTGTTTGCGAGCTCAGGAGTCCAGGGGTTGCAACGGATACAGGACGGGGATAATGAAGGCTGCCGACGCTGGCAGTTTCGCCGACGTCGGCCGAAGGGTCACCGACGTCGGCGGTCGCAGGATGGGCACAGAGGCTAAAAATAGCCTCTGCCCATTCTTGCACGCCGCCGAGCGAGGGGTCATGGGCAGAACGGTCGCAAGGTTGCCAAAATGGACGAGGGGGGCTATAATGGTGAGATTTGGGCTAATAAATGCTAGGGGAAGGTGGAGGGATTCAAGGGAGGATCCAAGGAGGCAAGGGTAGGGTGGAAAAGGGGGCCTCAATTAATTAAAAGATGTTAATTTTTAATTAATAAGACCTAGGTGGGTTAGGGACCAAGGAGGACTAGGAGGGAGAAAGGACCAAGGGGGAGAACCAAGGTGCAGACACGTTTGCGGTGTCTACATTTGCCCCTTTTTGTCTTGTTGGTTGTTCTAGACGAACTGCAAGACAAAAACAGGAGTTGGTTGCCCCAGAAAAAGGATGAGGTGTTCCCCCCTCAAAGCGATAGTCGAGAGAAGGGAACCGAAGATCGAGTGTCGATTTGACAAAGAAATGGATAGAAAAGAGTGAGTGAAAATGCTGCCATAGTCATGATTGCGCGTAGTCCACTTCACGAGAGGGTCAGGTCAAATTGTCGCATGGTCAAGGGTCAAGGAGTGCCAAAATTGAAGTAATCGGGCCCCAGCATTTAGTCGTCTGCTGATCGGGTCACTCAATCTAAGCTGAAGCTCCAAATGGTCGTCGTGTCCCAGGTATCCAGGGCTCAGGAAGTGCTCCCAGAAACACGAAAAAGGCCACAAGTAGTAGGGATCAACTGGCTCGTGATCCTACACTTGTGAAGGGTCAAAAATAGTCTGCGAACAATTCTGCTAACCAGCCGTGGAATAGCATACATGCAAAAACAACCAAGGCAACATTGTCTTGGAAGAAGGTCAAAGAAGAAGGAGATAGGCATGGTCGCCAATGGTCATTGGTCAAGAGGATGGATGGACGAAAGGATGCGGCCGAGCTAACCCCAGAAGACCTCATGTCAACTGAGTGCTGCCTACATAGCCCTGGTGACAGGGCCTCAGGCCGATGTAGTTCTCCCTAAAAGGGAGGGAGGGTCAGAGGGATTGATTGGTCTTGGTCAAAGTCGAATGAGTGGTCGTGGACAAAAATCTTGGTCAAAGGTGACGAAGTTGGGCATGATAAGAGTCGAAGAAGAGAAGGTTTGTCCATCATAGAGATGAACAAATGGGGGTGGTCGAGCTAACCTCAGAAGATGTGGTATCTGAGTGCTGCCTACATAGCCCTGGTCATAGGGCCTCAGACCAATGTAGTTCGGACTAATTGAAAAGATTGGTCGATGATGAGATTGGATGTGGTCAAAGTTGTCGATAGACTGGTCGTGGTCAAGGTCAAGGTCGCAAAAGAGAAGGTTTGTCCATCAACGAGACGAACAAACGGGGGTGGTCGAGCTAACCTCAGAAGATGTGTTATCTGAGTGCTGCCTACATAGCCCTGGTCATAGGGCCTCAGACTAATGTAGTTCGGACTAATTGAAAAGATTGGTCGATGATGAGATTGGATGTGGTCAAAGTTGTCGATAGACTGGTCGTGGTCAAGGTCAAGGTCGCAAAAGAGAAGGTTTGTCCATCAACGAGATGAACAAACGGGGGTGGTCGAGCTAACCTCAGAAGATGTGTTATCTGAGTGCTGCCTACATAGCCCTGGTCATAGGGCCTCAGACCAATGTAGTTCGGACTAATTGAAAAGATTGGTCGATGATGATATTGGATGTGGTCAAAGTTGTCGATAGACTGGTCGTGGTCAAGGTCAAGGTCGCAAAAGAGAAGGTTTGTCCATCAAAGAGACGAACAAACGGGGGTGGTCGAGCTAACCTCAGAAGATGTGTTATCTGAGTGCTGCCTACATAGCCCTTGTCCTAGGGCCTCATACCAATGTAGTTCGGACTAATTGAAAAGATTGGTCGATGATGATATTGGATGTGGTCAAAGTTGTCGATAGACTGGTCGTGGTCAAGGTCAAGGTCGCAAAAGAGAAGGTTTGTCCATCAAAGAGACGAACAAACGGGGGTGGTCGAGCTAACCTCAGAAGATGTGTTATCTGAGTGCTGCCTACATAGCCCTGGTCATAGGGCCTCAGACCAATGTAGTTCGGACTAATTGAAAAGATTGGTCGATGATGAGATTGGATGTGGTCAAAGTTGTCGATAGACTGGTCGTGGTCAAGGTCAAGGTCGCAAAAGAGAAGGTTTGTCCATCAACGAGACGAACAAACGGGGGTGGTCGAGCTAACCTCAGAAGATGTGTTATCTGAGTGCTGCCTACATAGCCCTTGTCCTAGGGCCTCAGACCAATGTAGTTCGGACTAAGAGACAGAGTGATTGATGATTGGATGTGGTCAAGTGTCAAGATGATGCTGCAAATGTCACAAGAGTCGAGAGTCTTTCATCCCTAGCAAGTTTCCATAGTCGTGATGGATGCATGCTAAAAATGAATGGAAGTCTATTTATGTTTCAGCAAGTATTGGTTTATGCTTAACATAAATTGGGTCTGGTCGGTAGTTTCCATGT
Source organism: Torreya grandis (assembly GCA_037957365.1). Lineage (NCBI taxonomy): Eukaryota > Viridiplantae > Streptophyta > Pinopsida > Cupressales > Taxaceae > Torreya > Torreya grandis. The sequence continues at coordinate 444,137 of JARHVA010006495.1, read as the reverse complement.
GTATTGGTGTCCATGGAAACTATGTGAAATAGACGAGGATGATGTCTGAAAATGATAAAAAAATGACTTGGTTTGAGTTGAGTCGCCAATTGATGCGGTTAAATGTGACCAAAGTGTAGAGAAAAGATGGAAGGCAAATTGCTCTTTCATTGACAAGGACCAGAAAGGAAGCATAGATAGGGGTTATTAGAACAAAAAGCCCCGTTCATGCATTACGTCGTTGACCAGTGTTGAGTTAGAACGGTAATCGAATCACTTTGACATTAAAGTGAGCTCGAAGTCCCTTGAGCCGGTGATAGAAGGAGGATAGGGTAACCCAGTTTAAGAGCAGGAATAACCTTGCCCCTTTTTATAGGAGACCCTGAGACAACTACAAGCCAAGTCCAGGACCCTTTTTTTTTTTTTTTTTTTTTTTTTTGCGCAGGCTGATCGATGCGGGAAGCCTACATAGAGATGTCTTTTGATTTAGTGGTCATGTTGCGAAGCTGATCGATGCGGGAAGCTTCTAAAAAAGGTTGCTGTTTATAGCAAGATTTAATTATAGCCATCCTTCGAGGGAGTGGTCTATATTTTTGCTTAATAATGTTTGAAAAGTTGGCCTAGCTGTCCTTCAAGGGATCAGTCTAGTAATACAGCAATGATAGTACAGCTGTCCTTCGAGGGATCAGTCTGTCTTTTTGATTTGACTTGACTTGATGACCATGGATATGTTTTGACATCTTGATTTGGATTTATTGATAGGAATGAGAGTCACGGACAAGACTGTAGAAGCTCAAGGACGCCCCTTTTTATTAGGACAAAGCATCACTGCATCCTAAAAGGGTTGTAGAGGACTTGTTAAAGGGGAATAGGGTTGAAAGGGATGACGATTAAGGGGATGAAGATTGCTCAAGGGACGAGCTCAAGTTACGTGTCAAGTAGACGAGTACTCGACTAGCAGAAGAAAGGTCGAAGATGCAAGACAGAAAGGGGGGCTCAAGGTCTGATAAGTCCCTGGGCCATGCTAGTGAGTTAAGGTCTGAGTCAATTAGGAGCGGACTTGCCCCATTTGGCTCTTTCCAGATTGGTCAGATGTTGATGGTGGATGAGAAGTTGACTGATATGGTTGTTGATTGGTCGAGACTTGGTTGAAGATTGGTTGAATGATATTTGGTTGTTGATTGGTCGAGGATTGGTTGAAGTGTGGTAAAATGTTTGGTCAAAGTTTGTTGAAGGTTTGGATCCCCCCAGTCGCTTAGGGAGAATGTTGGATAGATTAGTCAAGATTGACTGAGGCTTGGTGATTAAATGGACTGTGTTAATGTCAAATAATGGGGTCAAAGGCGGTAAAGAGACCATAGTCTGCCGTGGAGATCTCGATTTAGGTGATGAGGTTGGAGAGGCACGGGTCGGGGTTGATGTTTTGTTGAAGAGGTGGTTAAGAGGGGCCTTGGTGAGAGGAAAAGGATTTCTCCATTGTTGACGAATGACGGCTTTGAGAGCACAACAATGCTCAGTGTCATGTCCCGGAGTATGATGATAGTTGCAAAATTTAGAGTTGTCGAACCAAGATGGCCTTGATCCGAGAGTTGATGAATGGGGCGGTGTTGAAGGTTTGTTGATGACGTGGTCGAGAAGAGAGGTGTCATTCGCCAGACATTGGCGAATGGCAACCTTGAGGGCATGACAATGCTCCGTGTTGTGCCCGAGCGTGCGATGATACGCACAAATGCGAGTGTCATCGAACCAAGGTGGTTTAGGTCCGAGAGATTGATATTGTCTGAGAGGCGGGAGGTCGAGGCGAGATGACTGCAATAGGTGTCGTAAAAGCAAGGTATAAGAACCTGCTAATGGGTCTAGATGTTTTATTGCAGTGAAGGTTGATGATGTTGGTTTAATAGGCATAAGAAGCGTTGGTCGATGGTTTGAGGGAGATATATGTTTGATGGGTTGAGGGAGTAATGGAGGCGACGTGCCTCTGTGAAGGATGGGAGTAGGCAGTACTCCTATTAAAGTGGATGGATGCGGGCCTAAGATTGAAGGCAATGATGAAGGTGGGGGAGAAATTCTCCAATGTGGTCTAGTAGCTTTCGTTAGTTTGGGTCGAGGGCCACTATTATGTGAGGCAAGGTTGGATGTGGGTTTGGGTTTGGATGTGGACGAAGGTGAGTGAGATGTAACAATCTCAGGCAAAGGGCAAGAGGAAACCGTGACTGGGTCTTCCTCGGTTGAAATGGGTAAAGAGACTGGTTCTTCTCTTGGTGGAGAAGAAATAGGAGAGGGTGGCTCCTCCAGATGGCAAGAGGCAGGGATGATTATGCCTTCCGCTTGTGCTTGAGGAGTAGGCAAGGTATGGTTATTGGATGAAGGTGCGGCTAATGGTATAGGTGTGGTCAAGGCGTCCCCCAATGTAGGAGAAATAGATGGAGGACTAACAGGAGAAGAGGGTTCTTCATCTTGTGATAGATGAATAAGAGAAAACTCTTCTGCCTGTGAAAGAGATTGATCAGAGATAAGGGGTAAGATAGTGTTAATCGTGTGAATGTCATGGTCATGAGGATCTTGGGTTATGGTTTGGACGTTGTTTTGAGTAGGCGGATGATTTGGAAAAGGGTGTTTGAAGATGTCGATATGTTGAGGCCAAACTTTGCGTATTGGCCATGGTTGGGTTAATAGTTGAGGCGAAAGGCTGAGTCAAAAAGGGTTGGGTGGCGAATGGTGTGGATGTTGTCGCTACGTCACCCGAAAGGTCTCGCGTTGGGTTTCTCGCGAGATAGTTTTGGAGGGCTGCGGTATTGAGGTCCAAGAATCTCTCGAAATCTTGGTCCCTTTCAGGAATGATGGGAATTTGAGTCGGGGTCGGGGTCAGGGTCGGTCCTGTAGGAGTTCTTTCAGTCTCCGAGTGGAACTCCATGATAGGACTGGTTAGAGGCAGGATAGACGGAAGCGGCTGTTGGCTAAAGTGGTTAAGAAGAGAGTCCTGATTCCAGAAACTGTGTTTTTGCAGTCTCAGAAAACCAGATTGGAATTTTTGACAGAGAAGGGATAGGTTTCAGGCTGCTGGTTTTGAAGACAAAGGACAGTGACAGAGACCGACGTCGGTTGAAAAGCCAATGTCGGTATGAAATAAGGCCGGTGTCGGTCACATAACCGATGCCGGTAACATATAAAGCCGACGTCGCTAGAATAACCGATGCCGGTGACAGGGAAAGCCGACGTCGGTGGCAGAACCGATGTCGGTGACTGTGTTTTCCAGAGAGCCAAAAGGTTCTTGGAAAAACAAAGAAGAAAGCGCCCTCACACACTCAAACAATCAGATGAGAAGAGGAAAACAGGGAAAGACAGACAAGCCTAAGCGATAAAACCTAGGAATTAACCTTAGAAATTTGTGGCTTATGCCTTAGATGAATGTTTGGGGAGATTGGCTGAAAAATGGGTCCTAGAAGAAGGCAGTCTAAAGATAGTTTCAGGTGTTGTTTTAGGTGCTCAAAGATCTGTGTTAGGGTCTGGTACGTGGCCTGGTGCTAAGGAGCAAGCTCCCCTCACTTCACGATTCCAGTGGTTAGCTGGTCTCGCTTAGCCAAGATATACCTCGCCTAGAGTTTAGACTCCGCCAGAGAACGGAGTGGGCTTCCCCCTTGGTGATGAAATCCAAGTTGGGTCACCGGGATGGGTAAGGTATCCGCTGGGGGATGAAATCCCAGTCGGGCCTTGCCTCAGGTAAGTTATATGTTTGTTTAGTGCATGTGAGTCGGTAGTGTAACATCAAGTGTCTAGATTTATTCAATATGTGTTTAAGTTACTAGATGTGGACTACGAAGATGCAAGCACAAGCAGAGATGAATGCAAAGTGTTTTAATGCCCAAAGTCGAAATGTGATATTGTTATGAAGACAATGTTTTGAGAAAGGGTCAAGAATATGACGTTTAGACTAGTCTAGCATGTGCAAGAAAGAAAAGGAGGATTCGTTTTAGTTCTTGCTTATGGTGCCATTGAGAAAAGAAGAAAGAGACAAGAGAGAAGGAGCCTAAATGCACCTAAATGAATAGAAGAGAAAAGGAACCCAGGAGGAACCTAGGGTCCCACCGGGCGTGCCAGAATGTTTCTTGGGCTAATTCGCTTTCTACATTCGAAAAGTTGAATAAAGAAACTAGAGAAAATGGACGAGGTTAGGAATACCTGGATGTCGACTGCGCACCGTGATCCAGACGCTTGTGAGCACCCCTCTTTGGCTGTGGAGGAATGACACCTGCAAAAGAAAAGAAAACTTGGACAAGGGGATGTTAGATAGATAGACGGTGGGTTGCCAAGCGAAAGCTTGTCCCCGAAAGTGTAAAAACTTCCTCAAAGGGAGGTCAACCCACAGATGCAAGACAGATAAAAGACTGAGAAAGTATAAGATACGAGAATACAGAAATGATGAATAGATTGAAAATGAAAGAAAACACCAAATGGTTACCTGAAGGAAGCAGTCGGGCTTATGACAGTCGCCGATGTCGGAAGTTCTGCCGGCGTCGGTTATGAGGCCTGCCGGCGTCGGTTATCCTACCGACGTCGGTTGGGGAAGTGACCGGCGTCGGTCGGGGTAATGGCCTGTGGTCGGGTCTGAGATGTGTTCTGGACTGTGGACAGGTCTGGGATGCTGAGGATGTCGAGACAGAGTCTGGGGACGGGTCAGAATGGACTGTGGAATGGTCTTGCCCTATACAGGGTCTTTTGTGGACAAAAAGGGGGATGGGGGAGTTGTCTGGAACTGGGATGAAGAGTGGGGCAATGGGAGAGGAGGATGGATAGAGGACAAGTCCTGAGAAGGCCTTGCAGCCTCTCAGGGGGGAAGGGTAGAAGGAAGGCAAGAAACAACAGATAACTGAAAGCTCAAATAACAGAATCAAATAATAGATTTGCTTACCTCTTTGCCTGCTGAATGAAGAGTTGAAGGAGCTGTTGTTGGAGCCAGGGAGGATTCTGCAAGAAGAGAATTCTGATGAAGAGCCTTTGCACCTGCTGCTGTTGTTGCACGAGGTTCAAAACGAAGACAAGATGAATGCCAAACGCCAAGAGAGTTCTGTTTGCGAGCTCAGGAGTCCAGGGGTTGCAATGGATACAGGACGGGGATAATGAAGGCTGCCGACGTCGGCAGTTTCGCCGACGTCGGCCGAAGGGTCACCGACGTCGGCGGTCGCAGGATGGGCACAGAGGCTAAAAATAGCCTCTGCCCATTCTTGCACGCCGCCGAGCGAGGGGTCATGGGCAGAACGGTCGCAAGGTTGCCAAAATGGACGAGGGGGGCTATAATGGTGAGATTTGGGCTAATAAATGCTAGGGGAAGGTGGAGGGATTCAAGGGAGGATCCAAGGAGGCAAGGGTAGGGTGGAAAAGGGGGCCTCAATTAATTAAAAGATGTTAATTTTTAATTAATAAGACCTAGGTGGGTTAGGGACCAAGGAGGACTAGGAGGGAGAAAGGACCAAGGGGGAGAACCAAGGTGCAGACACGTTTGCGGTGTCTACAGTTTGTTTCAAAAAAATCCCTTGACCTCCTAACAGACTAGCAAAAGACAAGTTCATGTGGATGGTACAATCAAAAAGAGAGAGTTATGGTTTGAGATTTTTTTCCAGATTAAGGGGGTATAATTTAATTTATTTTTGTGTCATTAGATTTTAAATCCATCCCCTCTCTTTTATGAATAATCATTAAGACCAACAAGTGGTCTTAAACCCTTGTAAGACCCCAAGGTCTCTATTTTGAGCATGTTTTAGGCATGAATGAGATATTAAGGGTAAATTAAGTAATATAAAATATTCATTATAACCAAAGAATCCTCCTCACACTTTCATCTTCCATCATCTTGGCACATGTGGCATTGGGAATTGATAAAAATACCTTCATGAGATAGGTTGTAGGTTTACAATTCAAGTTTTGGAGGTCTCCAAGAGAATCATGTTTATGTACGTGATGTTTAGTGGATATTCATAATGTTGAAATACATTATTTATCTCAATCATGGTATTCAAGTGGTTTTCAATGCCTACTAGGTTTTAATATTTAAATCAAAATGCCTTAGGTAGTGTATCTTCCTAATATGTAGACTTGAGTAGGTAGTGTTGATGTTTTGAGGTTATATTATCCAATGAAATTCCTAAGAAACTTAGTAAAATGTGTATAAACATTTTAATAAAACCTATCAAGTTGTTAAATATTCCCACCAATCTCCTTGAATGGTAAATAATGCCATGATCATGTATCTCATACAGTGTTGTGTATAGTCTACTAGGTGGAATACATAAAAGATAGGTTATAAGGTGAATGAAAGACCTAATAGGTCAAAAAGATCCAAAAAGTAGAGAATATAACTTGATATTGATTACCAAATTATCTAAAGAGCAGGCAAATGAGACTACTTCAAGTTGTAGTCAAGAGAAGAACAAACACAAACCTATCGGCTTATGTCAGTAAGTTAGGCATAAAATGAACAAGTTGTGCATGAATCCTAACATGGTAGATATAAGGTTAATATGTATAAATTCATAATGTATCCAAGATATATCATGCATTTTTTAATTATGGGCCTAGAAGGTTTTCATTTTATAGTAGTAATTCAGACCTATGGAGAACACATAGGCATGTTGTGCAAGAGGGGAAAATACTAATAGTATAATGTTGAGTGGATGCTCAATAAGATTAAAATATAAGAGACAAGTTTATTAAGATATCTTAAATTGGTGGGAATAATAAATAATACTTATACTAATTCACTACACCCTATTCCAAAATCCCATCATATAATGAGATCAAGTTACCACCTACAGGGATGTTATAGGTCTAGATGAAGAAGAGAATGACTAATGATAATTGGATAGAACTATAATGAGTTATAAAAGGTAATGATAAAAATAATAAGGTGCCCACCCCTATTGTCACCATAAAGAGACCATAATAGTCTGAGATAGAGTTCATTTTAATAAGCCTAAAAGTCTAGAGGCCTAAATATGCATCTACAAGATTGAGTATGAATAAGTGAGAAAAAGTTCAGGGTTTGAAGTTTTTTTATGGATTAAAAGACTCAAAAATGTGAAATAGTATTTTTTAAGAGATTATACAAGTTTTGGACTTATTAGAATGAGAGGATATTGTCAAGACATGCCCATTAGGGATAAGATGACCATTATGCTTCTAAACCTGAATGATGACCTAAAGCAAGTTTTGAGACCATAACAGGGGTAAATATATTTGGAGAAACATCCATAAACATTTTAAATGGTAATTAAAACTATTTAGATGTGTTTTAGGTCAATTCAAACTTCAAGTTAGCCTTTTGAGGCTTAAATCACTCCCTGGTCTTATGCACATAGGTTCATAGCTCAAAAAGACTTTTTCTTCACATGTGATCTCACACAGGAAAACAAATTTTGGAGGTGTTGAATAAGTACTCACACTCTAATATTATGTCATTAATGGCTCCCTAAATATTTTGTATAGTATAAACTATCAACGAAAATGACTAAACACTCAAAATCTTCTTTTCACTTTGTGAGGAGCTTGAGAAGTTCAAAGTTTTTTCTTAGATCTTAAAAATATTAAAAATATTCTACCTAATAATTTTTTTTGGATTTAACAATATTGTTTAAAATGGTTTTTAATTCTTTGTTGGTGACTTCAACTTGCCCATTAGCCTACAGATGGTATGGAGATGTTTTTCTGTGTTGAGTTTGATATACTTGCATGAAGTGCTTTATCATGTTTGACATGAATTTTGGTCCTTGATCTGAGATTATCTCCCTTGGAACACCAAATCTTTGCATGATTTTGAAATATAAGAAATTAGCTACCATCTCTTCTCTTATATGAGTTAATACTTCCACTTCTGCCCATTTGGTCACATAGTTTGTACATACTAGGAGATATTCTTTTCCACTGGAAGGAGGATCCACAGGACCTATAAAATCAATTCCCCATTTCTCAAATATTTCTAAAACCAATTGAGGATGAGGGTGTAGAAGCATCTCTGTTGAAAGAGTAGGCTATCCAATTCTCTGACAAGCATCATAGTGTCTGACATGTCTTTTTACTTGCTAATGAAGGTGAGGCCAATAGTATCCTGCTCCTAGAATTTTATATATAGTTCTTTGAGTTGAGTAATGACCTCCTCCTGATTCATCATGACAATATCTAATGATATCATAAGCTTCACCATTTTTCACACACTTGTGAAACACATGGTCAGGTCCAAGTTTGAATAACATTTCGTTAATCCATTTAAAAAAAGAACTTTCTTTGATTAAACGTTTCTTTTCTTTTTGTAAAAATTGTAGAGGAAACTTCCCTGTGGCAAGGTAATTGGCTATATCAACAAACCACAGAGATTTTGATGAAATAACAAATAGTTTTTCATCTGAAAAGTAATCTTCCACTAGTTTTTCTTTACCTATAGTGTTCATTCTCGACAAGAAATTAGCAACCACATTAGACTTCCCTGGTTTATCTATAATAGTAACATCAAATTCTTATAAGAGCAATAACCATCTAATAATCCTACCTCCCACAGTTGATTTGTTGGTAAGGTATCTAATAGTTGAATGGTTTGTATAGACAAATACTTTGTAGCCTATTATGTAGTGTCTAAATTTATTAATTGCATAGAATACAGCAAGGAATTCCCTCTCAGTTGTGATGTAATTTCTTTTAGTAGGTGTCATGTTTTTGCTAACATAATATATAACATACATGTTACTCTCTTCATCCTTTTGTCCAAGGACTACTCCTAGTGTTGTATTGGAAGCATTTTTGTATATATGGAATGGATGATTCCAATCTGATCCTCTCAATACTAGAGTAATAACAAGTTTAGCTTTGATGGTCTCAAAGGCCTACTGGCAACTATCACTCCATTCAAATGTACTATCTTTTGTAAGCAAAGCAAATATAGGGCCAGCTATTTGGATAAAATTATCTATGAAGCATTTGTAGTAACTAACATGTCCCAAAAAACTTTTTATTTCAGTTTGTGTCTATGGAATGGGTAAGTTGGAGATTATTTCAATCTTCTTTGGATCTACTTGAATGCCTTTTGCAGAAATATGGTGTCCCAGCACTATTCCTTCATCTATCATCAACAAAAATTTCTCATGGCTCAAAGATAATTGATGTTCCTCGCATCTGATCAATACTCTTTTCAAGTTGGTAAGAGACTCTTCATAAGTTCCACCATAAATGGTGAAATCATCTATATATACTTCAACACAATCATTTGTCAGGTTAGAGAATATTGCCAGAACTACTCTTTGGAAGGTTGTTGGAGCATTAAAGAGTCCAAATAGAAGTACTTAGTAAGTAAAAGTTCCTCAAGGATAGGTAAATGTGGTTTTATCTTGATCTTCAGCTGCTATCATTATCTGGTTATCCCACTAAACCTATCTAGGAAAGAAAAATATCTTTTTCCTACCAAGTTGTCAAGAACTTGATCAATGAAAGGTAAAGGAAAGTAATCTCTTAGTGTTGCTTTATTCAGTTCTCTATAATCTACACATACCCTTAATTTTCCATTTTTCTTTGGCATAATTACCAGAGGTGAAACCCACTGGCTGTTTGAATGGGGTAAATAAACCCAATTTCCAACAATTTTTGGATCTCTATTTTGACTATCTCCTTTAATGCTAGGTTTATTCTTCTTTGTGATTGTCTGACCATTTTGGCAGATTCAATGTAAATGTGATGAGTGCATATGCTGGGATGAATTCCCTTCATGTCAGTATAATCCCAAGAAAAAGCCTTGGTATGTCTTTCCAGTATTTTAAAGAGTTGATCTTCCTCTTCATTTGTTAACCAACTATTGATGTTCAAAATCTTTCCAAGTAATACCATGATTAGTTTTGTACCTAGGTAGTTGGATTCTATTTTCTTGAATTCACTAAGAAATGAGTTCAAAGGATATGGATGAGTAAGTAGCTTATGAAACATGGTTACATTATCAGCAAACTCTTTTCCAAGACGAATTAGTCTTGCTAAAGAACAACAAAATGCATCTAAGAAATGAGTTTACTATTGTTCTGTCAATTTCCACACACTTTCTTGAATCAATCCATGATCATATGATGAGGAAGTACTAGAAGAAGTAGAAGTGAAAGTTTCATAATATTCTATTTGACCTAAGAATCCTAAACTGAGGTAGTCTATAGTTTTTAGACTGGCTGAGTCCATAGATTATGATTAGTTTTGTACCTAGGTAGTTGGATTCTATTTTCTTGAATTCACTAAGAAATGAGTTAAAAGGATATGGATGAGTAAGTAGCTTATGAAACATGGTTACATTATCAGCAAACTCTTTTTCAAGAGGAATTAGTCTTGCTAAAGAACAACAAAATGCATCTAAGAAATGAGTTTATTATTGTTCTGTCAATTTCCACACACTTTCTTGAATCAATCCATGATCATATGATGAGGAAGTACTAGAAGAAGTAGAAGTGAAAGTTTCATAATAATCTATCTGACCTAAGAATCCTAAACTGAGGTAGTTTGTAGTTTTTAGACTAGCTGATTCCATGGATTCTAGACTGACAGAGTCTGTATCTTTCAGACTGATAGAGTCTGTAGCTTTTGGACTGGCAAAGTTTGTAGATTTTGGGTATATGTCTCCATTTAATTATTTCAAGTGTTTTTTAACTATGATCATATCTAATGAGGAAATGTTGTTTGATATGTTGTCTAATTCATCCACCCAAAGTTCTTATATGTGATTTGTTGATGGTTTTGTAGGGGGATACAAAGAGATGAATTTGGATTTTAACCCATTAGAAATGGTCATGTCTCATGACCTGCAATCAATTAATGTTTCTATATTAGCCAGCCATGGTCTACCTAGGATTATGGGATACCCTAGATTCTTTATTTTAGGTTGCAAGACCATGAAATCTACTAGATATTCCCAAGACTCTATTAGTACTTCAACATTTTCTATAGTCCCTTCTAGTTTGGTTACAAATTGGTCTGCCATTTGAAGAATGGTAGTTGTGGGTTGCATTATCATAAGAGATAATGCATGGAGAGTATCAGTTGTCATAACATTAATTGTTGCTCCCAAATCTACCAAAATGTTAGGAATTTTTTTACCTCCAATTATGACTGTGATCATTGGGCTTCCTAGATCTACATATTTTAGAACTAATAGTTTTCCTGCTAATAAATCAACAACTTTTTCATCAACATGAATGGTTCCTGGATATTTTGATTTCCTCCCCGGTGTCTTGACACAAATGTTTTTGATGATCTTGTTAAATTCAGGTATATCCCTAATAGCTTGTAGTAGGGGTACCTCAATATTGATCTTTTACAACTCATGGACCAAGTTTGATTATGGTTTAATGTCAATTTCTATTAATCTTTTAGGAAAAGGAACTAATGGTGTAGTAGTGTTTTCTTTGTTGGCTTCAGGGCTCATTTTGATTTCAACTTTTCTAGTGTTTAATTGAGATGATTCTATTTTTTCTTTTTCATCAGGTATCTCAGAAATGAGAACTAGAGGTTTTTGTATAGTTTTTCTTGATCTTAAATGTATGTCCGAACACTCAATAGCTCCAACATTCATTGTCTCTTCATGTTCATTAACATAAATAGGTGTTGGTTATTTATTTTTTGAAATTACTATTGGTTGTGCAGGTATTGAGAGTTGATTGATTTGTCCTTGTTGCTGAATAATTGAGGGTGGCATTATAGTTTGGTGTTGAAGTGATCTTCTTAGTTGGGTGAATTGTTGTTGTGGGTTCCACTGCTAATTCCATTGTTGATATGGTTGTGGCATTCATTGTTGCTATGGTACCCATTGTTGTTGTCACTATGGCACCATCCATGGGGTGTTGGCATCCAATCTTGTCCTACCCATGGATTTTAGATTGATGGAATTTGGGGTTGATTCCAAAAATGTGAAGGGACTAAAATAGTCCATGGTGTCATCCATGGATTAACTGGTTTTCTTGCATTAAACTGTCCTTGAACCTAGTTTTGTGGGACAAAGTTTTGTCTCTGGATATAATTTACTTCCTCAATGGACTGGACTTATGTTTTCATTTGATTCTTTAAAATAGGTAGAAGGGTGCAATGTTTGGTATCATGATCTATTGCATCACAAATCCCACATGATGAAACATTGGTTTTATCTAAGGGGTAGTCTCTAAGGGCATGTGTTTGTCTGTACTTAGGATAGTAAATTTCTAAGGGTTCTATTGCATTTGCCTTAGCTTGAAGACCATCTAAAGTACTATTTAGTGTAACCAAAATATCCATCTTTAGATTAGCAAATTATTCCATTAGCTTACCCACTTCATTAGATTTCCCAAACCTTCCTTTCTTAATTCCAAGTTTTATTTGAGAGTAGTTGGTACAAAGCTTAGAAATTTGATTAAAAACCAACTTATTTATATCTCCTTCTCCCATCAAATTTAAGGCATCTCTAGTATCTTCATCTAACCCTTTTAAGAAAACCAATTTTTGAACTTCTTCAGTGAGTGGATAATTGCTTCTTTTATGAGTGAACATGAATCTATCCAAATAATCCTCTAAAGATTCATCCTCATTCTGTTTGATTTTGAAGAAATCCTCTTTTTTTTCTTGCACTCATTAGTAATCTTGGTACTTGTTCAAGAATTCTATCTCCATGTCATCCCATGTTTTAATAAATTTCCAAGTAAACCCATGAACCATCTCATAGCTACATCTTTAAGTGTAGAGGGAAATGGTTTTAATTTATGGATATCTGTTGTGTAATCATAGGTTTGACATAGCACCTTAAACTCAAATATGAATTGATCAGGGTCTTTTGTAGATCTTCCTCTAAAATTTGGCAGATTAGCTGGTGAAATATTTTTCATGGGGGTTTGATCATTAAGATCTACAATAATAGGAAAGAAAAAATCCCTTCCTAGTTGTGCAAGTTGTTGATTTTGTTGAAGATCCATTTCTTCTTTTGATGATGTTTCAAAGCCAGGATGATCTTACCACTAAATATTTGTGGTATCAGTTATGGGTTGTTCAAAGTTTTCAAAATTTTCTTCAGCGATAGATTTTTTAAAGTCATCCTCTAAGTCCTTGGCAATTTCTAAATAATGCCTTCCTACAAGAGATTGATCCTGAGGAATTTGTCCTATGGGGCTTGCTTGTGGCAATGGCCTAGTTTCTATCCAAGTTTTTGAAGATTTTTGTAGATAGGTTTCACTCGTAACTTTTGGTTCACTACTAAGAGATGTTGAAGGAGTTTCAACTTGTATTCTTGGTGTAAATTTTGGGATGAATCATCTTTTAGAATCTCTAGGATGGTACATCAATTTATTGAATTATTTTGGGATTTTATAGTTTTTTTTTTCACTCTAGACCAATAATTATTACCTTACTAACACCTTGTTTCCCCAAAAATGATGAGTGTCATTTAACTCTTCATTTAATCAATATTCAATTAATGTCTTATCAACCAAGGCTGGTGTCCAAAGCTATCTACAGTAAGGTATAGGATGGTAGATCTAGAAGTTTACTTATGGGGGTGTTTTGATGGTCCTATTCTAACTTTGACTAAAGAAAGAAATGTGTCCTAAAATAATTGATTCACTCTTTTGTTGAAAAGGAAGAAATCAAATCAATCCACTATTTTGCTTGAAAGTAAAAATTGCACTCCTATTTACGCTTGCATGGAAATTAAAATCACACTCCTAACTAACAAAAGGAAATTTGCTTCACATGTTTGATGTAAAAGAAAAACACTTTGCTTAGAAAGGAAATGATTTTGGAATAAGCAAATGTCTTTTAAACTATGAATTTGTTTTGATGTTTTTTATGAATAAATGTAAACATTAACAAGATTTTAATTAGTTATAACAAGTTAATATAACATAACATAAATACCATACACATTTCTTGGTTCCAAGGAGAGTGGGCCCATGCTCCTCTCAGACTCAGGAACAAAGATTAATCAATACTGAAAACTAAAGTAATAATTCATAAAATTGAAATGATTACAATTTGGCTAAAACCTATCATATACTTGTACATATTTTTCCTCTATTATCTACTCTCTATCATCTCATATATATCTAATATCTTTCAATGATGAAAGTCTTACATTTTATACTAATACAATCAACTCAAAATATGATGCAGAGAAATAGGATTCATTGGTCAATCCATTCATCCAAAGATAGGAGATTGGATTTCCAAGAGATTCAATTATTCTGATGAAATAAATATATTATCCTATAATAGTCCTAAGATCGAATTATATACAATTTTATCAAAAGAAAATCCTACAAAATAGTAGGCAGTTATTTTCCTTATTTGAGTCTAGCTAGAATGGTTCTCTCTTATCTTATTTGGCTACCAACTTCCCTATTTGTACCTTTGTCCTTACAGAATTCTCAGAATTGACTCTACAGAGTCGGTAGGAATGAGCCTATGGAGTTCGTAGAAACAAGCATGTGGAGTCTATAGAAATAAGCCTGTGGAGTCCATAGAAACAAGCCTGCATAGTCCATAGAAATAAGCCTGCATAGTCCATAGAAACAAGCCTGCAGAGTTCGTAGAAGCAAGCCTGTGGAGTCTGTAGTTCTGTTAGATGGAGATCAAAATTGAAATTTTACTATACATCACCTGTGTCTTATTCCTAAGCATTCTTCACAACAAAAAATCACTAAAACATGATATGTATTAAACAGTATTGACAAAGTAAAGGTTTAGTCTTTGGTTCAATATAAATAAGATAAGTATCTATTTTCCATGTAATATATATCTAACAATCTATGATTTTCATAAGATAATATCCTTTGAGAGATGAATTGAGGGAAATAACATGTCAATAATGAGCCATATTTTGAGCTCATCACTAGGAATGTTGGGATACACCTTGCATCCTCTACATTTGAATATTTTACCTCTTCCTTAGCTCTTGACATAATATATGTCATATCTAGCATTGGGATTCCATGTTATGTCCCATCCCATCTATACATGCGTGAGGCCCATGGTATATCCTGTATCAAACCAAACTATCTCCTCACCCTCCTAAAATGGAAATACTTTATGTAGTCATTCCTCCATCCAATGAGCCACCTCTCCATCTAAATGTTTGCTAGCTTGACCTTTATCTTAGTCCATGCAAGAAATCTGATGTAGGTTAGCCCCTAGAGGACTAACTAATAGTATACTAGGTCTCATGTTACACCATCTATATATGCTCATACTAAATATTCCTTGTATCAAAGGAAGGCAACATTGTAGTTAGTCTTGTACCATCATATCCATGGAGTACTAATAGGATGTATCACCTGATGTGCTTGTAGGGCTAACACTACAAAATAATGATCATATCCAACCCATATCTCATTTGGGTCCTCCACCCTCACAACTCCCTAGATACCTATGCTAGTAAAGTTGAGGCCCAAGCAAACATTATTTGATGCTCCATCATGTCTGCAATAACACTTGTAAGGGTCCATGGGAACTTACCTTCTCCTAAATCTGGGAGAGCGTAGCATGAGATGGCTGGCATCATCATCGTCAAAACTCCCCTCCCCTCTATATTGACCTCATATAAAGGCTCAAACACAAATCCTCTTACTATGAAGGTAATTTTTGCATCATCTCCAACATATAGCTGTGTCAAAGTTACTATGTGACCCTGCCCATCCATAGGTACAATCACATCTCCCTATACCAAAAGTCATAATATCATACAAATATCCTCCTCAGTGATAGTCATCTCCCTTGTCGATAACAAAAATGTCCTCATGGTCACATCTCATCACTCTAGTAATGCAACCAATAGGCTTGCATCATGGTGAATGTGGCTATAGAAGCGTACTCCTTGTAGGTCTACAACCTCCATGTGTGCCCAATCATTGTCAGTCAACTAGTCTTGTAATCACTCTAACAAGGCAGTCCTTGATCCTACATCTGCAATAGTGTCCATGCATGTTACCACAATCCTTTATAAGCCTTAAATTTCATAAACCTCTCCTTAGTCTAACCCTAGAGACTCTTATTTCACCTTCTTTAGTGAATTGACACTGATCCATTATAGATCGATGATGTTTCTACTGGATCGATGTCTATTCCCCTTGAATCATCCCCAATTCAAGGGAATTGATGTTGATTCTATAGTGTTGTACTACTTTAGTACTAACTCATTACCCTACCCCAAAAATTTAAAAACAACAGGGCCTACCTCATCCTGAGACCATCACCATCACCTCTAACCACTATCACTCACCTCCATTGTACCTCATGTCACAATCATCATCTAATTTTCACTCTTAAGTTCATCATGTGTCAATAACAAATTCTCTCCACATCAAATTTTCTTATATACTCAGCTTTGGATCAGTGTTGATTTGGTCTAGATCAGAATCAATTTGGTGGATTGGTGTTGATTTATTTTGGATCGATGCCAATTTGCCTATTTCTCACTACTTGCTATTTTTTTCATGCACCCAATTTTTACTCCATAACGTCACCCTGGTACCTTGCCACATCTACCCTATTATTTATCCTATTACATTTCAGGTTTGTGGATTTAGACCCCTTATTGGTCCCACAACATGTGTAAGGCATGCACTTTTTTTAGGCATCTCCCCTCTGTGGGTCCCGAGAGTGCATTTTCTCTTGAAAATAGTTGTCTATAGGTAGTGTGCACATTATATAGCACACTAGATGTTTTGGTCAACCAAACCCTATCACTTTTTCTCTTGCTTAGAATTTGATTAATCCCACTTGTTTGTAGTTATGACACTTGATTATAGGATTTACCTCAGGGCATCTCTACATGTATTAGCTCACACCCTGTTAGTGCAAAACATATACTTCATGTTATACATTTGTGCTCTTAGCTCTCATTTGTTATCTATCTACTCCCATCTATTACTCCATATTTAAAATCTATCACCCGCTCTGCATCCTATGCCAGCTCCTAGTTTGAGGGGGGATACCTCCTCACATAAACATGGGGCATTGGACCTCTCTTGATTTTTGTCTCATGACACGTATTGCATACTGCTCCACAAAAAGGGACAAATGTAGACACTATAATTTTGTATGTTATATATGATTTATTCGATGTTGTAGGGCCTTTATTATTATTTTATTATCCTAAATATCCCTATCCTAAAGTTTAAATTATTTACTATTAGATGCTTGATAATTTTTTTTTACAAATTACAATTTTACCTCCCTAACCACCTAAATCTATTTACAACCTATGGAATCCTAAACCTTTAACTAACCTATCCACGTATAAACTTGTCCTTAACAACTCCATGCATATAATCCCAAAATTACCCGTAGTTGGAACAAGCTAAATGTGGATATAACCACTCCATGCTAAAAGGGTGAACCATTGCCGATTCTCTCTTGATCGACACCGATTCTCCCAATCGACGTCGATCTATTTATATGCAGCCAATCTTTTGGCTCAAGGACCATGAATTCAGAATCTTAAAATGCAGCTCAGATCTTCTCAAGAGAATTAAGGAGAACCTTAGCACTACTCTACCAAAATTTTGCTACATCCAATCCACATCCATCATCATAAACCAGAAGGATCACTTGCACCTATGAGAAGAATATGATATGACTGCATTTTTTGGTTCAAGGTAAGTATTGATTTAATTATTTCATTTCTTATTTATACTCCTATTTCTTCCTATTTATTCTACTCTTAGAATACAACATAGATCCCTCTGTTTTATTTTTATTATCCTCTATCACCCTGTAAGTCCCTATCTTTTTATTAAGCAGAGTTTGAATAGAATTGATGCTGATTCAAATGAATCAGCGCTGATTCTATAGGATCAACATCAATCCATTGCACTTTGTTTTCAAAACCCAAGCCTTTTAAGTTTTATAACTCTATCTCCAATCCGTTCTGTTTTTCTATCTTTTCAAACATGACATTAATGTGTAGATGACTCTATCTGGAATTGTGCACGACGTCATTAATGTTACTAATCTGCCCATTGTATCTCAACCCTTTTTTGCTAACTAGAGTGATATAGCCTTTTATTTATCACTTTATGCCATTGTTTACTCTCCCTCAATTGAAGCCACTTCTAACCAACTAGATGTTATACAAGAGGATGTGAATGCCACTACACCTTATTGGGATGAATACTTTGCTTACATTAATAGTTTAAATGAAGATTAATTCATGATCACTTTGTTATCGCATCTTACCACATCTTTATCTTTTGTAATTTTAGTATTTATTTATCCACTTGATTGTGAAAATAGTGAGCTGACATCCACTTGAGAAAGTTCATAACTTCTCGGGATTGGTTCTTAACTACGCAACTCACCTATCTATCTATTAATCCATTTTGTCCAAGTTGTCTTCTTGTGTGTAGGTTATTCTTCCAAGACAAAAAGAAGTTTCATCATTTGCTAGATTCAAGTGGTGAAAAACCATCTTTGTATCCCGAAGTATTCACCATAAACCCTGCATTTCATTAAATTTTTAATAAGTTGATTAAAATTAAAAGAAAAAATTAAAAACTACTATAACAAATACCTAAAACTTTAGCCTTGAAAATCAAGCATTTTCTCCCCTTAATTGTGAGAAGTGAACAAACATGGTTTCTTCAACATAAATATATTTTAGATAATGTTATTGTTGTTTGAAAACATATGGAATGGGCCAGGGTATCAACTAGAATGTGCTATTCATCAAGATTGATTTTGAGAAAGCTTATGATTAGATTGAATGGCCTTTTATCATCGCTATGTTTTAGGGTCTCAGGTTTGGTCCTAGGTTTGTTCACACTATTAATATATTATTTTAGGATGTTGGGGCTTGTATAACTATAAATGGCTCTCAATCCCAACACTTTGAGCTTCACAGATCTATCAGACAAAGGTGCCCCCTTGCATCTTCTCTTCATGTTCTAGTTGTTGAGGGCTTCAACTATATTTTAGACAACCATGCTTCCAGGGGTTTGGTGAAGGGTATTTCCCTTCCTAAAATAGATTACCAGTTGTTTAATGGGCACTTTGTTGATGACTCCTTCCTCACTCTTCAGGAAGATGAGAACTCTATTAAGTATGTTATGGAATGTCTTAACATTTTTTGTCTTGCCTCTGGGTCTTCAATTCAATGGTAAAATAATTAATGCTATCACCAATCCCTTTATCCAAACCTCCTTGGTTGAAGGGATATAAGTGTAAATGGATCCTTCCTAGGGTTTAGTTTAAATTATTAGGCATTCCATTTACTTTTAGAGCCTCCCTTGTAGAGTTGTGGTCGTATGTGGTTCAAAGAGTTGAGAAAAAAATCTCTTTCTAGATCACCAAACCATTGACTCTAGCTGGGAAGTTTCACATCTAATCTAATTTCTCACTAATACTCATGTTTACTACTCATCTTTTTGGGATCCTTCCAATGCCTCTTATGTGAAGCTGAAAGAGCTCCTGAGAGACTTTCTCTGGGCCAATTCTAAAAAGCACCATGATTTTCATCAAGTCTCTTGGGCCATTTGTTGTTGCCCAAAAAAAGCTGGTGGGATTCATCTCATTGATATTAAGCTTCAAGGTCTTGCTTTCACTTTTAAATAGATCATCAAAAGCTTGGAAGAGGAAGAGGAATAGAAAATCTTATTAAGGCATTGTATCTCCCAAGGTTACTAGCTTGGCAGAAAGGCTTAGTAAGGGATTGGTTTGCACAACATTCTCATCACTCCTATGTCGGTTAAGATAGGGGGTACTTTTGTGATGCAAAGTATCTAGAAGAACTAGGAAAATATCAAACCTCACCTCATTTGGATGGGGAAAGGATTTAGAAATGGTTTTTCTCTCAATTCTCAATCCCTATGGTGGTCTCTCACATTGAATTTTCATAATGTCCCTTTTGCCATGGTCCCTTGGGTCAAAAGCTTGAGACTGTTTTAAAAATGTACTTGCACGATTGGAGACCTCTTATGTAAGGTCACTTAGACTAGATTCTTTGGAACATGGTAAAGTCTAAGTTTAATCAAAATTAGGAAGATGCATAATCTATTTCTGAATTGCAAAGTTCTATACCTGAAGAGTATTTACACAAAATTAGAGTTTCATCTCTTATGCCATGGTGGAAGAATTGGTCCTGGCCTAAAGCCACACCATTCTATCACTATTCCCCTCGACTGGATTATAATATTTTGACCCCTCAACATATTGATACGAAAACCCTCAATCATCAGTGGTCCCTTAAAGCTCTCCATTGTGTTTGGGTTCAGAGGTTTGATAATGTTTGGATGACATGTATTGAGCCTACAAAAGCCCATTTCCTTTGGTGTATTATCTACCAAGGTCTACTTATGGGGGACTAGCTCAAGCATATAGGGGTTTTGAATTCTACTTGCCCACCCTGTCACCACCTAGAATCCATTATCTCTTTTGGTTTTGCCTTCATGCCCAGTCTACCTGGAGATGGATTCATACCCTTTTCAAACCCTTCGACCTGAAATGTTCACTTAGAAGATGGCTCTCTTGAGGGACTCCACCATGCTTTCTGCAAGATGTAATAAATTCTGACAGATTTTTCATACTGATATTCTTTTTCAAATTTGTAAAACTAGAAATAAAACATGTTTTAATAATGAATATATGAAAAAAAAATGCAACTAATAAAGTTGTTGTGATTATTAATGTTATCCTTTAGATTTAGAGTCAAACAAGTAAGATTCAACTCGAGTTACACCATCTATAGATCTTCCTGGACCATTGGGGGAGTGATCCTTGTGCAATCAACCATAAGCCTCTTGATCCCCCTCTCCACCATTCACCCCCTGGGTCATGGGTGTTGGGGACGGTGTGACCGATCTTGCAACTGATAGTCTCAAAGTTGGAGGAGCGCCTCTCCTCACTCTCACTGGCCATCTCCTCCTCAATGATCTGACAGAAGCAACAAAGACAGTGGTGGGGGAATGGAGGCCCCCTTCGCAGAATAAGTTTATGCGATTGGTGTTGCCCATTTCTCCTGCCACACAGGGTCCTAAACAACAGAGTGATTCTGAAATTAACTAGTAGATTGATGGTTGGGACCCAATCTCGGTTGACGAATATCCCCCAACCTAGGGGGTGAGGGGATATTCGCTTCTACTGCTTAATGGACTCCTTATTGTTTGTGCCTTTATCTTTCTTTTTTTTTATTGATGTAGACTTGAGTTAGTTTAATTGTGGTTTGTTTGGCCATGTGGTGGCTTTTTTTGGACTTTGTTCTTCCCGAAACTTATTTAACTCGGTTTGGTTATTTTGGGGTTTGACTTTTCCACCCATCTTTTTTGTATGATTAACAATGTATTATATTTTGTTATATTAACGAAAGTGTATTTTTCAATCAAAAAGAATATGTATGTATGTATGAATGAATGATAATTTTGGAATGTATGAGAGAACTGAACTCAAGCAAAACTCTTGCTGCGAGATGTAATGAAATATTCTAGAAGACAGACTTAGAACTAATCCTTCATTTCAGTATACCATGATCTTTATGTAATAGGAATGATGCCATAATGATAGTTGATTGCTTGCAGATTAGTATGTTTGCTTGCCCAATGTCACCTCTCTTCTTATGTGTCTTAAAAACCCTAACAAAACTTCTAAAAATCCCTTACTATCTCAAGTTACCTCTTATCTCTGCATTGGAATCGATTCTACTACTATAAAATCCTCAAATCATATTGCTAAGAACATGATTCTACTCAAATGTTTGATAATAATTGTGACTCTTACGATAACTGAACTTAAGCAAAAACTCTTGTAACTAATGTAACGAGAAATATACTTGAACAAGCAGGCCTAGAACTAATCCTTCATCCCTTTTGTATCTAACATGTAAGCTGAGTCATGCAGATTCTTTCTATCATAAACCAGGTTTATTCCCAGAATTGGTATAAATAAAAATTAGAAAACAATGTCTTAGACAATCTGCTGCCATACATAAATATATGAAACTGGGTTTCAAAAAAATCATTGCAAGCTTTCTTTCATATTATAGAGCTGAGCAGCCTAAAATTATAAGTATTGACAATTTACACATTCAGTGCATGATTATTCATTTTTTCAGCACAATAAAGGGTATTCTTTAGCCCACTGCAGACTTTTTAAATTTAAATTAATACAATATCCACCTTAATATATGTAAATTTGTAATAGATATTGAAGCCCTGGATTACAATAAAACATAAATCAACTAAATATTTATGTGAAGTTCCCAACTGAAAGCGGACTTGTGCTAGACAGTCACCACTGATCTAAATATGGGGGGGAGGCTGCTGATGGGAATTTGCTTCTGAATTTGCCAATCTCTCCTTCAAAATTTGCAACCCCATATACCTGAATTATTGAAAAAATAAAAACAATCAGAGGAAATCCATCATAGCAAATTACAGAAAGTTTTTAAAAGGATTTTTAATAATAGGCAACTAAACAAAATTTATTATTATGATGAAATACTTCTGGGATTGCAAGAGTTTAGAAAACCCAGCTTTTTGAGTCCTTTGGAACCCATGTTTATGGAAGAACTGATTGAATGTCTGCTCCCTTGAAGATTGCGAGACCTATCTTTAGAGCAGGCCACATTCAAGCATATCTCACCTGAAGATAGAGAGACATCTTCAGGGAAGCAGACAATCAAGCAGTTCTCACCTGAAGACGGGTAAGTGAACAAATTTTTAATATTATGATAAAATACTTCTGGGGTTACTCTTGTAATAATTTAGAAAACCTAACATTTCAAGTCCTTGCGAACCCATCTTCATGGAAGATCTGCTTGAATGTCTGCTCCACTGAAGATGGCCAGACTTATCTTGAGAGGACACCTTTAAGGCTTCAAGCATATCTCCCCTGAAGATGGGGAGCCATTTTCAAGGGAGCAGACAATCAAGCAGATCTCACCTGAAGATGGGTTTGAAAGGATTTGAAACATTGGTCTTTTAAATTCATCCCAGGTAGACCTAGAAGTATGTCATCATAAATTAAGAAGACCTGAAACGCTGAAAAAATAAAGCAGATTTCAGCTGAAGATGGGTTTGGAAGAAGGATTCTAAACATTAGTTTGTTAAATTCATCCAAGGTAGACGTCGAAGTATTTCATCATAAATCAGAAGTCATGAAATCCTGAAAATTTGATAATTTATTATACCTTCCGAGCATCATTACTGTAGCCTGTGGATTGGTACCTGGGGTCTTATTAAAGGTTGAACCATCTATAACACGTAGAGAATCAATTCCTTGCACTTGGTATTTTTCATTCACAACAGAACCCATTTGGCAGCCTCCATGATAGTGCCATATAGTAGCTACAGTTTTCCTGCAGAATTCTTCCATGGCTGTAAAGTTATGTGTGTTTGCAGGCAGGCGAGGACCTATGAAGGTCAATGTATAAGTCTTTAGGTAAGGGGTTCTCAGAGCTCTGGCAATGGTTCTCAATCCCTTAACACAGTTTTGGACATCTTGAGGGTGTGAAAAATAATTGAAACTAACAGAAGGATTGTCTTTGATGTCTCCAGTTATTAGACGGAGCTCTCCCTTTGAGATGGGGCCTACAACTTTTTCCATAATGGTTCCCAAGTAGGCATATCTGCCATTAAATGGAACTAGAACTGGTGTGCTGGATGCTTCAATGAAGTTTGTCTCAGTTATACCCACCACTTGGATTAGAGAATATTCAAGGGGAAGGGTTGATAGCAATGAAATACCATTTCTTGGATTATCTGCCATTCCCTGTCCTACACCAGGTAGATCAAGGACTACTGGAATGCCTAAAGAATCTAGGTGCTCTGCAGGGCCTATCCCATTTAATAGTAGCAGCTGTGGACTCCCCAGAGCACCTGATGAGATAATAACTTCCCCTCCATGGGTTGATAATACAGCCCTGTGAGTAAGCCCTTTTGCATCTGTGTATTCCACACCATAAGCCCTTCGTTTTGTTGACAGAGGACAATCTTGAACTGTTCATCAACAATTAGTAAGTTAAAATAGTTAGATTTCATAAACAGGGATAGAAGAATTCCATTCTGAACAAATCTATATGAAAATTTGCAAAACTCAACAAAAAATAAGTTACAGTTAAAATTCATTACCAGAATATGTCAAAATCCATTCCAAAAAATAAATACATAAAAATAAGAAAAGAAAAATACAGCTAGATTTCAATACCAAAGTTACTAAAAATCCTTTCCACACAAATCTTAAACATGTTAGTAAATCGGAAAATTCTTATACTTTACTATTATAAAAAGAAACATAATGAAATCCTAAACTCTATTGTAAATATTTCCAAATCTTTAAACCCACGTCTAGCAAGATTTGGAAGACCAAAAACTGTCAAATTTAAAAAGGAATTGTATGTTCACTGTATGCACTTGATCATCCATTTGGGTCTAGGACAAATCTTTAGTTGTCAGGATCCCTCACCACACTTCAAAATAACATGTCATAAAAAAAAGAACGATCACAGGATGTAATGTTTTTCTGCAAACGAAAACAAAGCTAGTTGTAAACGATAGAAAAAAAGAGCTTTTCATAAACAAATTGTGATGCATGGGTGACCTTGGGGGAATCCGTGTACTTCATTAAAAAAATTGTGATGGCATGGGTTATATTGTGGGAAGTCCCTGTGCAATGAGTACCAAGTGGGCCATGCAAGCACACCGCTACTCATAAAAGATGGGTCATTAATATTGACTTCATATTGACACACATTTGATTCTATTACATAACTTTGATAGAATTTGCAAAACACTAAACTGCAGGGAAAATCTATTATCAAGATCTGCACTGACCTATAAATTCATTATCAAGATTTGAAAACACTGAACTCTTAGAATTGTAAAGAAAAATCCTCACGATCTATCAATGACTTCAATTTGCCACGGTCTATAAGAAAAAACAAGCAATTTGTAAAGAACTGTGTATTAAAGAAAAGATAGCGGACATTTCGGGTCACTTTACTGACCAATCATCAGGAAGACTGAAAATATAGCAAAGATAACCTCAAGACCTACCTGGCTTTGATTCTTGAAAGAGGATGAGGTGGACAGTTGCATGGAGCCCAACTTTGAGATTATCCTTATTAGCATACTGCAGCAAATCTGCAGAGCTACGCCGCCTTCCAAACTGATCAAAAGTAGATCCTCCAATTTTAGTCCCTTCCACATGGTCCAGAGTAAACCCGTTATAAGGCTTCACACCACCTGCAAAAATCCCATTTCTGAAAGCTCCCTGCCACTGCTTCAAAGCAGGCCTAGACACCACAGCCTTCTCAACCCAGCTGTAGCTTTCATTGACAAGTGCTTCATCCCAGCCTGCTTCTCTCACATAACCCAAACCAGACCTAGAATAAAACCCAGCATTTATTCTGCTACTTCCTCCCAAAACTCTTCCTCTTGAATTAACAACACCTTCTTCTGATATAAAAGACTGTGCAGGAGAATCACGGTCATCTGTGTACACGAGGTTGCTCATGAAGCCTTCTTGTTGCTCTAAGCTGCGGACACCGTGCCCCAGCCCCCCTCGTTCTAGTAATAAGACCGTGAAGTTCTTAGAAAGGGTAGCAGCCAAAGGGCAGCCTGCTGTACCTCCTCCTACTATGATATAATCATATTGCTCCATGGGTGGGAAATAAACTGCATTGTAACATACAGATTCATACGCTATCTCTGCACAAAAACATTACAGAATTATTAGGTTTTTCAGGCTTTCACGACCTGCACCTTTTTAGTAATATGCTTCTAGGATTTTCATGCGAGTTAATCAATCAGCGTTACAATATCGATCCCAAAAATCAACAGAATTAATCAATCAGTAATACTATATGTAATATCATCTTGTGGGAATCAGCGAATCTTCATTAACCCATATTCTATTTTTTATTGGGTATCAGATCATCTTCATAACCCACATTCCATTTATTTTTTGGTATCAGCTAATTTTTATAGCCCATTCTGTAGGCAGTAATTTACAAGAATCTTTCTCTAGTGAACATGAATGGTGATGTGCTTCTGGGATTGCCACCTGAATTTAAAAATTACGGAATCATTCAATCGGTACTAGTATATGCAATACCACCTTTAGATACCAGCTAATCTTCATAACCCACACTCCATTTATTATTGGGTATCAGCTAATCTTCATAACTCATATTCTGTTTTCTGGGTATCAGTTAATCTTCATAATTAGTGATCCATTTTTTATTGGGTATCAGCTAATCTTTATAACTCATATTCTATTTTTTATTGGGTTCAGTTAATTTTTGAGGGTAGAAGTCTACAAGAACCTATAAATATGAATGATCTCCATAACATTTAGTTCAGAAGAATCTGTCTCTCATGAATATGAATAGTCTACATAATGCTTACTCCATCCAGGTGATGGTCACAAAGATGTAGCACTATAAAATCCTGTCAGGTCACCTCTTTAAGCATATTTAGAAGCAATGAGTGCCCAGTAATCCATTCATATTTATAAGAGTTGGGTTCCTGAGAACCATTAATAGAATATGAGTCATGTAGATTAATTCAATAAAGCTGATTTTTAAAAATGATATTACATAGCAATTCAATTCAGAAACACAAAATGTATTAAAAAACAGTACCATACTGTAAGAAATTGATTTTTTTATGGATGAAATAAAATAACTTCAACTAATGGTTTACCTGCAGTGGCCTGTGATGCAGCCATGGCGATGCAGACCCAGAGAATTGCAAACAATTTTTCAGAAATCTTTGACATTCTCCAAGCTTTACACAGTCTAATCATGATTCTTCCATTAACTTAAGAGCTTCTGCTTCTTGTTTTATACTTTTCTTGCACACAATCAACTTATAAAGTTTACGAGTTTATGAAATGGACGGGCTATTTATTTTTTTGTGGGCCGGCAAAAGCAATGAGAATAGAAGTAAATAATGGATTGATCCGGGCGAAATGTTTGAATTTTTAAATGTCTAACGTTCTTTTCTGTTTTGCAATTTCTTGATCAGTTAGTTGTAATTGTTTCTATTTAAAATTGACGAAATTCAACAGCTATAAATTTGTGCTTTTTAACATAACCAAGTGATGGTAAGCGAAGGGCATTTCCCATATGTGGGAAACTTGGAACTTAGAGGGTGGTGTGTTGGTGTTGACCACTTAAAAAACACATTTATTTAATATTTTTTTGGTATGGAAATGAGTGTTAAAATTGGGTTGTTTAAAGTGGGTTCATGAATTGAAAAATAAAGCAATAGAGTTGTTAACTAATGTAGAACCTTGCAATAAAGGAAGTGAAAAGATTTTAATTATGTTTATGAGATTATGGGAGTACAAATTATTATAGTTGTTTCAAGCGGCGTGTAGACACCAAAACCTTGCACATTGGATTCTGAGTGTCAAACCCCTAAACAATTCCTTGGACCCTTTAAATGAACCAAAACCCATTTTTTTAACTAATCAATTAATCAGACTTAAAAGCACCCTTTTTGGCTACTTTTGGTTGTTAGCGTCGACTGTCGACAGTGAAGATAACTGTCGACGGTCAGCCTAACCATTGACAGTCAGGTCCCACCCCCTAGACTTTTCCATGCAAACACCAACAAATAACCACTTACCTTTTCTAAATATAAGTTGTGCGAATCCTCTCACGAGACTTTGCATGAGCAATTTATAATTAGAAGCACCTCTTAAACTTCCACTTCAGCATATGGCCCTTCCCTATAAGAAGAGGAGAGCAGCAAGAGATCGATCCATCTGCAACTATTATCAAGAGCTCAGGTACTCAGAGTTTTTCTTGTTGTAGGTCATCCAATGTTATCAAGCATCATCAACCATCTATTTGAGAGAGCCAATCTGCCATTACCTCTCAAATCAAGTTTCTAAGCACCGTCATTTTGCCATAATCAAACTAGATTCCACCTACGAATCAACATCTACCAATCAACCAATCCATTTCTAGTAAGTCAAATACTTTATTACTGCCATTTATCTATTTTATCCCTTTTCGCAATTAACATACCCTGCACCAAACTCTCGAGATTCATTTTGTGAACCCGTCACTAGCTGTTGATAAGTCCAAAATTGGATAGTCAACCATCAATAGTTGCTTAACCATCGACAATCAGGGCTAACTACCAACGGTCACCCCAATTGTCGACAGTCCCTGTGGTAGGTTAAAAACTAGCAAGCTAAAATTTCCTTTCTTTTCCAACTAGATCCTTCTTCCTATTCTTCAACTCTGCAAGATTCCTTGAATCACACCTCCACCCACTAGTACTAATCATTTTCTCACTAATTAGATCATTTCTAGTCCATCTAATTTATCAAGCATATCCTTGTTATTCAGTTTCAAATATCTTTTGATTATTGATGCAAGTACCTTATATTCAGTTTTATAAACATAATTGTTTTAAAAACGATGGATTGACAGCCCCTAAGGAAGCCCATGCTTCCAGCATCTAGCTAGCACTAGGCAATCCACCTAACTACTTGTCTAACAAACAAATTTGCTTTAGTGCTATCTTATATGTAGGTTTTCCTCCTCAGCAAAAGAGGAGTTCTTCACAATCTTTTGATTCAACGCACACACCTTTTATTAGGTATTTCTACCATAACCCATATTTCTAGTTTACTACCTTCTTCTGAATAATAGCAAAATTTGAGTGAAACATTTTAGTACGTTTGGTGGGACCCCAGTCTTTTCTTGGATTTTCCTTTTATCTGCATCTGTATCCTTCTATATCTATCTGTGTGCTCATAATTGAAATCTAAAAATTTCATTTGGGTTTAAAACTTACTGCATCCATTGATTCCCTATTTTTTATAAGCTCACCTAGTTTAATTAAACAACATTAGGATTAGGCATAGTCCACTTATGTTACACATCTAAATCATGAAATCAATCAAACATCATAATATACTTAAGACAAGGCCCAATTGGATTTCACCACTCAACGAATCACCTTACCCTACCTGGGGATTCTACTTAGATTTTATCACAAAGGGGAGGACCCACTCAGTTCTCTAGCTGAGTATAAGCTTTGCATAAATGATATATATTGGCTAAGCAATCCGGCTTGGATTCAGGATCGTGAATTAAGGGGAGCAAGTCCCAAGCACTAGGCTATGTACCTGATTCATCACAAATTATTTGAGCACCAAAATTAACCTAAAACTAGCTTTAGACTATTTATGTAGTACCTGATCTACAAACCAATCTACTACACATTCTTCACATTAAGGCATAAGCCAAACAATGAGATAATTAATCAATCACAGGATTTTAATTACCTTAGTGTGTGTTGAATTTTCATGGGGTTTTTCTTTTGCTTTCTTTGTGTTAAATTATGAAATCATCTATTGGTACTTCTCTTATAGCCTTATATGGTACTTACCCAGCAACAATGAAGAGAATTAGCAAGTCAAGACCCATCTATAGACTACCTAGTTTCTTCTACCTCCTCTTCTATGGACGACTATCGATTAGACATAGAGAATTCATCTCACCATTCTAAACCTTCCCATATCCCTGAGATTGTTCCTCAGGGGGATTTTGACTTTGCTTCCCTTTTGGATAACAACCCAATTGCCTTACAACATTATCTTAATACTTTGCATCACAAAACCCCTGTCTCAACCCCACCTACAGAGCCTCTTTATGACATGCCATCCTACTTGATGTTGGATCCTTTGGTAGCCACTATTACTACCCAACCTTTAGCTACCCAAATGTCTGTATCCACTAATCCCTTTGACACCATGGGGGAAAATCAACCCATCCAACCAACTATTGCCCTTACACCTTCTACCCCTACCCTTGACTCCTCTAACTTGGGAGTGCCTACCATTGGTAGGTCAAACCCTTCTTTTACCAACCCTGATCCGTTAATCACTACCTCTCTTCAAAATATGGCAATGACTATACTTACCACTACACCTCCTACTAGTACCAAAGTCACTACCTCACACTTAATTATTAACACAACCATGACTCCCACCTAACCTACAATAACCTCTCTATGATGACCATCCATATCCAACCCATGTTATGTCCCTAACCTACAAGGGCATCTCCATGTTACCCAACCACCAACCATCACTTACCCCTATATATCTTCCACGCTACCTATGATCACCTCTCAGTAATTTCCAACCATACCCAATCCTAGATATGTCTCTAACCCACAAGGACATTATCACCTCTCAACAATTTCCAACCATACCCAATCCTGGATATGTCTCTAACCCATAAGGACATTCCCACATCACTCAACCACCAACTGTTACCTATCCTCATATACCTTCAACCCAACCATCTATATCTACCCATCAATATGGGGTAATCTACCAACCACCAATGAATTATCAATATATTATCCCCTCTCAGTCACAATTTGTGACCTACAATCCTCCAGGTCCACCACCACAAATGGATTTGATGAAAATGATCAGGGATGAGATGACAAACCTAGATTCATCCATTTTTGGACCCCATAATCTCTTGTCCTATGATCAAATTTGTAATGAACCAATTCATGTTTCAGTCCCTATCAGACCATATCTGACCCAAAGGGAACTTCTTGAATTTACTAAATTCAATAGTAAAGAAGGTCCCTAGCAGTATTTAAGAACATTTAGGAATGCTTGTTACATGATTGCTTACAATGATGCTCTTATTTTGCACACATGTTTTATGTCACTTTCTGACCCAACATTGGACTGGTATAGTGCCATTACCAAACATTCTATCTTTTCTTTCAACCAAATGGATCAGATGTTTTAAAACCATTTCTCCATCAACATATCCAAGAAGGTCTCAATTAGTGATCTTTATGCCATCCACCAATTCGAAGATGAGAATCTAGCTGATTTCCTAGCTCGTAGGAGAAGTGTCACCAACCAATTATCATTCTCTTTACCTCAACTGGAACCGATCGAACTCTTTGCTCATGCTTGTGCAAAACACATATGTTCCACCCTACATGTCTAGAGTTTTATAACTTTTGATGAAGCCTTTACCATGGCATGCGAATTGGAAAATAGAGCTATAGATGAAGGTAAATTAAAGTTATGTAAAAAAAATTACACCTTCAAAATCAATGAGACTTCTTCTAAACCTGATAACCAAACCAATATGGAAACCTAGGGAAAGGCAACTATGAATATAGTTGTCCTTAAAACAACTCCACCCAATATCAGTCAACAAAACTCTTCTAATCTTCCAAACCAAAACATGAGAAACCCAAACAGAAACAACCCAAAGCAATTTACCCCACTAGGAGAATCTTATCCCTTGGTTTTGGACAAACTATTGAAAACCAATCTCATACAGCTTCCACTAATTAAACCCCCACAACAATTTGATTCTTCTCATCCTCCTCTAAACTGGTACAATGAGAATGATCTTTGTTCCTTCCACCATGTAGTTGGGCATGCTGTTAGTAGGTGTAATACCTTTAAAGGCATTGTCCAATCCCTTATTGATAAGGGGGAACTTGTCTTTGACAATCCCAATGCACCTCAAAACCAAGCTCTTGATATCTTCAAGAAACCTTTTCCCAATCACCTTCCATTAAAAGAAGAAAGCAACCAAGTAGAATGCTCCCAAGACACTCATATGGTTAATATGGTTCTTGATACTCCAATTACGAGTGAACCAACTAATCCCCTAACAACTTCACCTACTCCTTTACATGAGGAAAAGCAACCACCTTCCCCAGAGTCATAAATTAACATTAAGGAGCTACCATTTACCATGGCTTCATTCAAGAAGGTCATGGCATCTTTGAAACCTTCGTCAACAGATTTACTTGATAAGCTAATCATAACCACACCACCTCCAACCAATCAACCAATCATCCCTCTTATAGATGTTATACCTAGATAAGAAGCATCAACCCATGACCTTCCTCCACAAACCATCTCCCTTTTAGATGAAGAGAAGGATGAGGTTACCCCTCTTTCTTATCTTCCTCCTACCGAAATTTATTTTAAACTTACTACCCAAGGTATGAAAGCAATATATAAACCTTTTTCTCAATTAGTTCAAAAACTAGACTTTCTCTCTCAGCCTAACATGGATAGAGCCACCTCTTGGCATCATCTAGGTCTCCCCCACTAAAGCAAATCTCCTAGCATATTAGTACCCATTGCAGATCCATCACCTTCTTCTTTAAAAGAAGCCATGACATGGCCATTTCACCCACCTCCACCCAAATCATCCCATGCCCTCCTCATGAAATCTACCCTGACCTTAGGAATCCTTCCTATGCCTAGTATTAGATACCCACCTTTAAAACTTTATCTTTCACCATCTACCTTGACCAAAAAATTACCAAACAAAGCAATAATGGGCACAAAATTACCCAAGACCAAACCATGCACCAGGTCTAGACAACTCCCTCCCTAGTTACCTTCTATTTTGGAACCTCATCCCTCCACCCTCCCAATTACCTATTCTTCATCTAGAAAACCTACCCCCTTTTCTATAATAGCATCCACCAAGCCCTCTTTCATGGATAACCTAGTTGCTTCAACCCTCCTATCTATGCCCAAAACTTCATCTTCTATACCTTCTACCTCTCGACCATCTATGTCCAACCGAGCATCTACCCACCAACCTTGCCTAAGACCAACTACCAAAACTAACCCAAAATCTGCTCCCCCCATGAGGAGGCCTAATTTTGTAAAACCTCCCCATTTGAGTATGTCATCACCTTATACTAAATCTTATTCAACCATTTTGCATAGGTTATTGTAAAACTCTGCCTTAAGCCTTCCACCCATCAGACCTTTCAACCCCTCTCACCCCAAACTAGCCTGGTTTGATGACATTCAGATCTGCTCCTACCATTGGACCCTAATACATGACATAGAGAACTATAGGGCTCTCCAAAGTATTGTCCATCAACTTTATTAGGAAGATGATCTATTGTCAGATGAACTTCTAGTTACCCTTTTGTCACTTCAGCAACCAACCATAGCCCAACTCTCACCCACCTCCTCACTCTCACCTAAAAGTGATGAGCAACCAAACCAATCATTTACCATCCCTCATTCTCACACTACTAATGTTATTACATGAGCACAACAAAAGGATGAGGGCAAAGCTAAAGTGTCCACTCCTTGGACATACCCATCTTCCACCTCTCAACTTGGCCAAACCCATGCCTTTTTACCATCACCCTAACCTATATAACTATTTTGGGTACCACTAAATCAAACCTTTCTAAATCAATTAGGTGAGTGGTCCTTAAGTAACTACACCAAACCCCTACCAAGATGAGTTTATACGAACTCATTTCCACCTCACTTCATCATCACCAAGCATTAATTGAGGCCTTACAAGCCATTGAGGTTTGCCCTGGTGATACCCAACATATTGAGGCCTTTGTTGGCACTCTGTAGCTCTCAACTCTTATTACCTTTAAAGACTCGGAGATACCTTCTACCCATCCTAAGGACCCTGATCCTCCTCTCTTTATCACTACCTACATTGACCAAACCCGTATTAAGTGAGTAATGATTGATGGTAGTGATAGTATAAATATCATCTCATCCCATGCCTATAACCAACTCAAGCTACCTACCAACATCATGTCTAATACCTCTACTATACTTTAGTCTTTCAATGACACCATGGCCACTACCCTAGGAACTATTTTCCTCCACATTCGTTTGGGACCACGTATGCTCCTCGAAAAATTTTATGTGGTTGAGGGGGAATTTCAATATAATGTCCTACTTGAATGACCCTTGATCTGATCCATGGCTTGTGTCCCCTCTACCCTACATCATTGTGTTAAATTTTAACATGAGGGCTAGGTGATTACTATATAAGCCAACCCAATCCCTTTTATGGCATGCAATATGATGTATCACCCTAATGACGTTCTTTTGCTACCTTTTACCAAATCTTAATCCAAACTAGATCCACTTCTATCACCTATTGAATAAACCATTTCTTCCTCTTCTCGTGAAGAATCTACCATCATATCTCTTTCCTCAGAGCAATACCAATAATTGACTCCTTATAATTGACCTTCTAGCATCTTTCTCTAGGAGAATACCACCTGTTTGGCTCTTGATGCTTTCCCTACCCCTCATGAGTATGGGTAGCTTACCAATTAACTAGGGTATGATCCAAATATGGGAGCAATCACAGCTCTTGGACCTCCCTCTTATCAAACCCATTTTATCTATGTAGAAGTTGACAAGCCTTTAACAAGAAACATCAACACCTTCTATCCTCACCCATATATTGCTAGATTTTTTTAATTTAGAAAAACCCTCCTTCACCAAGAGATACCTTCATAAGTGTGCTTGAAAGGGGTTTGGTTTGGGCAAATATGAGCATGGCCCCCATAATATCACCTCAATTGAAACTAAAAAACTAGATGAGAAGCATGGGCTCGGATTTATCTTGCCAAAGAAGAAAATCATGCAATCTCCCCTGCCATTAAGGGAAAAGTAGTTTCTCCCCCATCTTGTTTACCTCCACCTCCAAGTGAGGATGATGATATCATCCCACCTAACTTTTTTTTTCATCTAAATGATTAGCCTAGGACCCTTGACCTATCAAAAATCTAGGGCTACCATAACTCTTCCTCTCGTGCATCTTGAACTCATTGCAAAGGACTCCCCTACCATTCACACTATCTAGTGTCAGGGTGATCATTCTATCCTCACCTACCTTAGTAGGAAAGATCATTCCATCTACAAATTTCTCCAATCTGAAACTTCCACTATGCTAAATGAATCTACAATGGATATCAATTTGGGTATCAATGAGAGTCCATGTATCATCAAAATTGGGCAATCCTTAGATTTTGTAGAAAACCAAGACTTTTCTACCTTTCTTCATGATTACAACATCATATTTGCTTGGTCATATGTTGATATGCCTAGGATTGACCCTACTATCATTACCCATAACATTGTCACTCATCATGATGTTAATCTCATTCAATATAAGCTTTGATGAATTCACCCTAGCATAGCTCTTCTTATAAAGGAATAGCTCCAATGGCTCCTCTCTATCGATTTTATCCAACCTATTGATTATCCCCAATGGGTTTTCAATATCATCCTAGTTACCAAAGCCACTGGGGGACTTTGCTTTTGTGTTGACTTTCAAGATCTTAACCTCACTTACCGAAAGGATTACTTTCCTCTACCTAGCATTGACCAACTCATTGATCTTACAGTCGGTCATGAAATGCTTTCACTCATGGATGGATTCTTGGGCTATAACCAAATCTTGATTACCCTTGAAGATTAGCACAAAACAAATTTTATCACCCCTTGGAGAAATTTTTGCTATAGGGTTATGCCTTTTGGCCTGAAGAACGTTGGTATAACCTAATAATGTGCAATGACCTACTTATTTCATGACCTTATCCAAAAAATTATGGAATACTATGTGGATGACCTTCTTGACAAATCAAAGCTTTAAAAGGATCACCTGGCTATTCTTAAAATCATCTTTGAGCACCTTATCCACTACCATGTTTGCCTAAACCCTAAGAAGTGTATCTTTGGGGTCTTATCAGGTAAACTCCTGGGTTTTATCATCTCTCTTCATAGAATTGAAGTCAACTTGGCCAAAGTCAAATCAATCTTAAAAATGCCTCCCCCTATAAACCTTAAACAACTCTATAGCCTTCAAGGAAAAGTATAATCCATTAGATGTTTTATTTATCAACTATCTGACTATTGCCAACCTTTTCATCACCTTCTTAAGAAGGACACCTCTTTCAGGTGGGGGTAGGATTATCAAAAGACATTTGATTCACTTAAAGACTATCTCCTCTCCCCACTAGTTCTTATTCCTCCATGAGAGGATGAACCTTTTTACCTATATATTTCAGCCACTGACCACTCCCTAGGAGCAATGCTTGCACATCGGGATGACCAACATAAAAAACAATCCATCTATTATATCAGTCAAACACTTATTGACCATGAAACTTAGTATATCCATACCAAGAAACTTTATCTTGCACTAGTCTTTGTGGCTACCAAGCTTCATCATTATAACCATAAAACTTGTCATTACTAATACCAACCCACTCAAGTATATGCACTATAGGCCTTATCAAAACCAACAAATGGCTAAGTGGCTTATGCTTTTGGCTAAATTTGATCTTGAGTTTCTTCAAAAAAAGTTAATAAAGGGATAGGTGATAGTCTATCAACTAGTTGATGCCCCTGTATTTGATACCCAGCCTCCTCCTTTGGAGTTCCCTGATGAGAATATTGCTACCCTCTCTTAGGTAGATTTTACCTACCAAGTTACCATGTTCTTTGACAAATCCAAATGACAATGTAATGGATGGGTAGGAATTATCCTAATTCCTTTTGACAGTGAGCCCTTACCTCTATCTTTTAAACTTGACTTTGAATGTACCAATAACATGGCTGAATATGAAGCCCTAGTAATAGGTCTCCAAACTACCTTAGCCTTGGGAGTCAAAACAATAAATATCTTTGGTGATTCTCAACTTGTGGTTAACCAAATCAATGGCATATACTAGTGTAAAAATGATGTTTTACAACAATACAAACACCTATCTGATGTATTACTAATGTCATTTGAACACTACCTGATCCAAACTACCCCTCGATCCTTGAACAAGTTTGTCAATACAATGGCTTCTCTTGATTCCTAGATCCCATCTACACCTTAAAAATCTAAATTATCCATTATTTTCCACCACCTTACCAAGCCATCCTTCATCAAATCCATCTCTCCTACCATCTTTAATATAACATATATCCTGGCTAACTATTGGTATTAGCAAACTTTTGACTATCTTAATAGTGCCACCATTCCACCTAATATTTCTAGAAATGCTCACAAAGAATTTATTCAAGGCAGCTCCCATTACACCATACTTAGGGTCATCCTTTATAATCATGGCTTTGATGGCCTTCTCTTTCGTTGCCTAAAAAGTCATGAAGCCTCCCATGTTATCAAAGAAACGCATGATGGAGTTTGTGGAGGGCACTTTAGTGGTCTTACCGTCGCTAAGCGTATCCTTCACCTTGGATATTATTGACCTTCCCTCAACCAAGACTATTGTGATTATGTATAAAAGTGTGTCAAATGTCAACAACATGCTAACCTTCTTCATGCACCAAGCAATAGTCTTCAAGTATCTAAAGACTTTTGGCCTTTCTCACAATAGGGCTAGGATTGTATTGGGGAAATTAATCCCCATTCTTCACAATGACATCAATCAATCATCACCATCATAAAATATTTTACTAAGTGGGTAGAAGTAGCCCCTCTTATCTCAACTAAAGTCGATAAAATCATTGATTTCATCAATCACCATATCATTTATCACTTTGGTGTTCCCCATAAAATTATCACTGATAATGGAAAATCTTTCAAAAATAAGTAAGTCCAATCTCTTTGTGACTCCTTTAGCATTAAAATTAGTTTTTCATCACCTTATCATCCAAAAGAAAATAGACAAGCCAAGGCCTCGAATAAAACCCTTAAAAATATGTTCACCAAAATGGTCAATGCCTCAGGACGGGATTGACACTTGCATATTCCATTTACTTTATGGGCTTATCATACTAGCATTTGAACCCCTATGGGTGCTACACCTTTCTCCCTAGTCTTTGGAGCAGAGGATGTACTCCCTCTCTAGGTCCAAATTCCATCTCTCTGCATATCTCTACGAGACCTCATCCTCAAAGATGACTATCTTCAACAATAGTTAACTCAACTTGAACTATTGGACAAACATTGTTTAGCTGCTCTCACCTATATTCATGTCTACCAAGAGTGTGTTAAATGTGCCTATAACAAACACCTCAAAGCACAAGAATTTAACATTGGTGATCTTATCCTAAAGGAAAATCAACATGTCACAAATATGGAAAAAAGCAAGCGAGGCAAATTTGCCTTCAATTGGCTTGGAACCTACATCATAACCCATAAG
The DNA here is from genome assembly GCA_037957365.1 of Torreya grandis. NCBI lineage: Eukaryota > Viridiplantae > Streptophyta > Pinopsida > Cupressales > Taxaceae > Torreya > Torreya grandis. The sequence goes on along the minus strand of JARHVA010006495.1, from coordinate 406,230 downwards.
TATGGATTATGAGCTTACTAGATGTCCTCTCTTGAAGGACACCCAGAACCTGAGCCTCTCAATGCTTCGTATCTATGTCCTTTTTATTATTGAATGAAGGAACTTCAGATCACTATTTATCTAACTTAAGCTCATCCCTTGCATACCACATACATCTCCCTCTTCTAGGGACCACCAACTAAAACTAAATCATGTGATTATCCATCACAAAAAACATGTCCTAATCAAAAATTTGGGTACTACGGCTCTACCCAAGGCATGATTCTCATAGTACTTCCTCTTCCTTAGAGAAGCGGTTCCTATGGTTTTTATCTCTATAATCCTTTTACCTATAGAAATTTTATGCAAGCCTAGTTTTGCCTTCATAAAAATAATCCTTTTACCATGTGTAAACAAGTCTTTGTCAAAGAAAAATATCAAAAATCAAAATCAAGAACAAGAAAAATCAAAATCAAAATCACTGTATCATGGGTCAATCTATAGTAACCACAAACTGCTCCCTTGAAGGACAGTTGTTGGAAATTTTGAAATTGCAAGCATAAGGTAGACTGCTCCCTCGAAGGAAAACTATCAAAAAATCATTTTAGAATTATAAACATTAGACCACTCCCTTAAAGGATGGCTAAAACAAAAAAATATTTGTCAAAATGCTAGCAATTTTTGGAAGCTTCTCACATCGATCAGTTTCCTTAAAAGAATAAACATACAAGAAAAATAACAAAAGACCCTCAAGCAAAAGATATCTAAAATTTTGAAACCCACAATCAACTCTCATGAAAAATCAAATCACATAGGGAAAGATGCAATCAACCCTCCTTCATAGACTTCCCGCATCGATCAGTCTACATTTTGTATATATTATGGCATAGACTTGTTTACCCTGATTTTTAGGATAGTTATAGGAAAAACATACTATTCTTGCTTATAAATTTCAATATCATCCATTCTCCCCTCATCTATCATATATGCATGGGACTATGAGCTTACTTGATACGTAGTGATCAAGATACCTACTTTCTACAACTAAAATACACTAATGCAAAGTATATTATAGGCTCATTTTCGCTAAGCCCAATCCAACCTTTGAGATTTATATTAGTCTTTTCTAATTAAAATGCAAAATCAACATCAAAAATAACAAACCATGAGCATCCATATCAATGATCTTCATCAAAACTACTAATAAAGAGCATCATATCACATCAAATCAAAAACATCCCTCTAGTTTGATATCATGTGAGACATCCTACATGTGCACCAATCAAATACAAAGCATTTTTCATATCCATATTCATTAAAAAAAATAAAAAACATAACCCATTAGGATTCTTTCCAATCTACATATATGCAAAATATCATAAAATCCATCAATCTTATCATAATTATATCATTCACATCATATGAAATTAAACATCCATATACCATGTCAACATCAAAGCACTCATACATGAATGAAAAAATTAATATCTACCCCTACATGTCCATCATCATAACAACACATCATCATCACATATCATTAAAAAAACTACCGCTATCTCAACACATCACTAGCTAGATCAATCTACCATAAGCATGACAATCAAATAAGCATCATCACAATATGAATAAAACCCATAATATATTATTTTGAGAGAGAGATACCTACTTATTTATGTATTGACCAGCTGGATTCTACTTCATATATATATATATATATATATAAATGAAGTAGAATCCAGCTGGTCAATACATAAATAAGTAGGTATCTCTCTCTCAAAATAATATACATCTCACTACATCGACACACATGCCAGAATCAAAATCATATCTAAATATCACATCTCATAAATATCAAGCCCTTGGGGCACTCAGACCACTACTACTGTGCCATCAGGACCTATACCTGCTAGTGGCCCCCTTAAGACCCCTATATAACCAAATGTGGATGCCCATTGACCAAGAGTAGCTACTGCTACTCCACCACCCAGGCTAGCCCTGTACTCTAAAAATCTCATAGCATGGGGTAATTACTCTAGTACCATCACCTCATAGTAGCACAAATCCTAGATCATGGCCAAGTACCATGCTCATGGTACTACATCTATCATCCCTCTTATAGTAACACCTACTCCTCTTATGCCAATCTACCCCTAAAGAGCACCAATCTGACCCTATAGTGTCACTACCTATGCCTATAAAGTAGACACCTATGCTTACACTTGATCCCTCTCTCTTATCACAATGCCCACCTACCCTTGTAAATTAGTAATTTGTCCCTATAAGGTGGCCACCTGGCCCATAATGCCACTACCTATCCCTATAGTAAGGCAACCTATGCTTGGGCCACTACTAAAGATACTACCACCTGAGGGCCATCCTATACCTATGTTAGATCCACATCCATGGCTTGTTGCCCCCCATCTCCCTAACCAAAATCCATTGTGGCATATCGAACCTGATACCAAGCAACGTACCTATTAGCAATCCCCACAACATCAATGTGAGCCCCCACTAGAAACTCCTCAAAATCCCAAACTATCTCTATAGGTTGTGGCTCAAGTAGTAAGAACTCTCCCTCCTCCCTTTGGTAATGCATCATGTTAATAAGAATCTCCTGCACAAGCTTGAACTATCTCTATACATTGTCAAAAGGGATCATCTCTATCTCCATCTCCCATTGGCCATATATCTAGTGTCAGCACTATAACCCTATCATATGACACCTTAACCCTACCCACTATGGCCATCCAAAATATGGCTACCATATCACATCCTCAGACACTAAACCCTCGAGAGCATCTCATAACCAATCCATATCCCTCACGCTGCCTCCTTCTCTCATGTAGGTAGATGACCTCCTCCATCATATAAAACCAACCACATAATCTATCAGTGCATAAGTATCATTAGGTACACCTAAGGGTCTCAATACCTTGATATGCTCATATGCCTAGTAATGTAACACTAAGCTAATGTTGATCTAATAACATTGGTGTGCCCTAAAAGTCCATAGCTCCTTGTATACCTATACTAGTAACACCTATGCCCAACCAAACAAAGTCCTCCCTAGGAGTATCTCGACTAGCATGCTGAGCAACACATAGGGAAAATGCCCACCAATTAAATATGGTAGCATAAAGTTCATCAAAGCCATCATCATCATCATCATCATCATCATCATGCCATCATCATCATCATCATCATCATCATCATCATCATCGACACATGCCTATCTTCAAGAGCAAGCTGATACATAGGACCATACTTGAAACCTCCAGCATGGAACTCTACCTATCTCAAATCATCACCATAGATCCATTCCATATAGTAATCTCACTCTTCACTCTCTATATGATATATTGAATCCCCATCAATGGTTAATCAAGTGATCCTCACAATTTCCTCTAGTAGTATCATGACCTCACCTTGATCCAAAACTTGAAAGCTTTAGTTGAAAGATAATTCAAGAAATAATAACAAGACAATTCAAATAATGCTATCTTTGAGAAGAGATGTCTTATTCATCAAATTTGCAGACCCAAACATATGCTTATCTCTGAGAAGAGATGTCTGATTTCCATTTTGGGTTACATCTTCATTTATACATGATTTGAAGGTGTGGGGAGGATGTGAAAGGTCACTAATCTCAAGGGAGATGAATTGGTTTGATTTCCATGATTTACAACAATACATAATTCGAGGAATTACTATTTTTAGAACTTACTATTTTTAGACTGCACTACTAAAATTGAAATTTAGGGAACTTCCAATGGGGTTTTAGGGGTCAAAATTCATTTAGTAGAGCTCAATTCCATCTCATGATGTTCCCCTCATTATTAGCTTTTCAACATTCAAACAGTGAGTCAATTGGAGCTACGGTGTAAAAGTTATGGCTCTCGAAAGTTCCAACATCAATTGGGGTGGACCCATCACCTGAATTGTTGCCCGGACCACACCTGTTGGCAACCAAAATATGTTGGTCACTGGGTCCCATCTCTCGATCAGTTCCACCAACATCTAAATATCTTAGACCACATGCTGATAATGTTGTATTGAGCCTAAGCCTATGGCCTCCATGTGTCTCCACTCCTCATTGCTCATCACATCTTGTACCTATGTAAACAGTACAAGAATGTGATCCTTTAGGTGAATCTACTCTCGGTCTTGCATTCCATTGTAAAATTTAACACATGTGCCTAAACCACTATCTATTAAAAGAAACATTCCCCTACCAATTCTATGATCCAAGGGAATTCACCTAAGCTATAAATATAACTAAATATTGATATAATATTTAGGAATCTAACTACATATTCTAAAACATCCTCAAGACATACTGCAACATTATTCTTCAAAAAAAAATTTAAGGGGCCAATCATCGATGGTTTTCTCAATCATCGATGGTCCCCTAGAGTTATTTAGGTTTAGACCCTCAACCATTAATGGTCACTATCTAACCATCCAAATGAGATCCTCTTGTGCTGTTTCTCCCAAAAAAACTCTATCTATAGTGAATAATTCAACCACAAACAATTCTGAATTACCTTCCTACACCCTACCTACCATTTTCCTACCCCCTAGTTCCCACATTATAAACATTTACCTAATTTCCAAACTAGGGCATTCCTAGGTTAGACCCTAACATTTTAAACCTAAATTTTACCAAATCTTCTTATCAATTACCATTTACCAATACATAAATCTTTTTATCTACCAGAGTAGAAAATGTCATACACCCCTTACCTCATTCCATGACCTATGCCATGGATGGAGCCCACATCCCTCCCCTTGGTCATGCCCTCTTCCCCCATCCATCCCACTCAACAGTGGTCCCACACACAAAATGCTCCAATCATAAGAGAATCCCCTCTCTCAAAGTCAACTAACAACAAAATATTCTAATGAAAAATGATAGTACAAAAAATGAGGAGTAAAGCAAACACACAATATTAATAACCTTTTACTTTCTACCTTTTATCCTCTAAGGTTTTAGGGTTTCACCCTAACCATCAAATGTTACCTAACCATTGACAATCATGGTTGATGGTCAAGGTCCCCACACTACACTAACACCCACACTTTTTCATCATAGTTATTCAACTATCCCTTATTCCACCTCATCTTACCTTTAGCATCACATTGCCCAAGATATTTTAAATCATCCCATTCCTTACCTACCTATTTTTAACACCTACCTTACCCATTTTTCTTAGAAAATATACTACCTTTCTAAACCAGAACTAAATTTGGCCTGAAGATGAGGTGGGGTCTTACATCCCCTCACCTATGTAGGTAACATCTACTTGCCTAATGCAAATAGAGTCAGCTTGACCGTCCCCACCCACAACCACCCATTTACCCATGTCCACCTTGACATTGATCATTTTTTCCTCAATTTTTTTGCATGATTTGCAATCACTATGCTTTGGTTCTTTTGAATGCATTGACCAGCTTTTCCATGTTACCTATACACATTTTACACCACCTAGTGCACAAACCTGAGCATTTATGTCTTCTCAAGAGCACTTCCTACCTTGGATACCCATGACAATCAACCTATTAGTGATTTCCATGGGATCACTTCATAACTTGGATACCCACAAACACACTAGACCTACTTTGGAGACTAACAAGTGTATCTCACTTCCATACCTACAACAATCACGCATTACATTGGTCACTTGTCTTCTTATCATAACCTTTAATTTTACCAAACATTAGTAACTTTAGTCTTTTAATGATTTTTACTCTCACACTTCATCACATTTTGTACGCTGACTCCACATTACAAATGCCCAAACTTATCTCACCACCTACCCATTTATCAAACTCTGACCCAATTTTATTTTACCTCATCACCTCCTGGTTTGAGAGGGAACACCTCCTCTTAAATTTGAGGTAACCCTGACCTCACCCATCTTCCATTTTTGTTCTATAGCTTATAGATTCAAGTCACATAACAAAAAGGGGCAAATGTAGACACCAAAATCCTATATATTGGATTATGACTATCAAACCCCTAAATAATTCCTTAGATGCTTTAAATGAACCAAAACCCATTTTTTTAACTAATCAACTAATCAAACTTAAAATCACCCTTTTGACTACTTTTAGCTATTAGCCTCAACCATCGATGGTCAGGCCAATCATCGATAGTTAGCCTAACCATTGATGGTTAGGCCCCACTGCTTGGATTTTTCCTTGCAAACAAGCATGTAAACACCAACAAACAACTGCTTACCTTTTATAGATATAATTTGTGAAAATTCTCTCATGAGACTTTACATGATAAATTTATAATTAGAAGCACCTCTTAAACTTCCACTTCAACCTCTGGCCCTTCTCTATAAGAAGAGGAGAGCAACAAGAGATTGGTCCATCTGTAATTATTATCAAGAGCTTAGGTACTCATATTTTTTCTTATTGTAGGTCATCTAGTGTTATCAAGCATCATCAGCCATCTATTTGAGAGATCCAATTTTCCATTGCCTCTCATATCAAGTTTCTAAGCATTGTCATTCTGCTAGAATTGAACTATATTCTACCTATGAATCAACATCTACCAATCAACCAATCCATTTTTGATAATTCAAAACTTGATTACTACTATTTATCTATTTTCATCCCTTTTTTCAATTAACAAACCTTGCACCAAACTCTCAAGATTCATTTCTTCAATCCCATCACTAGCTATTGATAAGTCTAGAATTAGATAGTCAATCATCGATGGTTGCTTACCCATTAACAATCAGGCCTAACCACCAATGGTTACCCCAACTATCAATGGTCACTTGTGGTAGGTTAAAAACTAGCAAGCTAAAATTCCCTTTTTTCTCCAACCAAATCCTTCTTCCTAAGTTTTTACCTATTCTCTGAACTCTGCTAGATTCCATAAATCACACCTCCACCCACTAGTACTAATCATTTTCTCACTAATTAGATCATTTTTAGTCCATTTAATTTATCAAACATATCCTTGTTATTCAGTTTCAAATATCTTTTGACTATTGATGCAAGTACCTTTTATTCAGTTTTATAAGCTTAATTGTTTTAAAAATGGTAGATTGATAGCCCTTAAGGAAGCCCATGCTTTTGGGATCTAGCCAGTGCTAGGCAGTCCACCTAACTACTTGTCTAATGAATTTTTTTTCTTTAGTGCTATCTTATCTACAGGTTTTTCTCCCCAACCAAAGAGGAGTTCTTCACAATCTTCTGATTCAATGTGCACACTTTTTATCAGGTATTTCTACCATAACCTGTATTTCTAGTTTTACTACCTTCTTCTAAATAATAATGAAATTTGAGTGAAACACATTCAAATATGATGATATTGCATGTTGAGATCTTTTTTTAATTACATTGTTCTTTCTATTAATTTGGTTTATGAGTAAACCTAAACCTTTTATCCTAATCTCTTATGTTTGCTTTAATATGGAACCAACTCTTAATGTTTTTGCATTGCATTTTTGAGTTGAATATCTTTGTATTGTTGGGCATTCAAGGATGCAATGTTTCTCTATTTTTACTACACATATGGTGCAAGGAACACATACTCTCTTACCACTTTTCTTTAGGAGTCATCTATATGCTCATCTCACATCTAAACTTGTGAGAACTAGTCATTATTTGAGCTATGAGTATGTGCTTCCTTCATTTGACGTCAAATCCTATTTATGCCTTTTCAATATATTCAAAAGTTAGGTTGAATTATGTAATATAATGTTGTCATTTTTTTCTTGTTTTCCTTCTCCTCATGACTATTCTAAGGAGTGCTTATTCTCTTGTAGCCCTAGGCCACCTGCTCATCTCCATATATATTTTTTCAAGTAAAATAATATCATGATTATAACAATTGATTTTAATTGGAAAATCCATGTTTCTACAAGGGTTATTTTGTAATTAACTAAAGCCTTGATTCTACATTTATTTAGGATTAGGTGCTTCTAGATCCTTCCTATTTATCTCCATTCCAAACTATATAATAAATATAATATTAGCACCCCACCAAATTAATACATCACAACATTTTGTATATTTTTACTAATACATAACAAGTCATGGTAATGGTACACACATGATATTTTACCCATACACATAGGGTGTGGGTGTTGGGTGATGGGGGTGTGGAGATAAACTCTAAAATGATACCTTGATAAATATTGATAATACATAACAAGTGATGGTAATGGTACCCACATGATATTTTACACAAACATAAGGTGTGGGGCGATATAAACTTTAAAATGGTACCTTAATAAATATTGATCACTAAATCAATTTAAACTTAAGATTTTTATTATGTGTGCATAGAGGTAAAGTTAACCAATGTGTCAATGAAGCATTAGCCTCAAAATATAGGTGGCCATGTTATTGTAGATAATTTTTAAAAATGGTATTTTTACATTATTTATGTATTCTATGCATATTTGTTTATGTATAGGTGAAAGGTCTAAATTTGATGATATTTAATTGTTTATGTGGAAGGTGATGGGGGTGTGGAGATAAACTCTAAAATGGCACCTTGATAAATATTGATCATTGAATCAATGTAAACTTAAGACTTTTATTATGTGTGCATATAGGTAAATTTAACCAATGTGTCAATGGAACATTAGCCCTAAAATATAGGTGGCCATGGTATTGTAGATACTTAAAAAAATTGGCATTTTTACATTATTTTACATATGCTATGTACATTTGTTTATGTATATGCAAAAGGTCTAAATTTGATGACATTGAATTATTTCGGTGACTTTTGAAGTTAAAAATTCTTTGGTGTGCTCTTATACAATCACATTTTCACATTGAGTTTATTTTGTCTTACTATTAGGATTGAATGTGTGGTGCTAATACATTTTCTTGTCCTACCTTTTAAATTAGTTGGGCATGTTTATATCTTTCACCTTTCCCATTTCTAATTGTTGGAAGTCAATCATGCATGCCATTTTATCCAAAGTCTAAATTCAAGTCATCTATAAATAAATATGTGATCATTAGGTTCATTTGATCATCAATTACTATCAAACAATAATCTAATCTTTAGCAAGGATATTTTAGGGGTCTGAAAAATTAGAAGGGGTGAAGGGCCTACACTAACCCTATCTATGAAAACCTTCAAACTAAACCTTGTTTATTTTAGATTTACAAAATTTGTTCATTTTGGATAGTCAAAGGTCAAATCCTTTACTTACTAGAGTGGTAACACTTTAAAAATTTAAGACACTCAATCTACACCTATGTTTGATTATGCAAATAACTATACATTATTTACTACAATGTTGTGTGTCTATATTGCTTAATTTGAGGTAGACATGGTTTTATTCATAAATGTATTAATATCCTTATTTTTTTTGAAATGTTGTACAATATATAATTATTCATATAAAAAACTATTATTAGGAAAAGTATGTATGAATTGTTCCATTTGAGTTTCAAATTTGTTTGTAAGAGAGTTTATCCCAAGACAAAATGGTGTTTTATAATAGTGATGGGACAAAGTCCATCCTCTATTATGAGGGAATGTTCCCTTTATTGAAAGTATGAAAATGTTTAAAATAATATTCAAAAATATAAATTCAAAATCTTATAGAGGGGGTGTTGCATATTGCTTAGAGATGAAAAATAAATGGAAGGAAGTGTGGCATATGTTAGTGCAAGTTTTTATTCCATTTAATAGTTTTTCCCTACATATATTATTTAGCTTGCTTAAGTGTTATTTTATGTAATTAGGGAAGATAATCTCATATGCACGAGGATGTGTGATCATGTTTATATTCCACCTATATGTGTACCTTTTCTAACACTATTTTGGCTAATGATGAATAATGATCTAATGAATGATTTAATGTTGTTAATGCTAATAACTGAATATTTCAATTATTGAATTCAAACTTCATATGACTCATGATTTATTTTGCTTCTACAATAGATATCTCTTTTACATAATTTATTTTACATATTATAGAGATTTTTGTCTTGTGTCTACTCAAAACCCGATCCTTGATTACGATTTAATTCAACATGGTATAAAAGCATGGTTTTTGGTAGCTAAATTCCAAAGATTCTATTATGAAAATTTGAGTTTCAAATTGCATGTCATAGATATTCCATTCATTGACATAGTACATTGAAGATTCACCCTTTATCATATTTTTATCTTCTTATGGGGTCCTTCGCTGATCTAGATTGAGAAAAAATATTACGGGAAAAAACATCTCTTTTTGGTCATTTTTCATCTGGTAGATTTTTACAATAAATAATGTATGCAATTAGATTTAGAAGGTGCATAAACTCTAAGATATGTTATAAACATGACCTAGTTTTGTGATAGTCAAGTTTGACTATTTTTGGAAGGTTTGAAGGTGATTTAACTTTTAAGGGATTTATGGAGTTAAAACCTTAGGTTTTTAAAGAGATGGATTAGTTAATTAGGATAAAAAATATACAATACATACAATCACTAATTTATATAACAAAAGGATGAGAGAGAAATAATAACTTAGCTAGAAACAAACCTTTTGATAGGAATTAGAATGTGATAGTTGGTGAATAGATAACTCTGACTATAAAAAACTAGATCCAGGTGTCATAATCAGAACTAGACAGTAGTGCAGTCCTTTGAGTGGGATAGTGTCTAATGCAATGTTCTAGTGTCCCATTCAAAATATCCATAAATAAATTTTGGGTTTTTTAGAACAAGCCTTATTCTAGCTCTAGTCCAAATTTCAAGTCTGTGCAAATAATAATTTTTATTATAGCTCTATTTTCTTGTAAGAACTCTAGGTTTTCATGATTTTAAGGACTTTAATAATAACATGAGAAAAAGAAGTTAGTGGGGTAGGATATATGTTCTCAACACCCCATTGTGTTGAGAGTTGGCTACATACCAATACCTCAACAAGGGATCAGGACCTATATAGTTCTCCCAATCTAAGTGCTAGTGTAAGTGTAAGTAAATGTTAGTATGAGTATTGGTTTGAGTATTTCAATTGTGTTTGAGATTGGAAGTATGATTAATTCAAGTTTAAGAGTGTTGAAGATGGCTATATGTAGAAGTAGGGAAACATAGGGATCAGTGATCTTGATTTTCCCAACTTATTTCTAAGTTTTTTTATGTATTTTCATATAATTTCTATCTAGTGGTTATATGTAGAAGTAGGGAAAAATAGGGATTTGTGACCTTGATTTGCATAACTTGTTTTTGAGTATGTTTGTGTATTTTCATATAATTTCTATCTATTGGATAAAGGGATAAAAGTCATGTATTTATATTGATCTAGTGCTTATGTAGAGTTTGAAATAGGTTTATGCCAACTCTATGTGTCTTAAGAATTGAAAATATATTTATTGGGGTTGAAATTAATCAAGAGACACTAGCATGGTCCCTTGATCACTAGTGCAGTGTGCTAGTGTTCAAAGAAACACACTGATGTCTAAGTGGTATAACTAGGGGCACTAGGGGTCTAGATGTCTATTGGAAAGTTTGGGATTGATTTTGAGATGTCTAAGGATGTGTGATACCAACATAAAAGATAGATAAGGATTGAAAGAGGCCCTAAGATAGGTCTAGGGCTAAATTAGGGATGGGTGGTCTCAAGTGACACTAATTGCAATCAAGTGACATTTTATATGACTACATTCTCCCCCCTCCATTTATTATAGAAATGTAACAAAGTGAAATGACTAGGATAAAGGAAAAATAAGCATACATGGACTTACTTGTGAGGTGAAACCCGTGAATCTAGGTTTGAGTTTGTAAATCACGCTCCATTGCATGTCCTATAAATGAAACATATACAAACTAGTCCTTACTTAAGGAGTATAAAAATAAAAGATAAAATTGAGTAAAGAGATAAGAAAGAGAAGAAAATAATTAATACACCTCGTTGTGTAGTGAACCAATGCAAAAACCTAGTGACATCCTCTATGAACATGTGTTACAAATCTGTTTAAGATCAAATATCTTATACAGATTTGTAAATATATATGATCTAGGAAATATGATCTAGGAAATATATAAATGAAATTATGCATGAACATGTGTTACAAATCTGTATAAGATCAAATATGTACATAAACTAAGTCTATAGTACTATAGTAGTTGGAAAAAAAAGAGTAGTGTAGGATCATCCATATCAAGATATAATCAATGCTAAACATATGATAGAGAGTATAAAATGATATAACCTGGTAAATCAAAATTTGTGTATAGGATCCCTCCAAAGGGTAAATGTATCAATGCTAAATTAATGTAAATGTGTATGTGCCCCCAGTGGGTAGATAGTAACATATTTGGATTTGTGTGATGGACTTGAATCATGTAAAAATTTGTGAACACTTGAAGAGAACAAGTGGAGCATTTACATAAGATAAAACTAAACTACATTAACATAGATAACATATGCAGTAGGCGGGAAATATAAAGAATGTAAACATGGAAATGCATACAATCTAAAATTTGTATTTTCTAATAAAATTTTGAATGTTCTTTTTATTTTGAATAAATTATATTGTTTTTATAAATTTTTAATATAATATATGTACAATCAAGATGAAAATGAAAATATATACAAGGAGTAATAATAAATGAACTATGTAAAGGTAGGGAGGAACATACTAATCGATGAGTCTCACAAGAGACTAAATATCAAGGTGTCCTGTGTCAAAAAGAGGAATGGTAATCCCTAATTAAGTGTGATGGATGTGTTGTTATGGAATTTATTTGTAGTGTGAATCTTAGTATTTTTCATTTTTAGTGTCTTGGCAATAATAATAATCTAGACTGTTCCACTCATCATTATCATCTTGATTTTGAACCAATGGAATACTAGTGTTGACTTCTGCTATATCTGGATGAGCATAGGGAGTTGCCTCATACTATGAAATTGACATTTTTGAAATGTGATTTACAATATTTTTTGTTACTATGCCTTTTGAAACCATGCCTATGGTAGGCATATGGTGTTTGGGAGGCTCTTTTATTAGAAAGCCTCTTTTGAGAATGTTTTTTTGCTTAGTCTAATTCTGAATCTACAAATTATGTTCTTGATCATTTTGAAACATTACCTATATATTTGGATCTTTTTCATTGATAAATTATATCCATGAATGATTTACATTAGTAAGTTCCATGAATCCCAATTTTTTTTGACCAACATTATTAACTGCTAAAATATGAGTAGTAATGTTTTGGGCATGTTTCCCCAATCCTTGACCTTGATAATCAAACTATTATAGATATTTTTGACCAAAACCATATTGTTTTGAAAGTGAGACCTCATTTTGTAGAGTTATATTTGTATCCTTCACTTGATTTACCTATGCTTGTTGTATTGTTTCTTGTTCTGATCTTACTTTGTGAACCTTTTATTGTTATGAGTTATGCTTTGGTAACCACTTTTGTATTGTTTCTAAATTTGACCCTTATTGTGGATTGTTTATTTGATTTATCTTTTATATATTCCTCATTATCAATTATTATTTTTATATGATTTTTCAATGCCAAACATGAATCTATGTGATGACCATGCATTCTATGGTATGCATAGTAATATTTGGATCTCATCACTAGATGCAGAGGAGGTATGTTATGTTGATCAACTTAACATTAATCATTTTCCTTAAAAGCTCACTTGATATTATATTTAATATTTGAGTAATTTTTTAGTCACTAGTTATAGATGCACCTTTTTGTGATTGCTTATTTTGATGTGTGACATTGCTTGCCACAAATTGACTAGGTGAAGATGCATATACATGATTGACATTAGTTTGCCTTAGAGGCTTTTGTCTTGTAATATAATTTTCTAATGTTGTAATTTTTTCATGTAATTTTTTATTCTAATTTTGTAATTTTGAAATTAACATGATCATATTGATAATTTGATCCATTAGAGTCTCACAAGTGCAAACCCTAGTTGCTTCTAAATGAACATGTATGCAAACACCTTGTAAAGAAGAGGTGGAGGTGTGGATAGGTTGAATATGCACATTAGGAAAAATAGTATAGGCTGATTCATATCATGGAGGAGTGATAGCATGGATTTGGTTAGAGGAAAAGTAGCTATCACCCTCATAGAGATGAGGAGGAGAAGGAAATTCTTTCTTGTGCATAAGCTATGGCATTGAAACTTGAAACATGGTTGTTAGGGTATTAAATTAATGGAATAAGTATAATAAAATATATTATAAATTATATATAACAACATGTACATATGTGTTTATATCTTCTTTGAATTGATTAAAAATGCAAAGAAACAAGCATGTAAATGAAACTAGAAAACTTTGCATTATGAAGTGATAAATGTCTTCTATCATTATTATCACATTTAGATAAAAATAAAAAATAGAAAATACAAGGATCTGAAATATAATTCTAAGTTCTATAAGGATAGAAACATAATCCCTAAATGTATTCTAGGGTTAGGGTTGTTACACTACTCAAAGTAAGTCAAGTTCACCAAAAGATTTAACTTATAAGGGATTTATAGAGTTAAATCCCTAGGTTGTTAAAGGGCAGTAATAGTAAATCAAGGTATAAAATATGTATTAAATATATCCACTGATTTGTATAATAATTGACATAATTTGATTTGCTTAATGTAGAAAAGATGAGAGAGAAATAATAACTTAGTTACAAATAGGCCTTTTTTGAGGAATCGAACAGTGAAAATTAGTGAGCATATAGGTATTACTATCAAAAACTAGATCCAAGTGTCAAAATCAACCCTAGATATGAGCACAATCCTTTAGACAATAGTGCAATGTGATAGTGTCCAAGGAAATGTGCTAGTATCGAAATCAAAATTTGTATAAATGATTTATGGGTTTTATAGAATAGGGTTTGTTCTAGCTTTGGTAAAAATATCAAGTTTGTGTGATCAATAATTTTTCCTATATCTATGTTTTCCTTTAAAAACCCTAAGTTTTCATGCTTGTAAAGGCTTGAATTAACACCATGAAAAAACAAGTTAGTGAGGTAGTTTGGATGTCCTCAATGCCCCATTATATTGAGATTTTACTACATACTAATACTTGAGAGGGGATAAATCTTGATGTAGTTCTCCCACTATAAATGCTGGTTCAAGTGCAAGTGAATGCTAGTATGAGTGCTAGCTCGAGTGTTTTAAGTGTGCTTGAGATTAGAAATCTAAGTAGTCTAAGATTAGGATCGATGTAGATGGATATATACATAAGTAGGGAAAAATAAGGATTAATGACCTTGATTTGCACATGTTTCCAAGTTTGTTTGTGTGTATTTACATTTGATTTCCATCTAGTGGGTAAAGGGATAAAAGTCATTATTTATACTGATCTTATGCTTGTAGAGAGTGTGAAATATGTATATGCTGACCCTAGGTGTCTTAGTAATTTAAAATATATCTGTTGAGGTTGAAATTAGGCAAGGGACACTAGTGTAGTTCCTTGGTCACTAACACAATACACTAGTGTCAAAAGAAGCATGCTAGTGTCCAAGTGGTATAACTTGAGGCACTAAGGGACTAGATGCCTAGGGGAAGATTTAGGAATGATTTTGGGATGTCTAAGGATGTGTGATACCTATAGAAAAGATTGATAAGGGTCAATAGAGGCCCTAAGATAGGTCTAAGGATAATATAGGTATGGTTAGTCTCAAGTGACACTCATTTGACTCACGTGACATTTTATATGACTACAAAAGGCATTTTCTTTGATTCTTTGCAAATCCATACCTCTATGTTCTCCTAAGAAGAAACTATTTTTGGGTTTTTCTAGGCTTCTTGAGAAACGTAGTGGTATTTTGTGAATTTTTTGATGTGGTAGTAGATCTAAAGTTTTTTTACAAATCAAAGTTCTTTTACTTGCTTGTATCCCTTTGAAAGAAGTTATAACTACTCCAACAATTGTCAGACCCAAGACTTGTTCTGGCACTCATCACACTTGAGCACTACTATGATAGTTTTCAATTCTAATGTGCCATAACCAATGCCCATTTTGACACCTATAAAATTTTTGTCTAATCTTGAAAAATGATAATGGGTCGACTGTTCTTGACACCTATGGTCTTGATGACTGACTTCCTACTGACTATTTTTGAAGTGACTACTTCTAGCATGGATACTTTTACCTAAATTAACTGTGATGACCTTGAATCTAATTCTAGTGTTTTTGATGGTTATATTTTTTATGTTAGATCCTAAAAACCCTATAATTTAACACCTATATCCCGATGATTGATTTCTACCCCTCTAATCATGATGTACCTAATTTTGATGATTGAAACTCTAACACTTGATTATGACATCTTATTTTCCAACCTTATGTTTTTTATGCGATGACCATGTTAATGCCAAATTTAATCACACAACTTGCATCACTATTCATTTGGAATTAGGGTCCATCATGATGACATCATAAAAGTCCCATAAGGTGACATCATCAAGGGGGAACTCATCATATGGCTTAGCCCTTGGTCATATTGGTTATTATCCCTTAGTTACAACCAAATTAAGGGGGCTTAAATTTTTCCTTAAAATCTGAGTTAAAATTTTACACACTTAAAATTTTATGTAAAGTGGATATTTCATTTGTGAGTAAGAACATAAAACTTTAATAAATTTCAATTGATAACTCCTTTTAAGGTACTTTTTTTAAAGTGAAAGTTTTTTAAGATCTACACATTGGTGCTTTTATTTAGCCTTGTAAAATTGAATCTCTATAGTTTTAGGGGGTTTCATATCTTTGTCTTTCTAATACCATCAATTCAACACATACCTACTTACCACAATAGATCATAATCAAGTTCTTATTCTTACAGAATTAAACTATTGTAAGTGGAAAGTCAAAATACAAATCCCCTTGAGGAGTAAAGGCTTACACCAAATCACTATGGGTAAAAAAATAGAACTAAAACTTGATGCAAAGAAGGTGTAATGGTTTAATAAAAGTGACGAAGCCTATAATCTATTATGTTTATCTATATCTCTTATCTTACTCTTTCATATTGAATTTACAACTTATCCTAATGACATTTAGAGCATTTTGAAAAAACTCTTTAGGAATTAGGACATAATGAAAGTTCATGAACAAGAAAATGAGTTCATCAATTTGAGCCTAGGAAAATTTGACACTATACATGACTTCTTCAAAAAATTCAAATCACCTAGGTTGTAGTTAAAACTATTCAACATAAACAAAAGGATGATCAATTAATTCTTTCCATCCTTTCCAAATAGGGTTATGGCTATTTTTTCTTTGTTTCCACCTTCCATGCAACCAAGCATGCCCTTAGGACTACATGGACCATGCCATCTTTGGATGATTTTTATGTTGACTTGACTTGGGATCAAGACAAGCTTATTCAAATGGGTACATGGAAGTCCTCTAAATCACATGACTTAATTTTGAGTCATGAAAAACATGGGACTTACAAAATTAAGAAGAAGAAATAGAAAAATAAGGAACCAAAGGAAAGAAAGGGTCTAAAATATGATGCAAAGTCTAATGCAATAATTGAATCCTCCTCTCTAGGTAGGAAACTAAAAATAGATTGACCAACTAACAAAGATGCTTGAGAAGCATAATATCAATATCCTTGATTTAGCCAATTAGAGTTCATTAGCATAGAAGTGTTATAAGGATAAAGACAATAGTAAGGGCTAAAGTTAAGGGAAAAACACTTGTTGAATTTACATCCTAACCTTCCACATAGGTGATTAATTCTAGTGCCTCGCACCACATGGCTTAATCATAGGACTTTTTCTCATCCTTAGAGCCTTATTCTATGCCTTCCATTTTTTTGGGTGATGATTATTCTAAAAAAATTAGTGGGAGAGGATGTGTTGAAGTTAATGATGGGACATTTAAGGATGTTCTATGTGTTCCCTCATTATCCACCAATTTACTATCTATTTATCATATCACTCATATTAGTTTAGGTAAGAGAGTTGAGTTCACACTTGATTCTATGGTTTTTAAGGAAGTGAAAAGTGAATCTATAGTTGAATTCAGGAAAGTAGATCACTAATAAAAGTTGTAAATTTTCTCACATTTTGGTTTTGATCAAACTTCTACTGTACTACTCACTCATACAGATGGAGTGAATAAATTATGACTTGAATGATTCAACCATCTTAATTAAACCTATCTAGAGTAGCTCAATTGTAATGACATGGTTTTAGGGTTGTCATGTATTCATTGTATTGATGGTGTTTTCTAGGGTTTCATGCTTGGTAAGCATCCAAAAGATAATCATGACAAAGACAAATCATGAAGAGCTACATAGATATTAAGTTAGTTCATAGTGACATGGTTGGCCCATTTATAACCCATTCATTCAACATCACTAAATAAAAGATTACCATTATTTATGAATTATAGAGGTATACTTGGGTGTACTTTTTTAAGAAAAATTTTAAGGTCTTTGATCATTTTTAGGGATTCAAGATACTTGTAGAAAAATAGTCTAGTAAAGCCATCAAGATTTTGCACACATACAATGATGGTAAGTATGTTAGTAATAATTTTGAGCAATTACACACTTGAGAGGGGATTAAAATACAACATATAGTTACATATAGTCCTTAGCATAATGGTGTTTAAAAAATCATGAATAGGTCCTTGAAATAAATGGCCAACTGTATGCTACACTTCAAGTATATTACATGTCAATATTGGGATGGGGACATCAACTATGCTTGTTATATCCTAAAATAGGTTACCCATAAATAATTAAAGGGAGTCACTCCTTTTGAAGCATGAATTTTTCATAAACCCATAGATAATCAATTTTAAGTGTTTGGATCTCCTATTATGACCCACATTCCTAAGAAGAGATGCAAGGCAATAGAACTTGATAGTTGGCCTTTCATATTCATTGGATATCTTGAGATTGGTAAGGGATAGAGGATTATCCATCACACCACTCATGAATTGTTTATTAAGATAAATTATTATTTTAAATAGTGTCCTTTAGAATCCACACTTGACACTTCTCCCTCTTCTTTGGACTCACTGAGATTTGATGACAATTTTCACGATTTAGATCCACTTGAGCAGTTTTTTGATGATCTCTATTATTTTTCTAGTTTTGATGATGAGATCAGTGATGGGGTCTCACCTCATCCTTCTCCCAAATTATCTTTAGAAGATGAGGAATCTCATCCTAACTCTTTGGCTTTTAGTCCTCTTTAGGATAGACAAACATTGCAAAGTGATGGGAATTGGGTTGAAGATCCATAAAACACCAGGAAAACTTGTTCATAGTTCCATAATGTCTCACATGAATTAATTGCATTTTCTTCCAATCTACAATCATTTTGTGAGGCATCAGGCATTCTTGAGTAGGATACTACTATGAAAGAGGAGTATGGTTTCTTGATTAGGAGCAACACTTAGGATATAGTCCCTCTTCCTAATAGGAATAAATATTGTTTGATGTAAATGGATCTGTCAAAATAATTTTTTTGTAGAAAGGCATGTAGATAAGTTCAAATCACATTTGGTTTCAAAGGGTTTTCTCATATACTTGACATTGCCCCAATTGGAAAAATGAGCCCAATCTAACTTACTCTTTCCATATCTACAACACATAATTGAAATGTTCATCGGATGGATGCGAAGAGTGTATTTATTCATGGTGACTTCAAAGAGGAAATATACATAAATTAACCACAATAATTTGTGGAAGAATATCCCTTAGTTTGTAAAATTCAAAAAATTATCTATGGCCTCAAACAAGCTCCTTGAGCTTGGTATGCCAATATGGACTCCTTTCTTATTTTAGTTGGGCTCAATAGATGCCATTCTAATCCAATTATATAAATTTTATGGTAGGATGATTAACTTTTGATTCTAGTTCTCTATGTGGATGACCAATTGATCATAGGGAGTTATTCATCCACTATTGCACAGTATAAATTGTTTTATCTGGCAGGTTCTTAATGACTGACTTGAGCTTTTTGCATTACTTTTTTAAGAGTAAAATTTATCAATCTAAATCTAGGATCACTATTTTACAATTATAGTATGCTCTTTATTTTATTTTATAGATTAATATGGATGATTGTAAGCCAACTCTAACTCCTTTTCTATCTGGTGTGAAACTTTAGGCTAATTATCCTTCTTCTTTAGTTGATGCTACCTTGTATCAATAATTTGTTGGTAGTATCATCTATCTTATACAAAATATATACCTAAAATTTCATATTCAATGGATATGGTCTCTAAATTTATACATGAACCACATGAGATGCACTAGAAAGTAGCTAAGTGGACAATCCTCTACATTCAGGGTACTCATTGTTTTCGGATTCACTATGGAGTAGGTATTGACATTGAATTGATTTGGTATTTAGATTCAAATTGAGCTGATGATATTTAAAATTACAAATTTAATTGAGGCTACAATTTCTCCCTTGGTTTAGGACCAATTAACTAGTCAAGCAAGAAGCATAATGCTATTGCTTTATCTTCTATAGTGGTAAAATACAAAGGAGCTATTATTGTTTCCACTAAGGCTATTTGGCATCAAGTGTTTTTCACTAAGTTTATTTTCCAATTTTATGACCAATAATCATCTTCTATGATAAACAAGTCACAATCAATATTTTTAGGAATCTAGTCCTCCACTAGTGGACTAAGTATATTGAGATTCACATGCATTTCATTCGAGATCTTATTCGTGATAAAGTCATTAATCTCTACTACATACAACCTATGGATGAAATTGGTGATATATTCATCAAAACCTTCATTAAGATAAAGTATATTCATTTATGGGATCTTATTGGGGTTTAGGTAGCTCCATCATCCTCCTCTAGGGGGCTTTTCAATTTACTTGGGTACCTCGTCAGATTTTTTTACCGAGACACAATTCTACTACCCACCTAAGCTATACTTAAGTGGGAGATTTTAGTGTAGGTTTATATTCCATTTAATGGTTTTTCCCTACACATTTTATTTAGCTTGCTTAGGTGTTATTTTAGGTCATTGGGAAAGATAATACATGCATGAGGATGTGTGAATATGTATATCTTCCACCTATATATGTACCTTTCCTAAAAATATTTTAGATAATGGTGAATAATGATCTAATGAATTATTTAATATTACTAATGATTATAATTGAATAATTTAATTATTGAAGATAGGCTTCATCTGGCTCATGTTTTATTTGACTTCTACAAGAGGTATCTCTTTTGCATATTACAAATATTTGTGCTTCATGTCTCCTCAAACCTCAATCCTTGATTGTGGCCTAATTCAATAGTACAATATGCTATAATGGGTCGAATAATTCAAAAAGACTCATAATAATATACATAATAGTTACACAATAAAGGCTTTGAAAAATCATATAAAATAAGTGAACACAAAGTTTAATGAAATCTTAACATTTAAATTATGAGACAAATGAGATTTATCCTCATCACAAGAGGCAATCTCAGTCTTACTATAGCCAAATATAAAATGACAACAAGTCACCATAGACTCAAAAATAACTCTTAAAAACAAATTTTAGTTACAATAACTTAGAACCAAATTATGTATACAAATCTATTTCTGATATTCAACACCAAAATTATTCTACTTAATACTTGGTCAATTAGACCTAAGTGGATCATTATACAAACAATAAAATTTATCATTTTATAGATGCATGTGAAGACAAATATTAAACTAATACAAGATGTCCTAAAATGGTTACAAGGTTATATTATATAGGCCTTTTTACACTAATTCTCAACCATATGGAAAATTATAGAACTTGTGTTGATAAGTTCTGACATATTGGAAATTGTAATTTGGATAAGTTCTAATATACATTATAATTTGCAATAAATAAAAACTTGGGCCAAAATGATTGAAGACCCTTGATCCAAAAAATAAATCCCATCTTGAAGTTATTGAACCATGACAACCATCTTTAAATATAGGTCTTTAAACTACCTCAAGACAAATTAAATTTGTAATAAAAAATAAGAATTGTATTTTATTTTTTTGGTTTGATGTTAATTTTCCATGATCCTTAAGGCTCCAACATCAAACACCCTATTGACTAAATTTGACTCCAAGTCAAAATTTTCACCCCCATTATATATTAAATCTTTCATGTGGTCTTTTCAAGCTCATGTCATATGGTCCCTAGATTCTTCATATAACCCTGTTGGCATGGTTTAAGGTTAGTTTGGGAAAGTTAAGGTAAAATCATGTTATGGTCATTTAAGTGGTTTAGGCATGTCATGAAGAAATAAGTCATAGTAAAGTTGTGTCATAGGTGATTAGGGGTTAGTTAATGTCATTTTATGTCCTAAAAATATTTTCATAAGATTTCATTAAGTTTTGGAATGCCTAAGGTTCATTTGCTAGTTTGAAGGTGGTGAAAATGAGCGAAAAAGGTGATTTTGGATGATATTTGTGTTTTTAAAAGTTAATTAATTTAAAAATACATACATGACACCTTAAAAATATCTTGGATTATTTACATAAATTTTGCACCTATCATCATGTCAGAGAAAGGTTAGATTCTTGGATTTCAATGCCATACTAAAGATTTATAGGAAGTTGTATGAACTTGTTGAAGTCATGTGCAAGTGAAAACCTTGAATAAGTGTCATTTAATCTCCTAAAGGCCATAAAAAAATATTGTAAGGAATTTTTAGATCCAAAATTTGCAAAAAAACACTTCTCTCCTCTATCACTCCATTCACAAGCTAGTAAAGGCAGAATTTAAAGAGATGGTACATGCCATATAGGTTGATTTTGGGGATAATATTTTTAAAAAAGTTTGGGACAAATATGGAATTTAAATTTTTGGCATTGGTCATTGGATTGGTTCTCTTAAATTTATGAACAATCATTAAGAGCCCAAACTATTTTTTGAGAGCTAAAAACCCCATAAGTTAAGTTTGGTGTAACTCCAAAACAAAATGTGAATTCATGGTTGCATGAAACAATTTGGATTGTGTTATAATATTTTTACAGATTCATCACACATGTCCATTCATGATAGTAACATGTGTGGATGTCCTTTTAACATGAAAATTGGTTCTTAAGCAATTTTCAAATGACTGGTAGTTTTTGTAGACACCTAAAATTGGCCACCGATAACCCCCAATCAGGTTTTTGACCAATTTCTACCCAAAAGGCACAATTTGGCCTAAAAACACTAAAACACACTAAATGATGTGAAACTAACATATTCAAGTGTTGATTTTGGCTAGGGTATCCCTAAATGGGGCAATGCAACTTATGGGCTAGCTAACTTTGATTAGACCATTCTGAGTCAAAATGCCAATTTTGCACCTAGGTGCTCTGGACTGCTCTTTACTATCAAATCTTCTACACAAGACACATTCCTTTTTTATTTGTTTTTAGTAACATCCTAAATAGGAATATGGATCCAATGCATCTGCCATTGCCTTCCAATTCCAATTCAGTCAAATTTTGGACCAATAACAAGGCATTATGATTAATTTGAGTAATTTGTGCACAAAGTACTTAAACATGCTTAAGAGTTAATTAAACCAAATTGAAGCATAATTAAGAATTCCATGGAAACTTGTTAAAGATTTTTTTTTTGGAAATGAATATTGAATATATGCATCATCAAGTGATCTCATTTCTTGGGAAGACATCCCTAGGCCATAAAAGCCACAAATATTAGGATTCATGCCCTCCATGCTTCATCAATGTCTTCCATGATGCCCTCCATGCCTTTTAATTTAACCTTCTTCCAATGTCATGATGAGGATAATTATAAACTTAATTCCAAAAATTTAATTAATCCTTAGCCACACATCTCAATCTCAAGATGGATGGTTCAGGTTGATTCTAGATATTCTCAAAAATCTATAAATAAGAGGCCTTACCACATGAATTTAAAGACTTGAGAATGCACAGTTATAATGGACTAGTGTTACCATGTCAAATTGATTCCAAGCCAAGCCAAGCCATAATCCAAAGGTGCCAAGGAGAGATGGAGGTAGCCAAGCTTCCATTGCGAAAGACTTCGTGAGCACAAAACTGAGTAAGCCACTACTACAAATGCATTTGGAGCATTTAAGGAAGGTGAAAGAATTATTGTGTTTTATTCCTTAATTTTTAGTTGTGTTTGTCATTTGTTTTAGTTAACTAAGCTCTCCCTAGTGTTTGGGCCTAGAGATGTTATGCTATTAGTGTGTTTTTTTCATTTTCTTTTCATTTTGGAACTAACACCATACTAACCATCCTCTCTTGAGTTAAATTCATAGATCACATTATGGCACACTTGGTGGGACCAAATGTATCCACACATGAAGAATATCATTCTACAACTTTAAAATCTTTATTTGGATCATTAAAGCTCTTGCAATTTGATTTTCTAACTTTGTTTTGCCATTTTTCTTTGTCATGGGTTTACACAGTAACCAATGTCAGTTATTAAAACCGTCATCAGTTGGCATAGGCATCATTGGTCACTATTGGTATAACTGATGTTGGTTAGATAATCGTCATTACTTAGTAAATATAACTAATGTTAGTTACATAACCGATGTAGATCACTATGTTTTCTTAAAAACACAAACCTAAGAGCTATTTTAAAATGCTTGGTTTGGGGTCATACAGACTTTGTTTTGAATGATTTTTTTAAACCACATGTTTTCTCCTAAATTTTTAGAATTTGACATTAGTTTAACTTCAATTTTCATAGTTGGTTTACAAAATTTGGAAAATCCATTTAAAATATTTCTAATCTAACATATTTGCTTTTGGGGTGATGCCTTAAGGGTAGATAGGTAACTAGCGGATTTCAAATTTGATAAATCATGTTTTAGACCACATTTTGAATGCTTTTAAAATGAATTAGGAACATTATTTTTGTGCTTAAAGTAACATTTAAAGTGATTAAATAAGTGTTTTTAGCATTAGTTTTCAAAGTTATAACTAAGACCAAGGGGTCAAATGGACACCACCTCATTTTTTGAATTTGGTTTTAAAAATGAACTCACCTTTCCAATCTTTTTATGCTCACTTAGTTGTTTAAATTAGATTTTTGTTTGGCAAAAAAGGGGTGTTGCATGTATGATCTTCCATTTGTCCCCTTTAGGGACCCTTGGAATCAAAAGTGCCATTCCTATTGCACAAAGCCTAGTCTAAGGCATAGAAAGAATGTCATCTAAAGCACTCCCCAAAAACTTATCAGAGTTTGGGTGACCTTGAAAATGACCCTAAAGTCTTTCTTTTTATGTCTTTCATTTCATTGCATCTTGGATAACAAGGGGGATGTCATTAACTCCCATGAGTTCCTTAGGGAAGCTTTAACCTAGGGTTTCATATCCTAGCATTGACTTCACTTACTCCTTCTTAGTTGCACATGAGACGTATCTGCATTTGGACATCACACTACACTGAGTGAACAGTAGGATGTAGTGATTGTTAAAAGGACTAGACCTTTTTACAACTAGCCAATGCCTTGGTCACCCAATTTTTATGCTTGTCTTTTTCATTGTTTGATGTGAAAGTCATTGTGCAATTGATTTCCCTAGAGATGTTCAAAACTTGCTATTTTAGTCAACCCCACATTACCATACCCTTGCTAGGATTTGGACAATTATACTTAGTGTATTTTGGTCATTTTTTCTTGGTATGTTTTGAGACTAAAACTTGTTTGTTTGTTCATAAGTCATGTCAAAATAATGTATTTGAGTTGAGGAGGGTAGTGTTATGCTTCCCAAATCATTTCAAACCATTTGTGCCTTTGAGTCTTTTGAAACATGACATTGATCACATCATTCGAGCATGCTTATGCCGTTAGGCTGCTCAAATTATTTCAAGACTCATTTGCCTTATATCAAAAACCATTTGTTTCAAACCATGTCATGTATACCATTTGGAAATTTGTCTTATGCCGTCATGCTATCCAATCTTATCTAGCTTGTTTGGTCAAATCCTAGTTTTCAATGTTGAGTTTCCAATGAACCTTGGCAAGTTTGGATTCAAATATTGATTGATTTCTATTTAAGCCTCAATTTGTGGGGATGATACATAGATCTTTATTTTTTGGGTTGCATAACTTTGGTTAATTGATTACATAAATTTAAAAATTATTCTTGGTTTGTTTCTTCATTACTCATCCTTATCATTGTTTGTGCCTTTAGTTGGGAAAATATAGTCTTTATTCAGAGAGTCTTTTGTCTTATGCCTTATGCCAATTGATCATGTTTATGTTTGATTATATGTGATGGGTCTATGTCAAAGTTGTTTCCAAACTTGTTGGATTAAATCAAATCACTTCAAACTTTGTTTCATGTCTAGATTTGACACCATTTGGCCAAAATTCCTAGCATATGCCTATTTGTTTGAGCCTAGCTTTTGAATCCATGTTTGGACTGAAGACCTAATAACTTAACTATTTCCTTTTCTAGTTTAGACCTTGTTCGGAACACCTCAACTTAGACCTTTGCCATGTCAGTTTTTATTCAGACATTTGACCTTTTGTGAGTATGACATTTGACATTAGACATTTGATGTTAGACTATTTTATGCCAAGTCTTAGCACAAATAATTTTGGAGATACAAATCCACTTTTAGACCATATTAGAGATATAGCTCTACCTTTTGACCAAGTTAGACTAAGTTTGAACCATTTGTCCTTTGGACATAGTTTTTCAGAGTTTGTAGAAATCTAAGCCTTTTTGTTTCAGAGCTTTCATCATTTACATGTATATGTCTTGCTATGCTTATTATGGAGTCATGAATATTCCAACTTATGATAGAATCGCTGCACAAAATCCCACTAAGAACCCCTATAGAGAAAGATTTTTTAAGAAGTTTTATCATTCTACCTATAATACTCCATATGGGGAACATAGTTAAAATCTACAAAATCTAAATCAAGACCTTGAATGGCATGAAGAGGTTTGTGAGGAAGACTTAAAAAACCCAACTATAGATAATGTTGTTTGGGATACAAATCCATACCCTCTTTTTAATAATTAGTACATGGAACATATTCAAGAACCAGTTTATGAGCTAACTCACAACTAGGATGATATGGTTTATGAGGAAGACTTGGATGCTTTGGCTTGTGAAAGAAACCAAGCTCCAAAATGCCCCTTCATCATTCCAAGACCTAGTCCTTTGGTTTATATGATCAATCATGCTCTACACTACCTTATAATTACCATCTTAGGACTTTATCCTTTAGCTCATGAAAGCAATCATGCTCCCCAAGGTCCTACCATTATCCAATAACAAGTCATTCCTCATCTATTACCAATCCCATCCAAATGTCAACTGATCCAATCCTT
The DNA here is from genome assembly GCA_037957365.1 of Torreya grandis. Taxonomy (NCBI): domain Eukaryota; kingdom Viridiplantae; phylum Streptophyta; class Pinopsida; order Cupressales; family Taxaceae; genus Torreya; species Torreya grandis. The sequence continues at coordinate 378,982 of JARHVA010006495.1, read as the reverse complement.
CAAAGACCAAGCTGTGTTCAAAACTAGTATTTTATAACTCATTGGAAACCAAATCCAAGAAAACCAAAAAATCCAAGATGTTTTTGTTGAACCAACCATTTGTGATAAGTCAACCTATGATAATAAACCTATTGATCCTCTACTAGTTATCGAGGAGTCTCACACTGAGGAGATAGTCTTTGTCAAGTCACTTCTTAATTATTATAACCACCTTTGGGAAAATCATTACCTCGACCATGTGCATATTTTTCAAGAGCCTCTTATTGACAAGCTAGTCTCCAAGGAGTTATCTCTTGACCTATTTCCCATCCTAGAGGAGTCTCACTTTAACAAACTAGTTTTTGTGGAACCCATTATGCCATCGTAGGCCATTACTTATCCAATACCAAATATTTAGAAAGACATGATTATAATAGATTACCCATTATATGAAGAATCAAATTTAGAGTCAAGCTCTATTCTTGAACCGACATCAGATTTAGAATTAGAATCTGAATCAACATTAGTCTCAACATCAAATTTAGAGTCCTTTAATTTATAATCAGATTCAGAAGAATAATATTTTCATGGATGTTATAACATTGGTTATGCATGCCTTGTAGATAAATTTGAATACATTTGTGATCCTTATATAGTTTTTGAGGATGAGTACTTCATCTTTGACATAAGTTATCCTAGTATCTTCTACGAGGATTGTGCATCCTCTCCCGATTCCATTACCATTCCACAAGCCATTACCATAAACCAAAATATACATATCATTGATATTCCATCTCCCACAAGTGTTAATTGGGATAGATAGAATCATACTTTGTTGAATTGTATCCATGGTGACATAGTAGTTGATGAAGAGCAAGGAGGCCAAGACAACATTCATGTAGTAGAAGAACACTCTCCTAGTGAAACTTTTTTGAAATTACTAAAATACAATCAAAGCCAAAAGTCAACATTCCTTAGTGAAACCTTCTCAAAGGTGATACAATATAATCAAGATAAATTTATTGGTGAAAACCTCTTTGAGGCACCAATAGTTGAGCACAAAATTTCTTCACTGCTTGATGAAGACAAAGTCAAAGATCAAATTAAAATAGCTTCCTATCTACAACCTAATCAAATGGTATCTACTCTCAAGATCAAACAACATAAAAATTTGGTGTTCCTATTAAGAGAACAAGTCTTCAACCCCATTGTAACCCAAGTTATATTGAATCTGACATCAAAAACATTATGTGTGACTGAAAGTCTTGATCTTCATTTTTTTCCCTACCATTATACATTCCATTATCATCAACCATTCCATTTCACAATAAAACCTGCCATCCATTATTTTCCCCTATTTACCATCCACGACCACACTTTTATTTGTAGAGGATACAAGGATACCTTGTCTCAATGTTTGAAAGAATCAAAATCAATGACCAATGAAGATCATAAAAGCATTCTTGACAGCTAGATCTATGTCAAGTTTTTGATAGAGCAGCTATTTAGATGAGGTGTGGGCTAGCAATAACATGATCAAGTATTTTGTTTGTATAAATTTTTTATTAGGAAATTCATCTCCCCATCAGTAGATACAATAGAATCAAAAAACACACCTAGGCCAAAAACATGTACCATACCATTTCACATTACCATGCCATTGTCATTGTTACATATTATTTTTCCATTATCATTGACCAGCCATTCACCCCATCACTTGGGGGAAACCCTCTTACCATTTTATAAAATTTATCAAACCATCATTATCTTAGAGCAAGATAGTTGCATATTATGATTCCATTCCTATCTAGAACAAAGCCTATTTTTAGTCATCCTACCCAATCCTATTTTGATCTCGACTACTTTGCTTCTTCCTACACTTTTTGCGAGGAGATTTCAATCAGTTTTCAATAATCAATCAAGTCCGTGTTTAAATGATAGTATATGAAAGTAGTGTGACATTTGATCTAGAAAGATATATTTTATCTTATCAAGTTTGTTTATGTGAATTTGATTATAACTGCCTATGTGTAAATTAGCATCTCACCAGTATTGATACTTATTATGATTTCCTATGGGTAAATTAGTATCATTTACCTATGCCATTATATCCTAGTTATAACTATCTATGGGAAAACTAGGGGTAACACTTATTTATCATGCATTGATGTATCACCTTGCCATTACTATTTTCATTTTAACTAGCCGTTTGTTAGATTTGAGAACTTGTTGGGACCTAATTGGTTTTTCCCTACCTTTTGTTTGGATGGAATTAATGTGACTTGAGTTCATTTTAAAACTATGTGGGTCATGCTCAATTCATGTTGAGGTCACCTTAGTCCCCTTTCCCATATGCTCTTGCCATTTTATGAGTAACTTAAGACAAAAACTCTCATCATTTTATGAGTAGGTATCTTGTCATTCTCTAATGAGTTAAGATACCTCAAAATTCCAAAAAACATTCATAATATTTCAAAATATAAAAATATTTGTCTTGTCTAGGCCTATTCAGTTATCCTTGATCCACCTTACTGGGGCTTAGGATGCTTTCCTTTGCTTTTGTTTTCAAGCTTTCTATTTTTTTTGTTTATTTCAGGTTGTTTGATTGTTTATTTGTTTGCTTGCCTATTTGTTTGCTTTCAACACTATTGCCTTGACTCAGTCTATATGTGTTCATTGGGTGATTCCTTGAAAAAATTATTCTTGAGTCCATCCATATTCATATGTTAATATTATCATCATATTTTTTATCATTGGTGTATTTTTTTTGAGTGTTTATTGGATCAGGAGTTAGTCCTTATGCATATTTTGGGAAAGTCTTCATGGTGTTCTATCATGAAGCCTACCATCACATGCTATAGAAAAAATTAGTATCAAGAAGGTCTACAATCAATGGAGCCATAAAAGTTTCTCCTTGGTACCTTGGAAAAATCCTTCCATCCCACCCTTGATCAAATCAACCCAATGACCATTCTAGTTATATCATTACTAATTAGGATGAACATCTCCTCATTGGTAGGTACAACTAAATCATTCACATTGATCAATATTATTCTTCTATTCATCTATTTTCATCACTCTGTACTCATCTTTAATCTATATTCTAGGTTATATCCTTGAGTTATGATTGTTAATTAGCCTTAATTGGGGTACAACCATCAATTTTAGCCAATGCAGGTCATCTTCATGATTATAACCACTTATGGAAAAATAATTATTTTGACTTTTATTCTTGATTATAACCACCTTTGGGAAAATCAACATCTTTTTTACATCAATGCATGCAAGCATTTTCTTATTTGGATTAATCTCAGCCACAAATTAATTCCACCTTTCTTCTTGTTTCTTTTTGAGGTACCATCCATCAACAAATGTGATGGCCACTCCCTCGAGGGGGCATCATCATAGGCTTCCCAAAACCATTTAGAGCTTTGTTCTTCAACCATCATCTTTTGTTTGGCATAGAAGCCATTTATCATTATTTGAGAAGATGTTACTACGATTATATCTTGCAATGCCTTCCCAAATGGGGGTAAATTGTAGACACCTAAAACTGGCCACTGATAACCCCCAATTAAGATTTTGATCAATTTCTACCCAAAATGCACAATTTGGCCTAAAAACACTAAAAAACACTAAATGATGTGAAACTAACATATTCAAGTGCTAATTTTATCCAAGATATCCCTAAATGGGGAAATGCAATTTATGGGCCAACTAACTTTGATCAGACCATTGTGAGTCAAAATGCCAATTTTGCACTTAGGTGCTCTGGATTGCTCTTTTCTATCAAATATTTTGCATAAGACACGTGCCTTTGCTATTTATTATTGGTAACATCCTAAATCAGAATATGGGTCCAAATCATTTGTCATTGCCTTCCAATTCTAATCCAGTCAAATTTTGGACCAATAACAAGGCATTCTGATCAATTTGAGTAATTTGTGCACAAAGTGCTTAAACATACTTAAGAGATAATTAAACAAAATTGGAGCCTAATCAAGAATTCCGTGGAAACTTGTTGATTAATTTTTTTTGGAAATTAATATTGAATATCTACATCATCAAGTGACCTCATTTCTTTGGAAGATATCCATAGGTCATAAAAACCACAAATATCAGGATTCATGCCCTCCATACCTCATCAATGCCTTCTATGATTCCCTCCATGCCTCTTAATTCAAAATTTTTATAATTTCATGATGAGAATAATTATAAACTTAGTTCAACAAATTTAATTAATCCTCAACCACACATCTCAATCTCAGGATGGATGGTTTAGGATTCTAGACATTCTCAAAAATCTATAAATAGGAGGCCTCACCACATGAATTTTTTTACTTGAGAATGCAAAGTTATAATGGATTAGTGTTACCATGTCAAATTTATTACAATCCAACCCAAACCACAAGCCGAATATTCCAAGGATAGATGGAGGTATCCAAGCTTCCATTACCAAGGACTTTATGAGCACAAAATTGAGCAAGCCACTACTACAAAGGCATTTGGAGCATCCAAGGAAGGTGAAGGAATTATTATGTTTTATTACTTACTTTTTATTTGTGTTTTTAATTTTTTTTGGTTAAATAATCTCTTCCTATTATCTAGTCCTAGAGATGTTATGCTATTAGTGTTTTTCTTTCATTTTGTTTTCATTTTGGAACTAACAGCATACTAACCATCCTCTCTTGAGTCAAATCCCTAGTTCAAAATTTTTTTGTGTTGTATATATTATCCAAGTGGTATGATACACTTGAATGGTTTTTTTATGGTCATATGCTATCCCCTTAATCCATAATTGGTATCTTGATCATTCAAATACTCCATACAAGTTTAAACTAGTCACATACTCCCATTCACATGGTGGATCATGTTCTACTTGCATAACAAGTTCAGTTATTTTGATGAGTTTCAATAGTGTTTCAGAGAAAATTGAGGTTATTTTTTCATGTTTGATATTATTATTCTTTTGAGGTAATTATATTTAAGTCCCAATTGCCATACATTGCACTTTTCAAGGCTTCTACACAAGGTTACAATCCTCATCACCTATAGACCTATGGGTCTGCAATCCCAAGGTGAATCCAATGTTGTCAAGATTATGAGTGGTTATTTAAGCATGAAAATATTTTTGGTGATGTTTAAATTTTAAAATCATATGGGATGATAAAGGTTTCCATGTACTGAATCCAAAAAGAGTTGATAATAGGCTAACTATCCTAAATAAACACCTTTAAGACTATAGGCATGATCAAGTGGACATAAAGGTTTGAGGAAAATTAAGGATTATATATGGATCTTAAAAAAAATAATAAGGAATCCCTTAGTTATTTTTATCACTATAATAAGTCATGGTAGAGTTTAGAAACTCTACTTAGACCATATGCATTTAGGCTCTACAAGTAGTCACCTATAACCTGTTAAGAAAGTTGTCTTGGACAATGAGATTGTGGATAGAGAAAGAATATTAAAGACACTAAAAAGAGTCTTAATACAAAATAATAACTTTAAAAATCATTAATTAATATATAGAGTGATAGGAGAAGGATAAATAGCTTAAAACATAGTCAATTGTGCACTCACAACTCTCATGTTGACACCTATAACCAATTGAGAGGATTGGTCTTTGAACAGTTATTTTGATGGAGTTTAGAGTTAAAGGCACTGATAAATGTTTTAATACCATAGTAAAAACATGATATAGATCCATTATAAGTTTTAAAGGTGATAACAAAGACCTAAAGCATAATCAAGACCTCTTAAACAACACCTACAGTTAGTTAGGTTGAAAAGTTATCTTGGACAAAGATAAAGATTAAAACATAGAGGTTTTATGGATTTTAATAAGATATTGAGTTAGTAAATATCTTGATTAAAAGTTTCAATAAATTCAATATTTAAATAAGGTTTCTCAAAATACCAAAGTTTGCAGACCCTTTCCAAATAAGTGCACACAGTCACTTCTAGGACCTTGTGAAATTCAAGGTTTTCAAAACATGAGTTTATTATTTGTATATTGTTTTAAATATGGAAATTATAATAAAAGTTCACAAATAATTGAGAAAAAAAAATATATAAACAAGAGAGACATGGTTCCTAAGGCAATTGCCTACACAATAGTCCAAACATATATCTGCCTGACCAGTCAAGAAGAACTACCAAATTGAGAGAGTAGAAGTATATGGATACCTATAAGGGAGAATATGATGTTTGAATTTTATTTAAATATGATAAAATTGGACCATTAGACCATCATACTCCAGTAAGGATTGAAAAAAACATGACCTACCTTATACAGTCTTAGCAGACCTAGTCATATACTCATACTTATATAGGGTAGTCTTAGAAAGTAGAGTTACATGGAGTAAATAAAGATATGGGGAGATTAGGAGATGATGAAAAATATTCATGAATATTTCATGATAACTCACACTTCTCAAGGCACAAAGAACAAAGTGATTAAACAATGGTCACATGCAGTCCTAGTAATACACAGTTTTGCCTACTCATAGGATAGTTGCTTGTTTGAAGGTCTAAAAGACTTTAGAGGTCTAAGAGAGTAGAATTTTTTAAGTTTATTAGGAGGTGATGAAATTGTCTCATAATAGTATCATACTCAATCAATGATATAACATAGACATACACTATTCTAAACTCTCAAATATTCATGAGTGTATGCATAATCCTATATAGGTAGTAGGATGAGATAATAGACAATGAAGTAGAAATGCATTGAAACCATGGAATCCAAAATAATATGGTGAGAGACATATATAAACATTACATGAAGTCATATAAATCTGATAGCGAAAGGAAATGAGAAAACACAGGTAGTTAGGGTCTCTTGGATAGTTTGGTTCAAGAACCCTATGTTTGGACATTGAGATGTATATGAGACTTGATGAAGGAAGGTGGTTGGAAAAACATTAGAAATTTTTGAGAGATATGTTAAAAAAATTATCGAGGTCATTAAAGACCAAAATAAACTCAGGAGAGGCACCTACCAACTTCAATTTTGCTCAGCCTCATAAAATTCCCAATTTCAACATGAGAGGCCATATTCTTTTGCTTGGTATGGAACACACATGTTTCATGGGATTTTGAATACCAGGAAAATTTTACTACCATAATGCAATCCCATTTTATGTAATTTTTTGGAGGATTAATATGTCTAAATTTGTGAATCATCTTTAAGAACCTAAATCACTTTCAAGCTACCTAGGAGAGCCATAAGGACCCGATGAGAGATAAATAAACTTTAATGCATCTAGATGGATCATAAAAACTTTAAAACTACCCATAAAATTTTTATGACTCCCCTAATAATCACCCCATATAATTGGTTGATATAATACTATATGTAACCGTATGAAATAGGGATAAAATGGTAGTTTTTTTCTATTTTATAGGTTCGTACAGTGAGTCAAAATTTTAAATTTTTCATGGAGGTAGGAAAGTATGTTTTTTATTTTAATATCATAGTATTTTGGGGTTTCGAATATGTGGGGATACCATATAACCATTTTTCACTCTCTTGGTAGGGAGGCCTGATTGAGGCCTAGTTAGGAGAGAGAAAGGGTAAGAAAGGACATCTCCACTCACTCTCAAAGTATGAAATTGAACATGGAGATGTAATAACACAAAGGTTACTATAATATGCCCTTGAATTCTTAGGATCCTCTAAAATTTTCTCCACAGAAGGAAGTTTACATAATTTTAGGGCTTCAAGAAAGAAGGTCTATTTTGGGTTTTTGGTAGAGAAAAACTTGTTTGAGTTAGTTTGAGGCCTAAAAATGGATTGTTTAAAATCAAATATGGTATGAATAGTCCATGAATGAAGTTAGTATGAGCCAAAATAATTGAAACCAAAACTTGACACTTATGTGCAAAATAGGCCTAAGGAGATGAATAGGTGATGTGTCAAAGAAAACCTATTGGGGTTAGTTAAGAGGTGTCAAGAATAGATAAAAAATTTATACAAAATTGATTTGACCATTAAAAAGGCCACTTGTCCTTCAACATGTCAAGACAAATGGGAGTTTCAAGAAGCTAGTCAAGGTATCAAGCATGCATTTCAACCCCCATGCCACTTGGAGAGCTATAGCATCTACAAAAGAGATACACATGGCATATTAGGCCTATTAAAACTATTATACAACTCTTCTTCTTTTTGTAACTCATATGACACTTGTCTACCTTCTCTCTCCTACACCCTTCTTTTTTCTCTCTCTCACATTCTATATATATTGAGCCACTTTTGGCTAAGTTCATATCTTCCAATTGAGTATGGAAAATCCTTGCTCATTTGTAGCCTTTGAGAAATAAATAATTATCTAGTTTACCTTCTCCATGAGTTATTTTAATGTGCTTGTTAACTATTTGATCTTGCAAAGTGATAGATTCTCTTCTTTAGCATGTCCTTGTTTGCATTCATATTCAACTTTGAAAATCTATGGCAGGTCTCTTGAAGTGCCCTACTGGAGTTATCATGAGTTTAGTGAGTTTTATCTCCACTAGTGTCATGTTATGACCTTATGTTTAGTCCTCTTATCTTAATTTAGCTTCACAAAACTCCATGAGAAATACTAATGCTAGGGGCAGATTTGGATTACTATATGTGTAGATTAGGCTTATGTTTGAAGTGTACTTGTAATTGGTTGGTAGTGGTTAGTTTAAAATTGGTGCATAACCTCATTAGGATAGGTTCTCTCTCTCTCTCTCTCTCTCTCTCTCTCTCTCTCTCTCTCTCTCTCTCTCTCTCTCTCTCTCTCTCTCCCCTTTTCATCCAAGTTAGCTAGTATTTTAGGTGATTATCTTCAATAGACAAACCAAGGGAGATATACATTCAATCTAGAGGTTTAACTCTATCATAATCAACCCTCAAGTCTAGAGGTAATACCATATTCTACTCAATTTTGAGAAGGCTTGAACTACCTCTCCAAGGGTGAAAAATTGAGTGACAATGGTTGTGGCATGCTGAATAGAACTTAAGGTCCAAAAGAGTGGAAGAATTTTTGGTGTATTCTTCTACCTATTAGTTTTTGGAGGCATTTATAAAACACCAATGGTAACTTTGAATGAAATCAACTAGTTATAAGCATCATAGGCACTTATTGTAAAAATAATTTGCTAAATATCTTGTGTTTCATTTGAATAATGAATTCAGGATGGCTGGGTATGATGAAAGTTTATAATATACACTTCCATACCAACCTTGTCATGACCCTAGTTATGTGTCTCAATAGACCTATCAAGATTTTTATGATCCCTATGAGTCATAACAGTCCTATAGTCATCCTATTCCCCTTTCATATGACCATGATTTTGTTGAGAAACCCTATGAAGAAGGCTATGAGGAAGGTTATCATGAAGATTATCAAGAAGTACCTTCATATCAACACCAATATGACTCCTACCATATTTATCATGATGCATATCAACCTCAACATGATTCTTATTAACCTTATCATGAGAGATAAAATGATGTCATTGATTTGGAAGAAAGATATAAAACCTTACAAGATCAAATTAGGAACCTAACTCAATAATTAGGAGCTCACTAAAACCCCTAAACTTCCCCTTCTCCTCCTACTTTAATCCAATATCATGCCAAATCCTTGTTGGCACTCATGCCAAATCTTCTAGCTAATGAAGAAGAGATTGGAACATGGAATGAAGAGTTTGATGTGCTCCCTATTCATCTCATAGAGTTGTTGAGAGATTCAGTTCAAAATTTGATGAATATGTGGAGGTTAGTAGAAGAGGAAACCTAATATGATATCAATCACATACTATTATTGGAAAGAAAGTGTATCCAATGGTCAATAGATAGATTAGAGAGGTGGGAGAGTCAATATTTTGAAGATCAACTTGCAGATTTTGAAGAGCCTCAAGAAGGATATGAAGAAAGTAAAGATCTTGTTGAAGAACATGTATCTCCCATTGACCAATCTAACTTGTCATCTCCTGATGAGTTCATTGAAGAAATCTCCATTCCCAAGCCCATTCATGATCCATACATCACACCTCATACTCCCTCTCCAAACCATGAACTTGTTCATCACCCATCCACCTCATCCCTTATTAAAGGAGAACCCATCTTATGAGAGATAAGTAAAAAAGATCAAGATAAATTTATAGTTGATTAAGAAGATGACTCAAGTGTCTATGATGAAGAGTTTATTATAGGCACTCTCCTTAGTGAAGATAAGCATAAATCCATATTCTTGAGTAAAGAAAGAGATGATCAATATCAAGTTACAACTATTCATAAAGAGGTTGATAAAAATATGCAAGAGAAGATGTTTGAGGAGAGATTCACATCAACTGAGGTAGTTGGATCTCATTGGCATGATTAAGAGGTTGAATCTAAAAAAATATAGAAGATGAAGTTGTTATTGACTCCATGAATCAAGATGACATGTGGCAAAGATTCAATGAGATATGTGATGAATTTGAGGCCCTTTAAAGCCTTCACATCCTATTTTTCATGTTGAAAATATTCTTGAAGATGCATTTCCTCTTAAATTTCAACATGTTAGTTTCCAAAGTACTAAGATTTTTGAAGTGGCAGCCAGCCTTGAGGTTGAAAAATCTTCAAGTGAGCAAGTTGAAATTGATCAAGTACATAATGAGCAAGAAGATAAGGTTGAAGAAGTTGTGGATCTTGAAGAGAAAGAAGAAAAAGGTGATTGGAAACAAAATATTGATCTCTTTCAAAAAGTTTAATATTTTTTCAAGGTTGAAAGTCATGTACATAAGGAGATCAAACAAGATGTCTTCATTGAAGACAATGATGAAGATGGGGCTGAGTATGTAAAGCTCTTTGAAGAGATTAATGAGCTCGTAGTTGGTCATAAGTTTGATCTTATTTAGGATGCCATAAATGATAAAAATTAATTATTAAATGAAGCATCATTGGGCCAAGTTGTAGTTGAGGAGTCTCACAAGAAGATTGAGATTATTGAGTCACAAGAATAATTTACCTTCATAGGTTATATGTTTGTAGCTTCTGTTGTTGCATTGGAGATCATGATAAAGAGAGTGGTAAGCATGAAGGAGTTAAATACATAAATATCAAGGATAAAGAGACAAATTTATTCATGCCTTATTTTATCTCATGGAGAAAAAGATGGTGCAAGTTTCCCCTTTGACCCAAGAGGAGAATTTGTTTTTAGGCTAGTTTGTATATAGTCTAAGTTTGCTTAATTTGTTGTGTTTCCTAAGTGCTTGACAACACATATATGTGTTTTGATTTATTTTTTTATTATTTATTTATTGTGTGTTTTTTTAAGGTAACTAGTTTGTTGTGTCATATTCAAAGTTTTTTTAGGTCTAAAACTGAGTACAAGAGACCTCGTTTCCCAATGGACATGCAAGGTTACTAGTCCTATTAGAATTTCAGGCATCCTACCCATGTGAATTGCCAAAAATGCTGACCAAATTTGACACCAAGTAAAATTTTTCACCCCCTATATATTCAAAATTTCATGTGGCCTTATCATGGTCATGTCATACCCTATATTCCCTTCATATAACCTTGTTAGCATGGTTTAAGGTTAGTTTGGAGAAGTTATGGTAAAATCATGTTATGGTCATTTAAGTGGTTTAGGCATGTCATGAAGAAATAATTCATGGTCAAGCTATGTCAAAGGTGATTAAAGGTTAATTAATGTAATTTTATGTCCTAAACATCTTTTCATAACATTTCATTAAGTTTTAGAATGTCTAAAGTTCATTTGCTAGTTTGAAGGTGGTGAAAATGAGTGAAAAAGGTGATTTTGGATAATATTTATGTTTTTAAAAGTTTAATAACTTAAAAATACATACAATACCCCTTCCAAAGAGATTGGAGAAGTTACATAACTATAACACCTATCAACATGTCAAATAGAGGTTAGATTCTTGGATTTCAATGCCATATTAAAGAGTTAGAGGAAGTTATATAGACTTGTTGAAGTCATGTAAAAGTGAAAATGTTGAAAAAGTGTCCTCTAATTTCATATAGTTTATAAAAAATCTTAGAAGGAAGTTTAAGATCCAAAAGTTTCAAAAAATCACTTTCCTCCTCCATCACTCCATTCATAAGCTAGTGAAGGCAGAATTCAAGCAAATGGTACAAGACATACAAGTTGAGTTAGGGACTGATATTTTGGCCAAAGTTTAGGACCCTTATGGGATTCCAATTTTTAGATTTTTTCATTATATTTGTGCTTTGATATTTATGAAAAATTACTAATAGTCGATACTACTTTTTGAGAGCTCAAAACACCATAAGGTTGAGATTTGGTGTAATTCCAAAATAAAATGTGAATTCATGGATGAATGAAAATAGGTTGAGTATGTTATCAGATCTATATGTATGCCTAACATAAGTTCATTCATGATGGTAGCACGTGTGGATGTCCTTTTGTCATGAAAAGGGGTTCTTAAGCAATTTGAAAATGACTGATAATTTTTCTATGTTGAAAAGATTATCCAAGTGGTATGATAAATATGAATGGTGTTTTATAGTAATATACTATATAATCAATCCATGATTGGTATATTGATCAGTCATAAAATCTATACAAGTTCAAACTGGTCATATACCTCCATTCACATGGTGGATTGTGTTGTACCTACACAACAAATTTAATTATTTTGATGAGTTTAATTAGTGTTTTAGAGAAAATTAAGGTTGTGTTTTTATGATTTATATGAGGATGCTTTGGATTCAATGATATTCAAGCCCTAAATTCCATACATTGTACTTTTCAAGGTTTCTACACAAGGTTGTAGTCCTCATCACCTATAGACCTATGGGTTTGCAATCCCAAGGTGAATCCAATGTTGTTAAGATTTTGAGTTAGTTATACGAGAATTAAAACATTATGGTTGTGTTTAAAGTTAAAAATGGTATGGAATAATGAAGGTTTCAATGCACTAAATCTAAAAAGAGTTGATGGTAGGATAACTGGCATAAATAGACACCTATAAGATTGTAGGTGTGGTCAAGTGGACACAGAGGTTTGAGGAACCTTAAGGATGATATATTGAGATTGAAGGAAATGATAAGGACTCAATCAATGATTTTGAACACTATTAGAAGTCATGGAGGAGTTGAGAAGCTCTACTTAGACCATATGCATTTAGGCCCTACAAGCACTCACCTATAACCTATTAATAAAGTTACCTTGGATAGTGAGATTGTGAATAAATCAAGGATATTAAAGACACTAAAAAGATTATAAATAAACCATCATAACTTGATAAATAATTTATGAATACAAATAGTGATAGGATAAGGCTAAAGAGCTTAAAAGACATTCAACTATGCACTTACAATTCTCATGTTGACACCTATAACCAACTGAGAGGATTGGTCTTTGAATAATGATTTTAATGGATTTTGGAGTTACATGCATTAATAAATGTTTTAAGACCTCAGTCAAAACATGATACAGATCCAGTGGAAGTTTTAAAGGTGATAAAAAATACCTAAGAAGACCTAAAACACAGTCAAAACCTTTAAAACAACACCTATAGTCAGTCACGTTGAAAAGTTATCTTAGATAGAGAGAATGATGAAAACATAGAGGTTTTAGGGGATTTGAATAATATATTAAATCAATAAATATATTGATTAGAAGTTTGAATAACTCCAATATTTCAATAAGGGTCCTCAAAATACCAAATTCTATAGACCCTTTCCAAATAAGTGCACATAGTCACTTTTGAGACCTTATGAATCTCAAGGTTTTCAAAACTTGACTTTATTATTTGTGTGTGTTTTAAAGATGTAAAGGAGAATCAAAGTTATAAAATCATTTATAAAAAAATATCTAAACAAGAGAGATAGGGGTCCTAAGTTAATTGCCTATATAATAGTCCAAGCATAAATTTGCTTGCATAATCAAGAGTAGAAGTATATGGAGATATATGAGGGATAATATGATTTTTTAATGTGATTTAAATATGATAAAATTGGTACCTTAGACCATCATACTCAAGTAAGGAGTGAAACAAACATGAAAAACCTTATATAGTTTTAGCAGACCTAGTCATATACTCAGACCTGTATATAGAAGTCCTATAAAGTGGAGTAAGGTGGAGTAAATGAATATATAGATACCATAGGAGATGATGAAGAATATTAATGAATATTTCATGAGAACTTGGGCTTCTCAAGGCACCAAGAGTAAAGTGACTAAACATGGGTCACATATAATCTTAGTCATACACATTTTTGCCTATTGATGGGATAGTTGGTTGTTTGAAGGTCTAAAATACTTCAAAGGTCTGAGAGAGTATAATGTTTGAAGGTGATTAGAAGGTGATGGAATTGTCTCATCACAATATCATACTCAATAAATCAGATGTCATAGACATACCCTATTCTAAACCATCAAATAGTCATGAGTATATGCATAGTCCTATATAGGTAGTAGGATGAGATGATATCTAGTGAAGTGGAAATGAGTTGAGACCATGAAATCCAAGAAAAGATGGTGAGAGACATATATAAACATTCCATGAAGTCACAAACATATGATAGTGGGAGGAAATGTGAGAACACAAGCAATTAGGGTCTCTTAGATAGTTTGGTTCAAGAACCCTAGGTCTAGACATTGAAATATAGGTGAAACTTGATGAAAGAAGGTGGTTGGAAAACCATTGGAAAGTGTTGAGAGATATGTTATAGACTTTATTTAGGTCATTATAGACCAAAATAAATTTGGTAAAGGCACATAAAAACCTCAATCTTTCTCAACCTCATAAGGTTCCTAGTTTCAACTAAAGAGGTCATATTATTTTATTTGGTATGGAACACACATGCTGCATGGGACCTTATGATCCTAAGGAAAATTTACTACCCTAATTAACTTCCATTTTGTGTAATTTGTTGGAGGATTCATATATCAAACTTTATGAATCTTTCTTAAGAACCCAAATCACTTTTAGGCTAAATAGGAGAGCCATAAGGACCTGATGAAAGAGAAATAAACTTTAATTCCTCAATATGGATTAAAAAAACTTCAAAACCACCTAGACCATGTTCAATAATCCCTTGATCATCACCCCATGTAATTGGTCGATACATTACTATATAGAATAAGGATAAAATGACTATTTTTTGCTATTTTACAAGTCCATACATTGAGTCAAAACCTCAAATTTGACATGGAGGTAGAGGAGTATGTTGTCTAATTGAATTACACACTATTTTTGGGTTTGGAACATGTGGGGAACCTATATAACCATTTTTCACTCTCTTGGTAGGAGGCTTAATTAAGGCCTGGTTAGGAGAGAGAAAGGGTAGAAAAGGACATCTCCACTCACTCTTAGAGCATGAAATTGAACATGGAACTATAATCCCATATAGGGTAGTGTAATATGTACTTATATTCTTAATATCCTCTATACTTTACTCCACAGAAGGAGGTTTGTATCATTTTAGGGATAACAAAAAGGTCTATTTAAGGATTTTGGTAGAGAATGGCTTGTTGGGGCTAGTTTGAGGCCTCAAAATGGATTTTTGTCAATATGGTATGAAGAGGTCATACATGAAGTTTGGATGAGCTAAAGTAACTGAAACCAAGTTTTGACACTTGTGTTCAAATTAGGCCTAAGAAGAGGAATAGTCCTCTAGAAAGCTTGCAAGAGAAAGAGGTGTTGTGTTAAAGAGAACTTGTTGGGGTTAGATGAGAGTTTTTAAGATCAGAGTAAAGAGGTAGAATAAACTAATTTGACTATCAAGAAGGCCACTTTTACTTCAACATGTCAATACAAAGTGGATTTTCAAGAAGCTAGTTAAGGTATCAAGCATACATTTCAACCCCCACACCACTTGGAGAGATAGAACATATTTAGAGGAGATACACATGGTATCCTAGGACTATTGAAACTATTCCATAACTCCTTTTCTTATTGTAAATCAAATGACACTTATCTACCTTCTCTCTCTTACACATTTCTTCTCTTATCTCTTACATTCTCTATATATTGATGCACTTTTGGATAAGTTTGTATCCTCCACCTGAGTATGGTAAAACCTTGCTCATTTGAAATATTTGAGAAATAAAGAATTATCTAGTTTACCTTATCCATGAGTTGTTTTAATGTGCTTGTTAACTAGTTGATCTTGCTAAGTGATATATTATCTTCCTTAACATGTTGTCCTTATTTGCATTCATTTTTAGCTTTGAAAGTCTATTGTAGGTCTCTTGAAGTGTCTTAATAGAGTTATCATGATTTTAGTGAGTTGTCTTTCCAATAGTGTCATGTTATGACCTTGTGTTTAGCCTCCTATCTTAAGTTAGCTTTATAAACCTTTATGAGAAATACTAATGCAAGGGGTAGATTTGGATTAGTGTATGTACAAATTAGGCTTATGTTTGAAGTGTACTTGTAGTTGGTTGGTAGTGGTCAGGTTAAAATTAGTGCATAACCTCATTAGGATAGGTTTACTTTATGTTTTCTCTCTCCCTTTTCATCCAATCTAGACATTAGTTTAGGTGATGATATTCAATAGACAAACCAAGGTAGCTAGCCCTTTAATCTAGGGAAACCCAAAGCCTAGAGGTAATCCCATGTTCCACTCAATTTGGATAAGGTTTGAAATACCTCTCCAAGGGTGTAAAATTTAGTGACAACACACCCTAGGTACAAAAAAAGTGAAACCCAACTCACCAATATCCCATGAATTGAAATGCCATTTTTCTCACATGAGTAAATTCTTCTTCAGATAACCATTAATCCTCACTAGATCCCTTTCCTTTCCATCTTAACAAATGCATTTTGTAATTTATGTTTTTGGTTTTCTTCATAACCCTTTCATGTAATATTTTTTTAATTTATTCTCTACTCTGCTCTTGGATTTGATCAATCCAATCAATAGTTTTTTTAACATCCTCATAATATGTAGCACCAATATTATTACTTACATATGGGTGTAGATCAAAGAAAATGAAAATTGGTGAAATATCTATCCTTGATGGAAGACCAACCTCATATACATTATTAGATAATTTTCATAAAATTTTAAAGGGTCCAATTTTCTTTTATTTTAATTTATTATAGGTCCCCTTGGGAAGTCTCTCTTTCCACATAAATATTAAAAATTTAATATAATTATTTAGTTATAATGTTAACATAGTGATAAACCTAAAAAATGTAGAAATTAAAATAAAAGATGATTCTAGAATAGTCGTTAGATTTATGATTTGATACTTTTGGAGCTTTGGACACTAAAATTAGCCTAGGATGGTTTCATCGATGCTACCATCTAGGTTCAAAAAAAAATTATATATGGAATACCTATTGGAAAAGGATATGACAACCTAGATTCTTCTAGGTTTGACTTCACCTTTACTCTGGTGCATTTAGATTTGGGTCATGGATTGTTGCTCCCCATGAATTTGTAAAACCCTAATTTTTCATATTCATGGTGAGCTTAGGGAAAAATGGGTTAGTGGGCACATGGTGTTGATCTAACCCCAAATACCCCTCTATCATTGAGTGTTGCCTACATATCTAATACTCTGAAGAGGGCCTAAGACTGATGTAGTTCTAGCCTATGTGTTGGATTGTGTGTGAATCATCTAATATGTGAAAAGAAATTACAATAGTGGCCTAACTTATAACTTTGAAAATTAGGATCTTAGGCTGCTCCTTCGGTACTTCAGACCTATATATGTGTTGTTCTTATGACTAGTATGGAAATTAGGAAGCTTTGTTCAATTGAATGCTTGATAGAGTGATTTGGATATTGAAGAATAAAACTAAAACATTTATTCCAACTATCAAATACATAATTGAGATTCATATTTATATAGGAATATGAGATTGTAATAGCTCTTAAAAAATAAGAGAGAAAACCAAATTAAAATAGAAAATCTCTTAAATATTAATCAGGAGTTACAAATACCAAGATTAAAAGATATTTCAGATTTACCCACATAAATAAACTAATAACCTATCTATGATAAATAACTATATTGCAAAAAATTATGAGTAATTAAATATTACTCATCTATTTTATAATTATGAATTAATCACCCTAACATCACCCCCCTTAAATATAACATTATCTCAAGTGAACATGAGAGAAATTATTTGAATGCCTCAAATTTTTCCTCAATGTTGTTGATCTATCAAGCAATATTAGAGCTAGATGTTGTTATTTTGAACATGTTGTTCACAAATAAAATGAACTTGTACCTCAATGTGTTTACTATGTTCATTAAATAATGGATTGTGAACAAGATTCACTACTCCTTCATTATATACATAAATAATTATTAGTTGATTCTGTGGTAATCCAAATCCTTCAAGTATATGTTTGAGCAAAATTACTTCATAGATAGCTCCTCCTACATCATGATATTCTAATTTTGCAGAGGATCTTGAAACACAATTTTGCTTCTTACTCCCCATGATATCAGTCTAAATCTTAAAAATAATACAAATCTTGAAGTGGATTTCTAGTCATCAATGTTCCCTACATGATTTGAATCTGAGTATCCTATCAAGAAGAAATCATTTTTATTATATTCTTGGCCACAATTCATAGTTCGTCTAATGCACCTCAATACTCGCTTTGCTACTTTCTAATGATTTATTTTAGGATATTGCATGAACCTTGGGAGATAATTGACAATATAGTTGATGTCTAGCCTAGTGTAGGTCAGGTAAATGAGACTCCCCATCAACTACCAATATAGAGTTGCATTTACTTATGGCAATGGATATGCTTGAGACAACTTAAGTTTTGTCTCCATAAGTGTGGTAAATGGTTTTATATCCATCATTTGAAATTTATCAAGCATTATCCTAGCATATTTGAGATGAGATACAAAAATGTGATTTTATCTTTATCAAACTTCTAAACCAAGATAATAATGTAGAAGCCCAAGATCTATCATGTTGAATGATCACTTTAGATATTTCTTTGTTGATTCAATCATCTTCACTTAACTACTAGTGATGAGTAGATCATTAACATATAAAACTAAAATTACTATCTCCCTACCTTATTTTTTGAGATAGAGATTTAGATCACATGAACTCATTTGGAATACATGTTTGAAGAGATGCTTGTTAGTCTCGATATACCATGCTCTGGGAGCTTGTTTAAGAGCATACACTGATTTGACAAGTCTAAAAACTTTATCTTCTTTTAAAAATTTGATAAAACCTTCTGGTTGAGTCATGTAGTCTTCTTCCCATAAGTCTCCATTAAGGAAGGCAATTTTCACATCCATTTGATGAACTTTCCAACCAAACTGTGTAGTTAGAGCAAAAATCATCCTGATAGTTTTGATCTTTATTATGGGAGAAAATGTCTCCTCATAGTCAATGCCTTCTTTTTAAGCCTATGCCTTCACAACTAGTCTTTCCTTATGCTTGTCGAGACTGCCATATACTTTGTACTTCATCTTGAAGATCCATTTGCATTCATTTGGCTTCTTCCCTAGTGGAAGATCTACAAGCTACCTTGTTTTATTCTTCACCAATGAATTATATTCTACATCCATGGCATATTTATAAGGTTTCAACTATATGGCTTCCTAAACCATAGACTGCTTGATAAATTCAATAATTTTACTCATTAAGGCCAAATTGACCTCTGCACTAGTCATACTGTGAGTCCTTGGTGCAGTGGTGGATGTGTTTGGAACACCATCCAATTTTTCATCTCTAAGTGTATTTGTATACCATTTAAGCATACATTAAGTAGTTCTTGTGGGTGGTGGAGCTACACCAATATTTTCGTCATCATTACTATATTCATTTGGGAGATTACCATCTTCTATATTTTCTATGGGATTGATTTGTTTATCAAGTGCACTTGTAGAAGGAAATTGTACTTCTTTATTTTCAAATAATTTAACATCCCTACTAGTGTATATTTGTATGGTTTTTAGATCCATGAGTCTATAAGCAAGTGCTTATTCATTGTGCCTTAAGAACACATATTTTTTTGGCTTTCATATCAAATTTAGTCCATTCTACTTTAAGAATATGCATACTTAATTAACATATAAAAACTCAAA
Organism: Torreya grandis; assembly: GCA_037957365.1. Lineage (NCBI taxonomy): Eukaryota > Viridiplantae > Streptophyta > Pinopsida > Cupressales > Taxaceae > Torreya > Torreya grandis. The sequence continues at coordinate 358,967 of JARHVA010006495.1, read as the reverse complement.
GATATGTTGTAGATGTCTTTTTCCCTAACTAAGCTTCATGTGGAGTTACTCCATCAAGAACTATAATGGGTACTCTATTGAGTAGATATACAATAGTTTAGTTAGCTTCTACATAAAATGCCTTTGCCAACCCTGAATCATGTATCTTGCATCACACCATTTCTAAAATAGTATGATTCATCCATTCAATAACTAGATTTTTTTTGGTGCATGTAGAGGTGCCATTTGATGATGAATGTCTTTTACTTATAAAAAATGTTTAAACTCATTACTGGTAAATTCCCCCCATGATCTATGTAGAAGGGCTTGATTTTGTGACTAAATTCTATTTCAACATCCACTTTGAACTTATTGAAAGTTTAAAAATATTGATCCTTTGTTTTCAGATAGTAGACCCAAATTTTCTAGAACAATCATCAACAAAGAGCATGAAGTACTTAAATCCAACATGGTTAGGTGTCACTGATCTACACAGATTGGTGTGAACTAGATCAAGTTTACCATTAGATCTATAGGTAATTTTCTAAAATGAAACTTGGTATAGATTTCTTGCTAAGAAATCATGACATTTATTTGTACCCATTTTAACAGGTGGTAATCCTCTTACAATGTTGTTGTGGTGGAGTGTGTTGAGATATCAAAAATTGATGTGGCCAAATATTCTGTGCCACAATTATGCTGATTTTGTATCTTTTGATATGAGTTCTTGATTTTTTTTGAATGAAATCAAGCTGAAACATAGGATTCACATTGGATGCTCATGCAATAATTTTGGAGTTCTAGATTTGTCTCTAATCAAACATAATTTCTTTCCACTTTTACAGTTAAAGTCAATCTTCAAATTATGTTTAAGAGTTAGCTCACTGATAATTTTTTTTTGGTTAACCTAGGTACATAGAGAACATCTATGATTCTACATGTTTTTGTGCCTAGGGGTATGATAATGTTGCCAATTCTTTGCACACTATATGACGTATCATCACTCAAAGAAACATTAATTTTGTTGGGTGTGTCCTTCAAAGTGAAAAACTAATATTTTCTACTTGTCATGTGTTAGGTTGAACTTGAGTCAACATACCATGTCACTTTTTAATTGAGATTCATCATGGATATAAGTAGAGTATAGGTAGTCATTTTCCTCATCATGTTCTTCTTGTTCAAAAATATTTCCTTATTACTTTTATTTATTGTACTAGGTCGCTTTTTTTTTGTCCTTGTGGCTTATTGAATGAGCCAAGCAATAATTATTGGTTAGTGGACTTCTAACCACTGGAAGATCCTTTTCTAAAGGTATTATTTCAAAAATATTTTAGTTCATGTCCCTAATGACCACAAATGAAACATTATTTCTGAATTTCCTCCTTGTGAATTCTACCTTGAACTATAGTTTGATGAAGATTTGACTTGTTTTTTGACTTTCTATTGATGAGACTCTAGTACATGTTCTTCTTGGTTTTCATGAGTATTGAAAAAATCTTCTTATTGAAACATATTCACCAATTTTTCAAAACTTGATTTATATTATGTGACAGTCAAAGTGGTCACAAAAATCCTATATGATGGTGGTAGTGCTCTCAAGACAATAGGTACAAGAGAGTCATCTGAAACTATCTCACACAAAGATTGATGTGATACCCTTAATGTTACAACATATCTTATAAATGCCTCCACTATTTTTCTTGATCTCAATTTGAGAGAGTGGAGTTGACTTTACAATTTCAAAATAGTACTCTCATTTTTGGTCTCATATATAGTTTAGATCTTGTCCCAAGCTTCCTTATCTATTTTGACTTCATGGATGTGTGGTTGAACTTCATTCGATACTCCAAACATGATTAATAGCTCAGCCTTTTAGTTAGATTTGTCAAACTTATGCTACTGATCAACATCTATTGCATGTTGGGTATACGAGCCATCTACTATAGACCAAATTTATTCAAACTCCAATTTAGTTCTTAGCTTTATCTTCCAAGTAGATTAGTTGTCACCTTTGAGTAGCTGTGAATCTAGAAAAAAGAATTTTGGAGCCTATACAACCATTATCAAGAGTATGGGTGATGGATTGGTTCCTTATCAATCTAGGTATATAGGCTTCCCTTTCTATATACTATCAGACTAATATACCAGACCTTTATTTATATGCACCCTTCATTAATACCCATCAGTATAGAGAAGAAGCTCACCCTTTCTATATACCTGATGGTATGAGAAAGAGGCATAAACATACAAGAAATAATCTGATACTTGGTACCTATATAATATTAAAAAGGGTTCATCTAATCACTAGAACATACTTAGATTTTTACATACACGTGTGTAACCTCACTATATACTTGGAAATTCTATCTATCAAGATTTATGCCTTTCGATTATAATGAATGGGTAAATAAAGAGAAGACTATGAGTGTATAGACCTTATTTCTCCCTAATTATTTAAAGAGATGATGCCTAGACATCATTGTTATATCTATATTAGGTGTTGTATGCAATAACTTAAACGTGATGACATTACCCATAAATGTGAATCAGAGGCATAGCTTTGATCAGACACTGCATCGAGTTTAAAAAACTCATGATTTAGTGAAATACAATTATAATTTTTTGCAATATAATAAGAAATTGAAATTTATAATGCTTGCAAAAATAAAAAAATGCACTTTTCTCTTTTTTTTTTCATTTTTGTGTTTAGGCTCTTTGGCCTCTTTTTGGCATTTTTTTTCCTTTTCCTTTTTTTAAAAAAATTTTGCCTTTTACATTTAAAAAAAATATTATAGTACTTTTTTCACTAATTTAATTAGTTATAACTAAATTTAGCAGTTTTCTAGATTTGAAGGGATGCTAAAAGTTTCACCAAAAAATTATTTTGGGGGATTTGAATCTCCCACCTATCCTTTACCAAAAATCCTTCCCACCAAGCTGCCTATATAACAATTCTAGTATTAATAATATAAAATTTATACTTGAATGCTTTAAAAATTGATTTTAGAGAAAACCATCCTCCCACCTAATACCAAGGGTTGGGTAATAAGTGGTTTCAGAGAAAAAAGGCAGCAAAGAAATATTTATTAGGTGTTTTTGAGGATATAATAAGGTGGGTTTGGGAATATATGCAATAAATATAATATTAAAATGGTGGTTTTGAGTATTTAATAAGTGGTTGGAACCTAAGATTAGATCTAAAGCCTTATAAACTACATATTTGATTTGTAAACTAAAAAAAAAATATAAAAATCAACCTCTTGTTTTTCAATGATAAGCTCCTACTGTCTAAATTGCCAAGGATGATGCCAAGCTTGCCACACTTTTGATCCAATCCAAACACTTTTTTCAATGCAGCCTTTGTGTTTTGTTAAAATGCCACTCAAACATCCATAATCTCCAAGGATAATGCCTAGTCTCTAATGCCCTGTATCACTACTCAAGTAGCTAGATAAGAAAGTTTATGCTTTAAAATGAACACTACTATCAGAATGCATGCTACCACTATCATAAATATACCTGTAGACTGATGCAGGGTGATTCACTACTATGCATGTATTTGTTTTAGTACCAAAAACATATACTAGCATATATTCTATGCTAGATATATGATATATATATTTTTAAATATAACCACAACATTTATCTCTTTGACATGGCCTAGGCAACCACCATATGCCTCTATGATTTTTATTACATCTTCTCTTTATCAAGTGTCATGCTCAGTATACTCAGAGAAAAAATATTGAAAGCTTTGTACCACTTCTTTTTTTTAACTTCTATAAAATTTTGGCTTTGGTGTGGGAGTGCATGGGCTTCTCCTCACATAGCGAAACTATGTATATACTTTTGGCGAGATCATGCATATCTTCATGCACAGGTTCAAAGATATGGGAAGATTTCATACAAGATATGAGGAATAACAACAAAATATTTATTCCAACTATCAAATACATAACCAAACTTCATATCTATATAGGAATATGAGCTCATAATAGATCTTAAAAAATAGGAGAGATAAAACTAAAGGAAAACATAAGATATCTCAAATATTAATTAGGAGTTACAAATACCAAGATTAAAACATATTTTAGATTTACCCACCTAAATAACCTAACAACCTATATATCATAAATAAATGTATTACAAACAATTATGAGTAATTAAATATTACTCATAATATATATAATGGTGAATTAATCACCCTAACATTTGATAGGCTACTTTGGTTTATGCTAGATGTATCCCAGGTTAGGAATGAATGAGGATTGATATTGTATTAATATCAATCCATTTGGATAAATAACTCACATTAAAACACTTAAACTGACCATTAAGATAAGTTTTATTTTCAAAATAAATGACTTTAGGAAACTAGACACTTATGTTGGGTCATGACACTAACATCGATACTAGTGTATGTCCTAGACATTAGCGTCAAGGGAAAAATAAATTAGGTACATGTTTATAACTTGTATATATGGAAGATAATTAAATTTTAAGCATCATAGGTAATATATAAGGCCTAGGTCATCAACATAAGACTAGTCAGACTAAGAGATAGGCCAAGGGGCATGAGATAGAGCAAATGCAATGCTTTTGGAAGCAAGAAAGGTCCAAAATTGAGAGGAACAATTAAGATCTTAGTTTTCAAAATGGACAAGACTGATATGATATATAATCCATAAATATCATCTACATTTCCACTGTTTAATCTCATAATGAAATTACTAATTCAAAGGAAATGAATATGTACCTAGGTGTGTATAAGACACATTGTCTTTGTGTGTGACTAACTTGAGTGATTTTCTCATGACTGAATTACAACCAAGAGCATGTTACAATAAATAATCAGTGTATATAATCTATATTTGAAAGTAATTGAAATTTAAAGAGGAATGTTTATGAGTACACATGTGTGTCAATGTAACCACTATGACTATTGGTAAGTTTATTTGAAAAATATGTATCATTATAAGGATCTAAAACTAAGATTAAAATAAATATAGATAAATATTGAAATTGCATATATCCTAATAGATATATATATAGATAAGGATAGATAGAGATAGAGATATTAGAAGGCACATGACCTCAACCTTAGAGCAAAGGTGATTTACCACATGGAAATTGAGATTAGCTCAATTATGAAACACAATCATACTTATAACCTAGAGAGGTTGGATGATACAATCAACTATAACCTTAAAACCTGGAAAGTTTGAGTGATTTAATCACCTCAATCATGCCAAAAAATGAACCAACTATTGTAGTAGACTATCTCAATAAAGTTTTCAAAAGTCTAACCAAGTTATCAATATGGAAAAGAGTTTGAAATCTAAAATTAATTTTAATTTTTTAATATTAGGCATAAATTGTATAGCATATACACCTTAGATATGTCTCATGCTAAAATTGTGTATAAAAATGGTACCAATATATATAATTCTACTATAACTTTGAATCTGAATCATATATCTGTGTGCTTTTCCAATTGAGAAAGTTGTGTAAGTGTGTAGAACATGATTCCAAAGCATGCCCCCAATATATGGAAAAATATGAAAGCTGATATAAGTACCAATGTAGATAACATGTTTCCAATACATAAACCCACTATAATATAGATATGTTGAATACTGAGTAGGTGTGAAGAACATTCTTCCAAAGCATGCCCCACTAAATTTAAAAATTGTAAATATGTGGAAGCTATGCCCATATGACATGCTCCCACTGAACTTGAAAACTGATATAAGTACCTGTAGTCATATAAAATGAAAAAAATGGTAACTTGAGCATGGATAATGAAATCCAACCCATAGGTCCCTTTTACTTTCTCTCATGACCCTCATAGGCTTGTTTTCACTGATTCCCAGTCATCTATAGCCTTTCAGACTTGATCCTAGTTGAGCCAAGACCCTATTTTCATGACCAATCCATCCCCTAGGCCCTATCTACCTAGGACAATAGTGCCACACTAAGACTATAGTACTGATGCCACTCTTGTAGGCTTTCAATGCTATTGTCCAAGCTTATTTTTTGCCCCAACATGCAATTCTTTTTAGTTTTCAATCCTTATCCTTGTCATCCTAATGCAAGAAAATTCAATCCATGATCAATAGATCCCTATAAAAGACCATTCAAAGATCATTTTTAAGGGGTTGAAAAATATTATCAAGCAAGCAAGAATACAAGTGAAACCACTCAAGCAATCTTCCCTATTCTCTATGTACAACCATCTAGTACAGTCCTAAGCACATCTAAATCTCAGCATTAGTCCCTAGCCATCCTCAAGAACATCTACTCTAGCATTCCTTGAATTCTCATATCAAAATTGCATGAAGCACTTTCAATGGGAGAAATACATATGGCTTGATCTCTATTCAGAGTATTGGAATGTAGGTAGCATGCCCACACACAGGGTGTGAAACATGTCTAGTGCATGTTACACACACTAACCACTTTTTCCCTATTTGCCAAAGTTTTATTCAAGTACATTAAAGGCATACAATCAAATAAAATTACCTCTATAGGGAGAAATACTAACAATGAGGCTTCACAAATTTAGAGACAGTGTCACATAGAGCTTCTGAATAAAACCCATAAATCTTAGATCTTTAGGACAACACTAGACAAGGACTACAGTGCCAGTACCACTCCTATCCATTTTTGGTGCTTCTATTCAATAAAAAAATGAAATCTAGAATCTTGTTTATGATAGTGTCCTGGGCCTATACAATGAATATCAAATCTTGTCTAAGTCAGATCAGTAGAGTTTTAGCTAAGTCTTATTTTCTCCCTCTTATTAATATTATTAGAAAATTTCTAATTACCAATAAATTTCAAAAATCAATATCTTATTTATCACATATTTTTTATTGATTTATCAATCCAGACCCTTTAACTAAATTAGGAATAAAACCCCAATATTCCCAAAATTTTTAAAACATTTAGTGAACCTGACTTACTTTATTTGTGTATAAAAACCCTAGAAACCCTAGGGTATAATTCCTAATGATTTTTCCTATAAATTTCTAAATTTTTACTTGAATATTTAAATAAAAAATTCATGTAATTTTAAAAAAATCTCATAGTAATTTTAATTTTTTTTTCAAACCCTAGTTGCCCATATTAGGTCCCAGTAAATTCCTAATAATTTTCTAATAATTTTCTAAATTTTTAATAGCATATTAAAATTAGAAATTCACTTAAAAATTCAAAATTCAAAATTCAATAGTAATTTCAAAAAATATTTATTTTTCTAAACCCTAGCTACATACACTAGGTCCTATTGCTTGTGAGATATTACCTTGCATCTATAATCAGATTGTATAAAATATATCTCACTTATTTATAAATTTTTCTTACATCTCTTGAAAAAAATAAAGAAACCATCATTTGTCTTATCATGTAAATGAATGATAAAGTTTATCATATGTTAGTAAAAAGTTTCAGTATTTGCATTTCATGCTTATTTTTCATAATATGGGATGATGTTAAGGAAGTTATTATAAAACAACATGCTAAGATATATTTTGCATCACCTCCCTTAGAGCCTCTATCCCATGATGAGTCATGTTTCATGGTCCATTTTACCTTTCCCCAAGTCATTACCCATCGCTAGAGAGCCCAATTGACACCATTTATCCCTCCACCACCTCGATTTATTGATTATCTTCACTCTCCTCCTGTAGCTACTACTATTCCTATATAGATAATAGATAATATGGTTAGAGCTATTACTCAATGTGATACCATGCCTCCCCCAATTAATTAGGAGCCTCACCATCCTCTTATTCCTTCCCATCCTAGGCCTAACCCACCCACATAGGTAGATCTACACAAGGCATACAATATTCTTGATCAGTTGAGAAATACTCCATCTAAAATTTCCATGTTAGAATTACTTCAAAAAGATAATGTGTTCAAGGACATTATTTATCAGTCACTCAATGCCTATTGATTCAAAGCCTTCTTATTTTGCATCAATGGTCAACATTCTAAAATATATATAAGATGCTATTGATTTTGATAATGATGACATGCCCTCTCAGATAGTTATTGATCAAAATTTACCACTATTCATACAAGCTCAAGTTAAAACCAACACAATTAAGAGAGTTCTATTTGATACTGGTTCTAGACTTAATATGCACAATATTACATTCTTACAAGCCATGGGCATGGATATGGCATCCATGTAAAAATCATATAAGAACATTAGAGGGTTTGATGATATACCATGATAGACATTGGGCACCATTACTTTGAATATCATGGTAGAACCCAAAACTCTTTCTACATAATTCTAGGTCATGCCAGGTCCTCTTCATTATAATATTTTACTCAAATGACCCTGGATACATGTTATGGGGGTAGTTCCTTCTACTCTTCATCTATGTGTTAAGTTTCTCCATGAAGCATACCTATACACATGTCCAGTAGATAACCAACCATTTAGATATTGTCAAACTACAGAGTCATCTTTGACTATTTTGATAGATGGGACACCTCATCTCACATTTTAGCCACCATCTCTTTACATTTCTCTTCATCAGATACATACATATGAGGTTGGAGAGACTATCACTTCTCGTGCTCCTCCACTTACATGTATACCCTCAATTCTAGATATGCATCTAGTCATAACAACTTCAACCATTTTAGCTACTCTATCAGTCATGATTCTTACACCTATTATAGTTATACATTCATTGACAACAATTCTAGTAGTACCAATTGATTATGAAAATATAGTTACTCCATCAATTACAAACACTCTCACAACACCATTGTCTTCTACTACTATAGTTGATATAACTCTCAGATCAAGTTACCCCGAAAGGTAAATTCTGAGTTACCATATGTACATGATGTTAATATAGATTCCCATGCTTCTTTAGATGATGATACGACACCCACACTCATAGATGATTATTTGTGTGGATTGAAATTTACACCAGTCAACCTAGGAGAGTATTGAGATGACTCTAGATCTCTTATTACATACCCTACATCACTCTTAGCATCACACACTACACTCTCAGGATATACTCCACATTCAAAGCCATAGATAAATCACTTAACACATATAGTTCACATGGTTACCTCTATGGATATAGAGCCAGTCATTTAGATTTAGTTAGGAAACATATAACATCAACCACACATTATGTTATATATGTCACTTGATCATAGATTAATCACCTTACCTATAGTGCAACATAGATCTATTAGCAAATTATCATAGTAGGATGGTCACCCATTTTGCCTTTTTCATAGGATCATAGGTCATGCTAAAAAAACATGTACAAATTTATAAAAGAGATTGGATAACTTATAAGATCAAGTTATTATTCATATTATAATACTACTTACACTATATTATTTACTTCTACCAAAGAAATCTACTATCAAAACTAAATGTCCCAAAGGACAATCAACATCTCCACCACTAGAGCAACCTTCAGTTTGCCTTTGTCAGGATGACACCATGTACACAACATATACACCATATGATGATACTTATGATGATTATCTAGAGGCATGTGATGATGGTCATGATCCTTTCTTTCATCTCCCTCCCTAGCAATCTCCATCCTTATACCCTTTACCCCCTCCAACCTAGCCTTTTATTCATATACTTGCATATAATCTCATTATGATTATGTGTACATAATTTTTCTTAGTATTACCAATATATAGTTTCGTATGCTTGATTGTACATAGATAAAATACATTCAAAATACAATAATAATACAAAATTTCAAAATACAAAAGCATCAAATACTTCAAAAACACTAAAAATATTTTTATTGTATGCATTATCCATGCTTTACATTTCTACTATCATGCTAGACTTACATTTGCTATTCTATGCTATTGTTTGTCAATTTATATACATTACCATGCTTCACTTGATCTTTTTTTAGTGTGTGTAGTGATATACATATCTTTGATTATTTCACTCTACATATTGAGGGGGCATTCCACATCTACAACGAGACATACATCAATATACATATCCATAAGGGGCATCTTCTACATGACTACACCATCTAGGTTATGTCATTCCTACACCACACACTTTATTTATCATGTTGATGTATATTACTTACTTGATTACACATTTTACTCTATTGACACTCATTAGTATATAGAACTTACATATTTCTTAGCATATACCTAGTCTTGTACTACACATGTCTTGCATGCATTCACTTCTTTCTTTGATTAGTTAGATGTGTTTGTAATTCTAGTTCCTTACATGTTTTCCTTTCTTACTTAGAATTATCTTGATGTGATTGCATTTCTCATTTCTTATTTGTCTTATGTATGTTCCTTAGGACATTTTCTAATGTCCTTTGCTTCTATTCAATGTGTGCCTTAGAACATTTTCCAATGTCCTTTGCCTATACTCCTCTATGTGATTGTGTCTTCTATGCCAATTTTTCTTGTTTCAATTATATATGTATGTGGGAATTTGAACATACCTTTTATGCTTGCTTTCTAGTTTGAGTGACATGTACCCATGTCCTTTTTTTGCTTAGACCCTTAGCCACCCTTGTATGCTTCTTGATTTTTTATTTGTGTGCTTATTTCTTGATTAATTTTGATTGTTTATAATGCCATGATCCAAATCGTGCATTTATCTTGCTTTCTTGGATGCCATGATGGACATCATGCTCCATACCTCCATGACAACTAATAACTAACAACTAACAACTAACATTTCTAGTTCTAGTTTGGTACATTGTACATGCTATTATATTGTTACAAAAATCTAGGCATACCCCTATTGATCTAACAATTTGTCAATACAAGCCATGCTATATATTATGATATCTTATCAATTATCATTGGTATATCATGTATCTTTATAGTATAACACATTTTTAGGGCTCTTATTCTGAGGGTAGTCATTTCAAGGTCTTAATTCCTACCCTTAGAAGAGGGGGAAATAAATAGGGGTTTTGTCTCAAAGATAAAAGATCCTAATGGTCAAAATAGCGGCATTTAAAACACTCAAAACAACAACCAAACATTAAACTACTTAGAACAGACTAAGTAGACAATCAAGAATCTAGAATAATCATTAGATTTGGCCTAGGACAATAGCACTGAGACTAGACTATAGTGCCAATGGTGCTATTATCCATTTATAGTGATCCTATCCAAATAGCAAAAAAACTAGATTTTCTAGAAACAGACAAAAAGGTAAGTTTAGTTATATTTTTTGTCAGCTATAATTCATACCAGAATTAATAGTTTTAGTATAGTTTTTCTAAGAGAATCTAGATATAGGGGGAATCAAATGTGGCATGATGACTCTCACTTCTAGTTTCAAATAGGTAGTTGGTATAAATTATAGATCAGAATCCATGTTTGAGACACCAGTGATTGGGGCCAATGTGTGCACCACATTTGTTTTCTTTCTTTCTGAGTTCAACATTACCTAGGCATTCTCAATAGTTGCATGAATTACTCCATATATAGGTGGTTGGCATAATTTTTTTTTGGATTTCATAAAATATTAACTTCCAAGTTCTCAAGTTCTTGAGTGGATTTCATATAAGCCTAGTACACTAGTTTTGAAGAGGCCAAGAGTGGTCTAGTTTTCAGCATACATTTGGCTATCCATGCCAACATAATCAGATCATAGTATATTCATGGGATTCAAGAGCCATATCATATGACATATGTTTCATACTAGTATCATTTTATAGATTCACTTCATGGGGAAATGATTGAGCTAAAGGACTAGCTAGCCTTTGTATTCTTGAGCCACCTATTTAGAGGGATTGGACACATAGTCCAAACATTGATCAATATACGTATAACCACATATATTCACTTAGTCAGTGATGATGGATCTAAAGGGATAGCCTTTGTATTATTGAGTCACTCCTAGGGAATTGAGCACTTAGCTCCATTCATGATATTACTCTTGGTATAACACCTTCTAGCATCACTCAACATCACCCAACATTACTCAACATCACAATAGGTTTTGTATTAGTTCATGTACTCATTGAGGTATATTCATTACTTTCTCTTTTTCTCTCTCTCTTACCCAAATTTATATGTTTCTATTTTAGATATAGAATATCTAGTAAGAACTAATCCACTTTTATTTTCACTTGTAGATTTACACTTCATAACATGCTCTTTCTATGCACACCTAACATCACAAAACTTCATGGGCTTCACCCTCATAGGTAAGTTTAGGTATGCTTTATATTTTTCATTTATCCTAGTATTTTGATTTGATACATCACTAAAATAAAATGGGGGAAAATTTAGTCATATAAAATGCAAAAAATGGTAATTTGAGCATGGATAATGACACCCAACTGATAGGTCCCTCTTATTTATTCTCATGACCCTCATAGGCTTGTTTTCACTAATTCCTAGTCCATCATAGCCTTCTCAACTTGATCCTATATAATTTAGGACCCTCTTTTCATGATCAATCCACCCCCAGGTCTCATCTACCCAAGATAATAGTAACAAACTAAGACTATAGTGCCAGTGCCACTCTTATTCACTTTTGATGCTATTGTCCAAGATCATTTATGACATAAACGGTCAATTCCTTCTAGTTTCCATCCTTACCCTTATCAACCTAACATGATCAAATTCATTCCATGACTAATAGATCCATATAAAATCCCATTCAAATATCATTTGGAGGGGGTTGGCAAATATTATCAAGCAAACAAGAACACAAGTGAAACCACTAAGGAAATCTTCCCTATTCTCTATGTATACCCATATAGTACAGTCCTAAGCACATCTATATCTCCACATCAGTCCCTAGCCATCCTCAAGCACATCTAGTCTAGCATTCCTTGCATTCTCATATCAAAATTGCACCAACCACTTTCAAAGGGAGAACTACATATGGCTTCATCCCTCTTTAGAGTATTGGCAGGTAGGTAGCATGCCCACACATAGGGTGTGAAGCACATCTAGTGTATTTTACACACACTAACCCCTTTTTGAATATTTTTCAAAGTTTTATTCAAGTACATTTAAGGCATATAAAATAAGAAAATCAACTCTACAAGGAGCACTGTTGACAATGAGGCTTTACAATTTCAGAGATAGTGTCACACAAACCTACCAAATAAAACCCAAAAGTCTTAGATATGCAAGACAACAACACCAAACAAGGACTATAGTGTTAGTGCCACTCATGTCCACTTTTAATGCTCCTATCCAATCAAAAAATGAAATCCAAAATCTTGTTTATGATAGTGTCCCAGGCCTGCACAGTGAATGTCAAATCTTGTCTCAATTGGATCAACACAGTTTAAGCTAAGTCTTATTTTCTCCCTCTTATTACTATTTTTAGAAAATTTCTAATTACCAATAAATTTAAAAAATTAGTAGTTTATTTTTCACATATTATTTACTGATTTATCAATCTAGACCCCTTAACTAAATTAGGAATAAAACCCCAATATTCTCAAAATTGGTAAAACAATACCACATACTGAATAAATGTGGAGAATATGCCTTTATGACATGTACCCACTAATATGCCCCCCTTTGAGGTGAGGAAAAAAATACAAACCATTATTTACCTTACCTCAAAAGGATAAGACAATTGTATAATTTGTTAATGTAATCATGTAGTATATAAAAGGACATATATAGGTAAATGTAGCATTGAAACACATAGAACCAGTGTGAACACATGAAGGCATAAGATACATGATAAGGATCATAGAAACATCTATATAGTAACAATACAAGATCAAAAAGAATGCAAGCACACAAGATAACTCAAAATCAATTCAAAAGGCAATTGTCCAAGGAGACCACAAATAAGGGAATGTTCAAATGTAACACAATCAAAGGGACATGACTTAGTCAAATGTCTAAAAAGTAAATATGACATGTTTGAATGTCCATATAATAAATAATGACATGTGTGAATGTCAAATAAAACACACATAGGAAAAAGGGATGGAAGTAAAGGAACACATTCAAATGATTAAAAAAGGAATATAATATCAAGGTAATACACTCAAAGAAGTGCATAAAGGAAAACCTAATCAACCATCATCAACATGTCATAATATCCCATAGATCAGACGTGTTATAAAAAATGTCAAGTTTATAACATATCAGGTACCCTATGTAATATATAATCATGGATAAAGTCATGTGTAAGTACATATGTAATCTCAAACATGATAATGAAATGTGATCATTGAACCATATAACCTATGTGTATCATAATTAAAGAAGTAAATGGCCCTAATGTCTGTATGACATGACTAGAGGGAAGGCCCAACATAAAAAATAGGAGTAGATCATGTATTTGTGTATGCATGTATCCCACTCAAATATAAGTGTGACACATATGTGTGTATGTATAAGTAACTGAATATCCCATCCATCAACATATAACTAACACACAGATGCTCAGGAGCCAATAAAACATGTAGGTGTTGAAAATGTTTTTGTATTTTTGAATGTTTTTATTTTTTGGTATTTTTTGAATATGTGAGACTAGGAAAAGTTCCCCTATAATCCTTAGATCTCATGAATGGGATGCTTCTATGAAAGCCTTGTATCATATGTGCCATATGTGTGCATAGTAGAATCCAAATGTGTATCATGCTCTTTTGGTAAGTTTGTACTTGGTATATTTGGTTTACATTTATATGCATTTGGTTTCACATCTATTAGTGATGGATTCAATTGATAGATACTAGGTATTACAGGTATGAATAGATTATGTGGTAAGTTATCAAGTGGAATTGAACATGGCTTTTTAAACTTCTCATTTATCAATTGCTCACCATATATATTAGTAGTGAGATTAGAAGTGTTTTGATATGAGGAAGGGATTGTAGTTTCCTCCATTGTAACCACATTTACAACTTTAGATTTTTCAAGCGTCTCTTAATTTTTGACCTATTTTGATATAAATCATGGTTTAACTATTTGATGTTCCCATTGATTTTTTTATGATGGTATATTTTGTATTTGTGTTTTATTCTTTGACTTGTTCTCATTTGTAGGTTATTCTTTTGTATTGGCCAAATGTATCTTTGAATGATTTGTATTATTATGTTCAATATAGCCTAATCCTTCATGGTTATTCTGATCATGTGTGGAAATAGGGTGAGTGATGCCTTGGGAGTGTTTTCCCAATCCTTGAACATGATATCCAACTTTTTGTAAATATTTCATTCCAAAATAACACTATTTGGAAAGTTGAGTATAATTTTTGAGAATTAAGTTTGTATCCTTTTATTGATGTGATTTATTTTTTAAAACCTTTTATTACTCTAATTTTGGTATTTGCAACTTTTTTGCTTTGAATTTTCCTTTGGTACCCATAATTTATGTTTTGTCACTTTTGATTTAGGATAAGTTCTCATAATGTAAATGGTTTTCTTGGAAGATGTATCGATGATAGGATCACCACTATGTTTGTGACTTTGTATTTAGTTCTCCAATACAAATAAATGATTGGTATGATGCCCATGTATTATATGATATACATAATAGTAATTGGATATCCATATAGAATGCAGAGGAGGTAGTTTGATTGATTTGTCTTAAATCATTTACCTTAATACTTTAGTTGGTCTCTTAGTAACCATTGATGTAATATTTGTATCACTTGTTTTAGATTTTTTTTTTGTATCTTTTAATTTGGATAAGAAACCTTATTTAGCACAACATTTTTAGATGAGGATTCAAACACATGATTCACACTAGCATAATGTGGATTTTTTGTATATGAAATTTGATTGTTTAATAAGGTGATCTTTGAATTTAGATACTAATTTTGCTTTTTTAGCTCATGTATTAACTTGGTCATGATATGGATTTATTCTTTGAGAGTTTCAAAAACACAATCCTAGGTATATTGGATTGAACATGCATGTATTTACCATTAAGGGATGTGCCAAGGGTTTATGGTTACCCTATTTTAGCATAATAGGATTATCCACCTTACCTTTGAAGAGGTGATAGTATGTACCTAGTTAGAGGGATGATAAATATGCCCTTCCTTAGGGTTAGGATAAGTAATCTAATTTTTATTTGTTTCATGGTTTTCATTATTAGAATCTTTTTTTACGATAACCCTATCAGTATGTTTTTCATTGTCAACATGGGTATCATCATGATCTAAAGTATGATATGCCTCATTGGTTTAAGACATATTATATTTTGGAAGGGAATATCAATGTGTTCAATAGGCACACATACCAATCAAGGGATATGCCTAGGTTGTATGAAAAATAGTAGAAATAGGAAATGAAAAAGTACAACAATCTAAAAAACCTAGATCATTTAAAAACCCTAGGAATTATAAAAAATTGCATTCATATGAATCAGATTCATCAAATGTTTAACCATAAATTGTATGGGGATACTATTTTATGTGGAAAAGGTTAAGAATATAGAAATGAAAATGCACAAGGGTGATAATTAGATCTAAAACTAGCTAATTAGTTGCTAAACTTAGATATAAATATATAATAATTTTTAATGCTAAGAATAGGATAAATATAAAAAGTGAAACTAATCTATACATGAAAATGAAAAATAAGTAACATACCTATCTATTTCTAATGCTAACATAATTCTAGATCTGAAATAGGGAACAGAAAATCTAGAAGATGATTCTAGAACAATTATCAAATTCTAGATCTAATACTTCTAGAGCTCTGGACACTAACATCTACCTAGAAAACTTATGTTGATGTTACTATCTAAGTTCAATGAAATTTTCCTATATATAATACCTATTATAAAAGGATGTAACACTTATATGCTTTTAGGTTTAACTTTGCCTTTGCTCTGGTGAATTTAGATATGAGTCATGGACTGTTGCTCCTCATTAATTTTCAAAACCCTAGTTCTTCATCTTCATGATGAGCTTGGGGGAAAATAGGTTAGTGAGCACATGGTTTAAATTTGAACCCAAAGACCCCTATATTAGTGAACACTGATTACATATACAATACTTCAAAGAGGGCCTTAGACTAATATAGTTCTTCCTTATGTGTTGGCTTGTGTGTGAATCATGTAATATTTGAAAAATAAGTACAATAGTGACCTAGCTTATAAATTATCAAATTTAGCTCATGGAATGATCCTTTATTACTTTAGACATGTAGATGTGTTATTCATATGACTTGTATAGCAATAAGGAAGCTTTGTTTAATTAAATGTTTGATAGAGTGCTTTTAATAGGTTGCCTTAGTCTGTGCGAGGTGTTTCCTAGGTGAGGAATGAATGAGGTTTGATCTTGTATTTATATCAATCCCTTTGGATAATTAACTCATATTAAATCACTTAGGCTTACCATTAGGATACATTTAATTTATAAAATAGATGCTTTTAGGGCACTAAACACTTACATTGGGGTAATACACTAATGTCAACACTAGTGTCTATCTTGGACATTAGTGTCTAAGGAGAATGGAATTAGGTACATGTTCATAAATTTTAGAGATGGAAGATAAGTAAATATAAGCATTTTAGACAAGATAAAAGGTTTAGGTCATCAACATAAGATTGATTGGACTAGGATATAGGAAGAGGGGCACAAAATAGAGTATATACAAGACTTTTGGAAGTGGGAAAGGTCCAAAATTAAGAGGAACAACCAAGGTATGAGTTTGCCAAGTATACAAGACCAAGGTGCTATATAATCCATAAATAACATCTACAGTCCTATATCATTTTGTGAATATAATGTATGTGGTTGTCAATGTGTTTTGTACAATAGTGATCCATTGATTTGTGATAAATGTGGATGGAACTATTATTATTACACAAAAGTAGAGTGGGTTGGTGTTTTTATAAATCCAAATTCTAAAAGAAAGTGTTGAATCAAAATTAACTCATAACTAATCATGATAACTCCACTATACTTAGCTTCTATAATAGACAAATCAATATTACTCTTATTTTTACAATACCAAGTCATACAACTTACTCCAAGATGATAGATGTATCGCATAGTTGAGTTATGATCATTTGGATTTACTACCCACACACTGTCTATGTAGCTAACAATTATTGTGTTCATAAAATAAGTGTAACTTTAAATTTAGACTTTTCCTTCTGACTTGTACTCAATTTCATAGTTATTATTACCAAAAATATTTCTTAAAATTCATTTAGTATCTTGCCAATGGATTTCATGGGGGTCTTAATAGTAGCATCATACCAAGTTCACAACAAAGGAAAGATCAAGATGAGTATGAGTCAAGTGTCCTATGTAATACTTCCCAAAAATTCCATGTAGAGTGTACCATCAACCGAAAGAGAAGAATGTTTGTCATAAATCTTAAATCCAAAATGATAAGGATTTGGTGTGAATTTTTATTCTTTCATGTTGAAGTAGTTGAGTATATCTTGAGTAGACATAGAATGATTAACAAACATTACTTTGTCGAACTATGAAATATGAAGACTAAGGAAAAAAAATTAACATCCTAAATTAGTCATCTCAAAATAATTCATTATTTGAGCTTTAAAATCATAAATCTACTTGGTGGAATGATGACTAAGTCATCAACATAGAGGACCAAAATTAGGAGTTTCCCATCTAATTTCTTGGTGTAATGTGGGGTTGGATGAAATTTGTTTAAATCTAGATTTGATTAAAAACATGTCAAAATTTTCATACCAACCTCAACAAGCCTATATAAAACCATAAAAGGAAATTTTAAATCTACACACAAGGCTATAGTTCTCACTACTCATAGCCCTAAGATGTTGGGACATGTATATTTCTTCTAAGAAGTCTCCATGTAAGAAGGTACTTTTTATGTCCATCTGATGGATTTCCTATCCTTGTGTTGTAGCCAAGGAGAGGATTAGCATGATTAAATTCACCTTGACAACCATAGAAAATATATCATGGTAATCAATGCCTTCAACTTGTGTAATTTTTTTTTATATAAGATATGATTTGTATTTTTCAATGGACGCATCTTTTGTATATGTATTGTGCTATGCCCACTTACACCTCACTAGTTTTTTCTTTTCAAAAGTGGAAAAAAGTCCTAATTTTTGCTCTTATTTACTTAATTAAGTTATTATGCTATAATTATGTGCCATTCATAAATTAGAAGCTTGATGAAAAGTATCTAGATCTTGTTTCACTGTCAGTTGTGCAAAATGTATAACACCATATGGATGATGCAATATTGACATGCCTAGATCTCTTGGATCCCATATCAATGAACTGACCTCATGGTCAAATTTATAAGACCATTTTGTTATAGGTTATGTTAGTTATGTAGGTACATTATGAATATTTTTGGAACTAGTGGAGGTGTTTGTTATCTCGTTATGAATCATCATATGAAATTTAGTAACTCCTAGAATTAGAGTCATATAAACTATTTTTTTCTTGAAAGAGACCTTAGAACTTATGTCTACCTAGATAAAAGGTAATGGATGAGGAAGAATAAGAAACATTTTCATGAAAATTTGGGGTTATTCTATCAAATAACACATCTTTCTAGTAAATAACTTTATTGGTTCCCAAAAAAACAAGATGACATGCCTTCACTTCTTCACGATAGCCAACAAACATAAAAGGATGATCATTCCTTTCCATTACTTTTCACTTTTTTTTTGTAATTTGTTCCCATGAATTACATCCAAAAACTTAGAAATCATAAACTTATAATTTAATAATAGACTATTTTTATTCGGGAGTGAGAATTTGGATGTGGGTTCACAATGAAATTTCTCTTCCAAATAATTTGGAGGAAAGTTTTTGGAATGTACCATGTAATTGGCCATTTATTTTAGCGTGAAATTTTTACTGTCAAATACACCATTTTGTTGAGGGGTGTAGGGTAAAGTAGGTTGAATTTGAATTCCTAAATGTTCATAGAAGCTAATCATTTAACTATTTAAAAATTATCTTGCATTATCTATTTTGAGACATTGAATTTTATTTTTAATCATTTTTAAACAAGGGAATTAAAAATTAGAGGATTGGAGTTATCCATAAATGTTTTTAGTTGTGTGGCATTATCTAAGATTTTAAATCAATGAGGTATCATGCACCATATGGTGAGAAGCTCCTGAATCTAGAATCCATTTTAACATAAGTGTTCTTATTGTTGTATAAAGTGTTACTCATGTGTTGGGAAGTGGAAGATACATTTTTTATTTTGTTATTATATGTATGTAATTTTATTAAAACATTGATGTTAAACATGGTCTACTTAATTACACCAATTGCAACACTCTTGGTCAGCATTGGCATTAACTTTCCATTTTCCTTTATTTTGAAATGGGGAAATATTATATTGAGGTGATGGTTTTCCCTTAGGCTTGGTCTTTTCTTTCCATTTTTTTTGTTCAGGCCTTTGCCTTTTCTGGAGGTGGGTTGTGAATTTCCATTAGTATTATTTACCACTAATGCATGTTACTTAGTATCTTTAGGTCAATTTCCTCAACAAAAATTAGTTTTTTCATGTTATCTCTTAATTCTCATAGAAATTTTCAAATTTTTTTGTGCCATATAAGTATATACCATAGAGTCTTGATGTGTGTATTAGTTTGAAAATAAAAAAAATTAAGGATGACCTAATATAAATTAAATAATCATAATGTGTTTTTCATCAGTATTGGTTTCACCAATCTCAATGAGGAGAAGCTCAAAAACTTGAATTGAGTGATTAAGTCACCAATGCAATGATAATTTTATATACAAAGAGCAGTGAACTCATTTTTTAGTTGGCTTTCCATCAACTTATTGTGATTTCCAAAAATATCTTCCAAGGTAGTCAAAAATTTATAAGGTTCCATTTTGACCAAAAAATAAAACTTCAATTCAGGGAATATTGACTAACCATGGATGCCTCTAGCTTCATTAGAATATTTTTTCCATTTTTTCATTTTTTAAGATCTAAAAGTGTAACTTATTCATTCATTTCAAAGTGATAGATACCCTTGTTAAAGAGCACATCGGTAATATATAATTTTTAGCTCAATTAGTTTAAACTTGTGAGAATTACATTTTTTCCAGCCATGGTGTAGTACAAAAAACTTATTGCAATTAAGTTTTTTCCAAACATATCAAACACTATCTTAGATTTATGATTTTTGTGAAACACACCCTTTGTACTTCTATTTAATTATTATGATTCAAAATTAAATTTGAAAACATAGTTGATGAACTTAAATAGAAGCAATAATATTGTAATTCAATTGAAAAAGTATTATGAAACTACAATTGAACAAAAATTATAGATTTGAACATATATATGACAATAATATGAAAAAGTTCTAAGTATACCCTATATTTATCTAGAATAAATAGATGAGGTGTGTTGGATGTGTAGGCCATCTGATATACTAATCCTAGGTGTAAATAGTGAAGACAAGACAAAAGGCACTAACAAAATAATTTTACATCATTCTTATAGCTGCACTATCCCATCTCTGAGGTATGTAGAGAGTAAATTCCTAGGGTTAATTGCTTACTAGTATACTACAAAATCAGATAGCCAAGAAGCTTCTTATTATACATTTTTTATAGGCACTTCCTATATAATATGAGGTATGTAGAAGCTAAAAATACATATATAGTGTTATCCAATGGCTTGAATATTGGGATAGTACCCTTAAAACCACATATCAAGAAAAAAATGATTATCACTTTACCCAAAATGATAACTCTTGTGATTTTTACAACTATCAGAATAGATCTATAACCTATGGGGCTTATATTGAAAAAAAGAATACACATACAAAAAACTTGGAATATATAAAAAGAAATTGTGATATATAAATCTTAGCATAATATTTTTTTATGAAAAACACATAATATATGGGCGTGCAAAAAATCAGCTCGACCCATAAAGTTTTTATTTTTGAGCATAATTTTTTATGACACTAAAAACACTGTAAATACATTAAATCTATGCACAACACTTAATGTTTTTTTTTACAGAGAAACTATATGTACCTTATACTAAATTTTTAGGTCAAACACAACACTTTTATTTTTACAAGTATCCTAAGGTAGATATTTTTTTTTGCATAGAGGTTGAATCAACACTTGATGCACAAGGAGATTTTTATTCAAAGGAAAATATATAACATTTGGTAAAATTATAGGTCAAACAAATAAATTTTTTTACACAAATACCATGGTGACCCAAAACTATTGTACATAGGCTGAAACAACACTTGATGTAGAAGGACAATTAATTTTAGAGGTAAAGAAATACCATCTGAAAAGTTTTAAGATCAAATGGATAACTTAATTTTTTTTATAAACACTTAGTTTCCCACTAAATTCACCAATTTATGATCAACCAAGATCCCCTAAGAGTGAGGTGAGAGCATATGATGGGTATTTGTAGTAAGCCACTTAAATTTGGGCTTGAAACTTAAAACAAAACTACATATCTAAAGATTTAACCTACATGTAAAATGAGGTAAGCATATATAGCTTTGATACCATATTAAATTGGTAAAAGGGGACTATAATCATGCTAGCTACTTATTTGATTAGAATTTGAATTAATATGATTATTAACCCTAATTCAAATAAATTGAATGAAATATAGTAGAACATTATAAATCAACTTGTTATGAATATAATGAAAGAAAAATAATAAATTTGAAAAAGTACAATAAAAAGAAAGAAGACTAAATATGAACAAAATGAAATACTTGGTTTTCTATTATCTATGATCTGAAGACGTGAACTAACAGATGGATAAAACTCATTGACATGAATTCTTTTTCAAATGCACAGAGACTAAGATTGAAACTATTAAAGGATAGGATTCTCCAAACTAGGATAATAACATTTTCCAATATTTTCCCCTACTATATGTTTTTTCCTTTGCTAAAAATTAGGGAATTAGAAAATGATCATCTATTATACCTTAAATCAAACTCTTGTGTGGAGATTTGACGTTCAGATGTGTATGAAAGACTTATAAATTAATTGTTAAAAGTTAATACCCTAATAAGGCTTGTAAAAAATTAAAAACCTACAAATAGAAAAGTGGGGAGTCGAATGGGATAAGTTGACCCCAATCATCTTTGTGATGAATGGATGTTGCTTATGTATCCAATAATATTAAGAGGGAAATCAAGCCCAAGTAATTCTCCCATATAAAATGCCTTTTGCAACTATGCTTCTTTGAATATATGAATACATATAGAGATAGATTGAATACTTGATTATGCTTTGATTTGGTTTGGATAAAAGAGGCTTTGTACTTGTTTAAGGACTACTTCAAATGACTAGAATCAAAATTGAGAAGATTAAAGAATATTTTCTTAGTGTGTAATAATGTAATTATGATTTTATATTAAAATTTCTAAAGGATAGAATATGTGACTTAGACATACCTTTATAAGAATCCAAAAGGGGAAATTGTCATGCTACCTATCTTAAAAGTTTGAACCAACCTATAAATTTGAAGAGTGAATGTTAGAAGAGTTGAGGAAAAGAACATCCCATAGGGGACATGATTTTTTGTCTCTATTTTCCCCTATTGGATGTTTTATATTTAAGCAAAATATGTGAATTTTAGGTCGTGCAATATTTGTATAGATGTTTAGAAAGGGTTTTATTAGCTTAGAAATTTTTTGTGGGTGTTAGATGGTATTTTAGAAATAAATACATTCATATAGATTTTTATGATAAAGTGAGGTGGTGAAATAGGTCTAAATTAAGTGATCAAGATAATTAAAGTGAAATAGGGTCAAAATTGATGTTGTCAAATACTCACGACCAAATTACATTTTCCTTCCCTTTCGCTTAGAAATATAATTACTAGAGTAAAGGAATGTTATACATGAATATGTAAGACACTTTATATTTTAGTAGATACTCCAATCGTGGAAGGCACTTTAACTTAACAAACATTGAAAAATCATAAAGTAGTTATTTTGTTCAATTAAAATTTGAAAATTGAAATGTTCACTTGAATTTTAAAATATTGAAAACAATAAGGATAGAGCACACCTGTATGTGTGAAACCAATGTTTCTCTTTTAATTTTTCATGGAGATGATTCTTCCTTGAAGTATTAGAGAATTGGTGCTTCCCATGAAGCATTTGGAGAAGTTGGTTTCTTAGATGATCCAATGGATAATTTAAGAGTGATCAATCCCTAAATTGAATTACATTTGTATATAAAACAAAACCCATTAAGGAAAACAAAAAACATAGTTTGCATTATTGGTTTTTATAACCCTAAGATGTGAAATTGGCTAAAATATATAATGGATTCACAAGAAATAATGGTAGAGGGCATTGAACCTCTAAGTTATGAATTATGCACTTTAACTAAATCAACCACTATAGATAGATTGTAGATTACATTTTTAATTTATTCCTTATTTCCTGAATGCATGCCAAAATATAATGGAGAACATCTATCCTTCTATCATGTTTACAGATAGAAAGTAATATTGAAAACCATGGCATGAATGTGTATCATGCTCCCTGGATTTGAAAAACAGTATACTATACATGAATTTTTATCATGCCCCCATTGATAAATGTATATTCCATAACTATATGTAGATGAGAATTTGTAAATTATGTTTGAAACTTGTGCATGAACCTATATCATGCACCAAAAATTGTATAAATCTATAGTTTATTCCTATAACATGAGTGCATATGCATGTTATATGCCCCCAAAATATATAGCAATGATTATATTTTTACTATTCTAAACATTTGAAATTGTATTTTGTACCAATAAAATGAATTTTTGATTTTTGAAGAGGCTAATCTCATTTTTAAGAAGCATACCCCTTTTTGAGGTGAGAAAATTATGTCTTGAAAGTCACTCATCTCAAAACAAAAGTTAGTTGTATCATGGATAGTAAGATGTAATCATTGAATAATGTAGCATATATTAAAATCATGCCAACAAAGATATGTATCATGTATGCAATCATGTGAGGCATAACCTATATAAATATATCAATGAAGCTTGTCATAGTAAATTTTAAATGTATAAACCTATGAATTAGTTAGTGCATGATATGGATCATGGAATTCATCAAACTTATTAAATTTAACAAGCATACAAACACATAGTATACACTAAGGCTAAATAATACATACAAGGGACATGTACAAATGCCACATAAGTAAATATTTTACATACAAGGCCAAGGTCCACACATAAAGGACATGAATAATGTCACAAACAAGGGACATGCTTATATGTCACACAAAAAAACAGGCTAAGGACCACACGAAATGAAGATGTTCAAATGTTGCACATACCAAACAATGATCTCATAAATATGTTCAAGTAATTTTTACACAATGGCCAAGGGACACATAAATTATAATAAAAAGAGTATAATTTACTACTATGTATAAGTAATAGAATCAATAAAACATAAAACTATAAATATAGTCTACACCATGTATATGTAATGTGATCATATCCTAAAAAATAACATATCCATGTACACAACATAAGATAGAGATGTTATCAAAATATTTGTAAAAATATTTATAACTCATCAATATAGGATTAATAGAATTTTAACACCTTTGAATATTATAACTCACATAAAATATGCCCCTAGTTTAGGAAGGTGACTGGGTAGAGACAATTCTAATATCTTAGTCCATGTAAAAGTTGTATGTCTTGCATAACACTCATAAATACCAGTGAAATTCATGTGTAATAAAATATAGTATGCTATCTATTATTTATGAGATAAATAACATATATAAATGATGTAGAAAAGATGTATAATCATGGTTAGGTCCTAATTTTATATTTTATAATATTTAAATGTTTTTAAGTTTTTGATATATTTGAATTTTTTGTACTTTTTTCTTTTTGAAACTAGAACCAAAGAAAGTAGTGATAATAATGGATTCAAAATTAGAAGAAATGATAGGAATTAAAAAAGTATGTAACATATGTCAATGTGAAGTATGCACTATAAGTGATGGCATGGCCATGTACGAGTAAGATGCATCCACTATATATGTGATTGTAACTAAAAACATGTGAGAATCAAATGAATATGTAGAATAAATATTATACATAATCATCTCATAAAATTTATACTTATTTAAGTACATAACACACATGCATGATAAATAAAACATAGAAAAAGAAAGAATTTGGATGAATAAGTATTAGTTTTCATACTATATTTGAGTGAAATATCGAGAAATTGGCAATAATAAGGCTCTTTGTGCTTAGTTTTTAATGTCAATGTGAAAAAATATAAGATATGATCAACCATCTTAGGATAGTAATGGTAGTCTATTTTTCACTTATTGATTGATATTGTCATTATTAAAAGATGTAATTTTATCAATACAGACTATGAAAATTACAAGGTAAATTGTAGAATATGGTAGAATATATCAATGTGTCAGACTGTTCACATTTAGAAAGTGAAAAAAAATCCCAATAGGCCAAAAATGCAACAAGAGCCAAGAGATTAAAAGAATTGATCTAACTAATTGCGTGTAAAATAAGTATAAGAATAAAATAAATAATCTCTTGAAGCTATGTATAATAAATGATGTTACTACAAGCCAAATATCTCATCAAGGGGATACCTTTGTGGAGGTATTGTTTCATCTATAATATCATATCAATATTCTACATAATCATAATCATAATCATCCTCTTGGTATTAAAATTATGGTATGCCACTCTTGTCCTCTTTTGTATCTATATATGTTAAACTAACTACCCCATATTATGGTATTGAAATTTATGATTTCTTTTGTATTTCCATATTTTCCTTTTCTATGATGGTACTAGTTGTATTCATTGGAATTATAATTTAATAAATATTTTCCTTTGTTTATTATTTCTCTACATATTTGTCTTTTCTTGAAATTATAACCATTGTAATTTCATACTCAAATGTGACATATGTATTACACAATATTTTAAAACTTGATCATTTGATAACACTTTCTCTTTTGTAAGAACATGTTGAGTTTCAATTTCTCTAAGTGCATGGCTTAAAGGGTGCATCTGGAAAGGGGTGGGTAGACCATTAGTTCTTTATATGATTGTTTTCTAAACCATAACATTCCTACTATTAATCTAGATTATTTTTTCTATCAATTTACGTCATACATGTATCTTTGAAATCTTAAAACCTAAAATATGGTTAAGTTTGAAATCATGAAAGCTTGAAATATGGCTAAATCTTAAATCCATTAGGACCCTCCAAATCCTAGAATTTGCATTATAACTCCTAGAGGTATGAAACCAATCTTAAACATCATATATATATATATATATATATATATATATATATATATATATATATATATACATATGATGTTTAAGATTGGTTTCATACCTCTAGGAGCTATAATATATATATATATATATAAAGTTAAAGTATACGAAATTATATGTCTAAATGTCAACTTATACTTAAATTTTTATTTTATTAATATACTACATGTTCTATTACATTTCATGCCTTGGTATCCTAAGCAATCTCTCTTCTCAATATCCCTTAACTAATCAAAAATCCACTTTTTCAACTAAGTCAGCTAGGTCAAACATGTCACTGATTTTTCATACTAAGTCAACTTGGCTAACCCTATCACTATAATATATTGGCCAAGTAAATTAAATCCTATGAAGTTGGCCTACTTGACATAGTTGAGAAATTAATGGCATATTATGCAATTTGATCAGTTAGGCCAACCTAATTTAATTTTGGACAAGAAAATTTAAAATTGGGTCATGATGGCTGATTTATTTGGATGAAATTATGGAAGGGTTAAGTATTATCCATTTTTATAAATAAAATACTCATTTCAATCCAATAGAGAGGAACATTCATTTTTGCATCATTACAGTTCATAATTTTGCTAAATCTACATTTGAAAGAGCCATTGATTAGGGCTTGCCCTAGAAAAAAGATTAATTATCTTTTGGGAAGTCTTGGATGGAAATTAGGAGTATTTTAGTTTAAATATGTCTTATATAATGTGATCCTTACAAAGAAATAATAACCTCTTATAAATCACCATTGGCCTATGGAGAGATTGAGGCTCAACAGTTTGCCCAAGGTATGTATTCATATCTCTTGATATTTAATTTGATAGATAAATATTATATAATTAATGTGTGTTTGAATGTATAATTCCTTGCTTAGATTACTTCTATGCTTAAACTTATTATATATATATATATATATATATATATATATATATATATATATATATATATATATATATATATATGGTTTTATTTACTTTCCATATTCCACTTTAGGTGATGTAGGCCCCCATTTTCATACCATGATCCCTTGATTATTTGTTTATGTTTAATCCCCATTTGTGCCATAAGCTTTGGTGAGCATTAGATTAATTTTCTTTTATGTAGTTAGACCTATTTAGGGTTAATGCATAATGTCATTTTCATATAGTCTTTAGAACTTTCTCTTTTAGTGTTGTGTGGTAAGAGATCATTTGGTTATGTTTAGAGAATCCAAATTGGTCATGCTCCTAATATAAATATTATTATAATGGATGTTATTAGATTAATGTACCTATTCTTAGATATATTAATTCATATAAATTATAGATATATTTTAATTTATTTCATATATTGTAGTGAACCCGACATGAATCTAATGCTTTCATCATTTTTATTTTTATTTTTATCTTTTATTTTCTTCATTTTTGGTGAACTAGATTGAGTTGGTTGTGACAACCTCTTAGGGGTAAAGTTAAACTAATCATTTTAAAAAAAAAGAATAACTTCCTAACTAAAAGTTATATCATGTAATTTAATTCATACATAAATTTTGAATTCTACTAAGTATTGAAAGAGCAACTTATAGTGAATGATTTAACATGTAAATCTACTTCATAAACAATATACTATAATTAATTACATGCACTTATAGTCAAAGAAAAATAACTTACATTATTAAAAGGTATTTTTTTATGCATTACTAAATTAAAAAAATTACCCTCATACCATATATTTAACATAAAACTTAATGCAATTCACTTCATAATGTTAACACCTCAAGCATAAGTGATTAAGATAAAGGATTAATTTAACAATCTCTCCCATAGATTATAATCATTAAAATTTACAGTGACTGTGACATTTAACTATGCATTACAATATCAAATTATAATCCTTTCTATCTTTTCTATTTAACTTGAATATTCAATTATTGTTTCAAATTTATGATGATATGGTGCATAATTTATTACATTGTTTTCTAATATATATTAAATAGTTTAAATTCCTCAACAGGGTTATATATTACTAGTTTTATTTTATGAATCTAATACTCTTGGCTCCATTTATTAATGTAAGTAAGATATATAATCAATTTCTATTGTTGATTGTTCTTATGACAATAAGAGTATAGACATTACTCTAGGAGTGCACCAAAAATGTATTAGAGTATTGGTTCAATTAATAGCCAATATATGAAATTAATGGAAGAACATGGATGATTACAACATCACATCTTAGCTATGTATTAAGAAGTACCTAGTTCTGATGCTAATATAGGAGCACTCTATCCTTCCTTTCCAAACCTCCTCCTTTTCTTCTCCTCTACAAGTTCTTCTTTTTCTCCTACAAGAATGTGTTCCTTGCTTCCGTCTAAATAAAATCCTCTGATACAAAAAAATCTTCTCCTATTCCTCTAACCTCCCTCCTTTCATTCAAAGGCTCAAATAAATATATTTTTAATTAACTCCATAATTTATTTCCACGCATGTGGCATCATGAGTGGGAGTAATATGATTCTATTGATGATAATAATTCTATGACATGCTTATTGGCTATCCATCCTTTTGTCTTCCCAAGATGGAATATTAGGGAAAGATGTGCAATGTGGGTCTGACTTTAATTAGTTTTTATAAGAGTATTTAATAATACTCACATTACTTTTATCTTTACCAAATAAAATGTATTTAACTCTTATCCTAGGAAGTTACATGGTTTAAAATATTAAATCCAAATTTTTAAATTTATTAATTAATAAGTATAAGTCATGTGCCATTTGGAAAGCCAAATTCCAGTGATTTCTTGATTAGTGGAAAAGGTATTTGAACTAAAATATTATATTTAAAAACATAGTTTGATAATAATAGAAAAGAACCCAACCTAGGTTACTTACTTATCCTTACCCAATGCTTGGTTCATCGTTTGACATGATCTCTTTCTTGTTTCTCAACCTACTCTAAAGCGCATCATAAATGGTCATCATTTACCTTATAGACCTATTTTACACATCCTATGTCAATTTTAACATCCTTTAAATCCAAAATATCAACACATTTACTAGTATCCAAATATACCCACCAACCCAATGCAATTCATTATAATAATTCCACTTCATGTCACTCCATATCACATGTTAGGGCATATTTCAATGCCCATCCACATACCAATTTAGAATTTGGGAAACATTGAGATGCCCATCCTTACATCCATTTACCCTTTGGGGAATCTTATTATGCCCATTATTATTCTACATTGCACCAAAAAAAAAAAAAATCAACTTCAAGAAACCTTTTGAAGTACATAGACTTATATATTACATGCTCATCTTTGATATAGACATTAGCATAGAATTTACCATTATTTTTGTCACATGCTTAGTTTTTTTATGATTTTTTAAAATTTAGTTTCATTTTAATTACACCATTATTTCCTTTGGGTTCTTTGGTTTTATTCCACAATTATTTTCTTTTTATTTATTTTTATTTTTATCATATTACATTCAACACTTTTTTCCATTGTGGTTCTTAGGTATCACTTTGATTATTATAATTTATAATATTTTTGACACTTTTGACTTAGTATATTTTTGATTATTTAATCCTTATTTTATTTCCACCTCTTTTGGGATGACTACCACATTTATTGGTGCTTGTTGTAGACACCAAAATTACATCACACACACATGCGTAACTTCCTATGTCAAAACCCCTTTTAGCCCATTTTTAAATAATAAAAATTATCTTCCCTAACCCATGATTTTAACCCTCACACATTTAATTAATTTAAAATACTTAATTAAGTTAATTAAAAACCCCTTTTTCCACCTTACTTGGCCACCTCACCCTAAGACTAATTCTCACCTGATGAGTCACCTCAAGACTTGGTCCCCTCATCCTAACTACCCAAGACTTAGTCTCACTTCAAAACTAAATTCTTAATCAACTACCTCCTTCTTAACCTCTTATTTTTACCATTTTTTAATGGGTGCCACACTTAAAGAGCAACAAAAAATAAGCCAAAAATAGTAAGTAATACCTATTTTAGGGCCGTCGACGTTGATCAACCCACAATCAATGTCAGTGGGATCCCCAACGTCAGTTATATAAGCTAAAATCCAACCTTATGTTTAGGTTAACATAAATCAAAAAAATTCATTCTTACTTACATTCAAGCTCTCAACATTCAACTTTCAACATCTTGGCTTACTATTATCTTGCGCAAGTCAATCATAATCAAGAACCAAGCTCTTGAGGACCAATAGAACCCACTTATTCTCTTTGTTCAAGCCATCGATTTAGACTACCTGATAGGAGCCATCAATCTAGAAATTATCATTTAGTCACCACTACAACTAAGTACATCACTTATTTTGTAGGTATTTTAAGTATTTACTTTGCTATCAATTCATATCTAATGTTCAAAGCTTTTAACATCCCTAACTGAACCCCCGTGAGGGAGTTATAAAACTTCCATACTTGTTTCTCCTTGACCTAACATACCAAACGTCTGACCAAATCCATCTAAATCATACTCTCTCTCTCTATCTCTCTCTCTCTCTCTCACACACACACACACACACACACACACACACACACACACACACACACACACACACACACACACACACACACAACTCTCTCCAACCTCCTAGACCTGACCAAAACCATTCCCTAGACCCAAAAAATCCTTTTATAGATTCCCAAGCAATTATTACCCCTATCGACCCTAGTAGCCTAACTGATATCGGTCACCTTCACCCACCAACCTCGATAGTATAATTGATATTGGTAACTTCTTTACCAATGTTAGTGACTATGGATTTCTTAACCTCTCCAAATCCTACCCAAATAACTTTTAAAATATAAACAAAATACACCACATACACCTTGTCACTCTCTGCTGCACTCAAGTTGTGAATAATGGTAAAATTGTTTCTCTTTCACTCTCTCTTTACCTCTCTTTTAGTTATTTATTACTCTTTTATCTCTCAAAAGTGGACTGCCATCTCTAAGGAAGTTTTATACTTCCTATAACAAGCACATAGCTTGGCAACCCACTAATTTATCTATTAACAAACATTTTGTGGTAGTGCTTTCTTACTTATAGTTAGTCCTCCCCAACCAAAGAGGAGTTCTCACAATGTTTGGATATGGCTGCAAACCAATCTGAGTTCATTCTAATCACTTATCCCTAATATTCTTTTCTATTTTTCTTTAGACTTGAAATAGACAACTTTTAGCAAAACATTTCTGGCATGCCCAGTGGGACTCTGAAGTTTTCTTTGGGTTCATTGCTTATTTTAAGCATTCATATAGGTGAATTATAGTGAAAATTTCATTTCTTGCACTTTCCTCTTCTCTTCTCTCTTAAAACAAAAAATTCAACATTTTATTTTCTATTTAAAAGCATTAAACTAAAATTTTCTTTCTTTTCTCTTTGCCTCTAAAAGCAATTTATCATTTTTTCTTACAAGTTAAAAAGAATCTCTTCTTTAATTCTTATTGAATTCACATTAGGATAGTGAATTTCATTATCTATTCCTATTTCATCTTTGCTTGCATTCAAATCTAAACATTTTAGATTTGGGTTTAAAACTTACTACATTTCATTATTTGCTTCCTGCATAGTAACTCACCTAGTTAATTACAAGCATTAAGAATAAATTGTAGTGCACCTATGTTACAAAACCAAATCACACTCACACAAATAAACATATAAACTCACATGAGAAAAGGCCCATCAAAATTTCATCACCTAGTGGATCACCTTACCCTATCTATCTATCCTACTTAGATTTCACTACCAAGGGGAGAACCCACTCTATTTTCTAGCAGAGTATAAACTCTAGACAAAAGGTATATTTTGGCTAAGCAGCCTGGCTTGGCTCTAGGTCCATGAAGTGTGGAGAGCAAGCTCCTATAACAAGCCACATACCTAGTCTAGCATATATTTACTCTTGAGCAATAAAACTAACCTAAAACTAGTTTTAGATTTCTTTCTAGTACCTTCGATAACCAAATTCTCTTTTCACTATCTGATTAAGGCATAAGCCAACACAAGAATAAAAATTAATCTCTAGGAGTCAATAGTTTTTGGTTGTCTATTATTTTTATTCTTTTCTATTACCTTTTATATTTTGGAGTTGGTAAGGTTGTTTTCCTATTGATTTATAAAATCAACATTATTTCTAATACTTAGTTTGTATAACCTATTATCTCAAGTTTTATGGGTGTTCTTCCTTCTTAAACAGACCTCTTGTATTCAATATTTTACCTAGTTTCAACTTTTGGGTTTCTAAAAACATTATATTTTCCATCTCCTAGGATATCATAGTGACTGACATCATTTAACTATACTGACATCAACATATTTTAGCTACCAACATTAGTTATCCCACCGACATTGGCAAACTTTTACTATCAACATTGGTCAAGCCACTGATGTCAGCAACTGTGTAATTTTCATTTTCTCAAAACAATAAGCTGAAATAACCCACTTACCTACACTCAAACCTATTTTTTCCTTATTCTATCAGTAATACAGGGTAGTAAGACTATTTATACTTCCTCTTGAATGGTATTGATGTGAGCTCAAGCCAAAATTAGTGTTGATTACGTAAGCTGGTAACCACTTCTACTTTCCCCTCTTACTTCTGATTCTATCATGAAGAATACTTTAGATATAGAGCATACTCCCAGCCCCAACTAAATTCCCATTGTACCTAATGGAGATCAAGATTTTATTAAATTTATTGATCACAATGTGGCAGCCTTTCAGCATTACCTTGCTATGAGTCGAACCCATAATTCTTTATGTGACCCAATCTATGGTATGCCAACCTCTCTAATGGAAACAAATTTAATTTTAGTTGCCTCTACTATTTTCTCCATGATTACTCAAACCACCACTTCAAAAAGTAACCCAACTATAAATAATGTCCAAATTTTAGCATCACTAACTATCCAATCCCACATAAACCTTGGCGTGATTGCCCTACTTTCATAGTCACAACTAGTTCAGTTAAGTCACACCCCATTTATGAATATAGTGGTACCTATTCCATTTACCCTCACCCCTATAATTACTTGAGTTATGACTCACCCTTCATCTAGTCTAACCATGCCAATAACCTAACCTACAATAAGAACAACCAACCAAAGCACAGTCTCTAACCTAATGGGACAAACCACTTTTATTTCCACCCCCTAACCTATGACTCATTATCCTTATGTTTCCATAACACAATCTTAGAAAGCTATCTCATATGCTCCTTTGCTTCTTATCAGGTTCTTTATAATTTAGGAGGTATCCCCTAGACTAATCCCCCTCCAGACCTCATTAAGATGATGATGGAAAAGATGTCTAATCTAGAGACATCCATTTCTGGTTTAAAGAATATGTTATCTTATGTTCAGATATGTAATGAACCCATCCATACTTCTATGCCTATTCACCCTTATCTAAGCCAATGGGATCTCCCTAAATTTACTCATTTCTAAAGTAAAGAGGACCCACAATAGCACTTGCAAGCATTTAGACATGATTGCTATCTAATAGGGCACGATGATGCATTACTACTTCACACTTTCCCTATGTCTCTTTTGGGTGCTACCTTGGATTGGTATAGCTCTATACCTCAACACTCCCTTTTCTCATTTACCCAACTCGCATAAATATTCCTAGACCATTTCTCTATTAACATCTCTAAAAAGGTTTCTATTATAGACCTTTATTCTATCAGATAATTTGATGGTGAGTCTATCACAAATTTTGTCACTCGCTGAAGAGGTTTGATCAATCAACTCTCTTTCTTCTTACCCCAACTTGAGCTTATTGAGCTCTTCTCAAGGGCACATCTCATCCACACTTTGGGTACAAATTTTCCACATATTTGATGAGGCCTTTATAATGGCACAAAACTCAAGATTCATGCTTTAGATAAAGGCAAAGTCAAGTTGTGCAATAAGAATCCCAATTATAAATCAAATGACTCCTCCTATTGTAAAACCTCTCATTCTAACTAAAAAACTAAAGGCTTCACCAACATGGTGTTCATTAAGTTAGCTTCTTTCACAACCACAAACCAATCAAATTCCTTGACTTCCCAAAATACAACAAAGCAATTCCAACAACGGTATGAACAAAGACAATACACTCCCATTAGGGAGTCATATACATCCATTTTTGAGAAACTATTGCAACAAGGTGTCATAAACCATCCTTAAATCAAACTTCCTATATAGTTTGACCCCTCCCATCCTATTCCAACTTGGTATAAGGAAGATGAGTTTTGTGGCTACCATCGAGTTAAAGGCCACAATTCTAATAGCTATAAGACACTCAAGAACATTGTTCAAGACATGCTTGATAGAGGTGATATTGTCTTGGATAATCCTAATGCACCCCATAATCAAAGCATGGATGTGTTCAAACACCCTTTCCTAACCATTCACCCAATCAAAATATTGTTTAGACCACAACTAACTTAGGTGATCATAATATCCATATAATTAATATGGTCTTTCCTTTACTTCTAATTCAACCTTCCCCTCAAGAGGAAACACCTATTTTATTGAATCCTCCACTAAAATCAATGGAATTTGTTTTTACCATTCTTCCTCTGTAGGTAGAAGTGCCTATTTCACCCATTCCACTTGCACATGAGGAAGAGCCTCATTTACCACTTCTTTTTCCACCTGAGGAGCATGTAATGCCAATACTTTTTGCACTAATATTACCTATCTTCTTACCACTTAAAGGCCACGCCCTACCTATTCCTCAACCATATGTTGAAGGGAGCATCATTCCTATGTTATACCCTCTTGAGGAACCTTCTTCACCTACCTCTCCTCCATCGATAGAGAGTAGTACCCTAACCACTCCACCTTTGCACCTAGAAGAGTTAATTCTATCTACTCCCATATTAGATGAAAGACCTATTATGCATGCTCCAATTGTACCACTCTTACCCATTCTTTTACCTATAGAGGATCATAATTTACCTATTACTCACCCACATGTTAAGGAAGAAATAATACCTATGATTTACCCTCTTGAGGAACCTTCTTCACCTACCTCTCCTCCACCCATAGCAGACCATGTCTCTTCTCCTATTTCTATCGAAGAAGACCCCGTTGTGGCTCTTTCTTGCCTTTGGCCCAAAGTAGTAGAAACCAATAATTTACCTCTTTCTCAAACACCTCAAACTTGTAAAGATAAAAACATAAGGCCTATGCCAAATTCATATAAACCCTTCTCACAGTTGGTGAAAATTCTATAATTTCTTGACTCCACAAAGCTAGATCATGTGAAAATTTGGGACCAGCTTAAAACTCCTTATCCAACACAATGAATGTCAACCTTTACCATCAACCCTCTCACTACCATTTACCCTAAGGTCTTTGAAAAATCTAGAGATCCTTCACCAAAAACACTTGAAGTTCAACCATCTATGTCATAACCCTCACCCTCATAGACATTTACCACATTAAAGTAGATCAGGCCTTTAGGTGTATACCTCATTTCTAATTTAATTCATCCATATGTGAAATTAGACTTAACTCCTCAACCACAAGTTGGAGTTTTGTGACCTGAATTATAGAAAAATGTTAAGCTTCCAAGATCTCACCGACCTTCCCTCTTTGTCCTTCAAATTTACCATCCATTTTGGGACCACACACCTCTACTTTAGTTAGAATATTGCTGACCCAATAAAAACAAAAGTTTAAGTTACCTCCACTACTAATTTTTCCACCTAGTAGGCCTTTCAGAAATAACACCAATATACCCAACACAAAGAAAGTGTTAGCAAAACATGTAACTCCACCACCAACAAACAAGGCACCATGAAAAATTACCCTTTCAACACCTAAATAAAAGAAGGTGTCCACTCTTATTAGCACAATAGGTGCGAGCCCACTTGTAGGCTCTTACAGATTTTTCCTACATCAATTATTTCAATCTTTAATAATAAATCTTCCTCCCATCAAGCCTTATAGTCCTGTTAGAATGAAGCCATCTTAGTTTGATGATACACAAGTATGTTTATATCATTATTCACCTAAACATGATACTGAGAGTTGTAAATCCCTCACAATAGTCATTCAACAACAGTTTGATGTCAACACTCTCTTTGATGATACTATTGTTAACCTTCTTGTTATTACACCTTTGACATCCATAGTGCTTCCTAATATTCCACCTAAATTCAAACCCAAATATGTGGTCGTACCCCCTTTGCTACCTCTACCTATATTTTAAATCAACATAGTTAATGTGGCCACTCAGGCACAAGAACAAAAGGATAAAGGTAAGGAAAAGGTCACTACTCCCTGGGGTCATCCCCTCACCAAAGACACTCCTAATCCTAAGATTTCCATCTTGAGTGTTCCTAAACCAACATATTTAGATGTTATTCAAATCTCGATGGTGAAACAACTTCACCAAACTCCTATGAAAATGTCTTTATATGAGTTAATCCAAAACTCATCCCAACACCATCAAGCTTTTATTAGTACATTAAAAGTGATTAAGGTACAACTAGATGATCCCCAACCTCTTAGAGCTTTGGTTAGCTCCCTTAATTCCATCTCCCTAATTTTTTTTAGTAATTCATAAACTCCACTTCAACACCTTGAAGATTAGGACTTTGCCCTTTTTATTACCACATATATTAATCAAACTCATGTTAAGAGAGTCATGATAGATAGGGGAGCTAGTATTAATATTATTTCCATCCATGCCTACAAACAACTATCCCTTCTCGACAATTGCATGTTTCAAACCAATGTGGTACTCTGCTCCTTTTATGATACCACAACTACTATGGTGGCCACTATTGTCTTACATATCCGTGTAGGTCCCCGCAGTATTCCCAAGAACTTCTATGTTGTGGACGGAGAGTTCCAATATAACATACTACTTGGGTGACCTTGGATACATGCTATGACATGTGTACCCTCAACTTTGCACCACTATGTCAAGTTTGAACATGATGGACAAATACATGTTATACCTGTTAACCCACCTCCATTTAAAACATACAACATGACTTATAGTCCCAATGATGTTCTCATTCCATTTAAAACATCATCTCCCTGCATGATACTTCTGAAGCTTCTATAAGCTCTAATCCCTCTATTACATAGATATCAACAACACAAATTCCTAACAAGGATCCCATGGAGGAGACTTTTCAATGTTTGTCACTCAATGAATATCATTTATTGACACTCGACATGTTATATACTACATAAGAGTATGGAAATCTTCACTTGCACCCAAATTATGATCCTAACATTAGGATGGTCATCCCTTATGCCCCCCCAACCTTCAAACTAATTTCACATATGGTGGAATTGATCAAGATCCTGCTATTGGTAATCCATCTTCTTCACCACAACCATTTACCTAAAACTTCTCTTTCCTAATCGACCCTAGATTTGCTCACACTTATCTCTATAGGTGTGCCTAGAAAGGATTTAGTTTGGGTCATTATGAATAAGGTGTCCATACACCTATTGAATATCCCACTAACCAAACCATTGAAAATGCCAAAAAGAGGCATAGAGTGGGTTATGATGAACCAAATAAACTCACTAAAAATTCCCATGTACCAATTATTGAAGAATTAGTTTCTCCTTCTCCACCTTCTTCTCCACCATCACCTACCAAATCAGAGGTATCTATACCTCCTATTTTTTTTCCAATAAATGACATCCATTTGGGGCCTCTCACCTATCACTAGGGTAAGGAAACAAGGTCCCTTCTTCTCGTTCATCTTGAAATAATTGATGAAGACTCTCCCACTATTAACACTATCCAATGTCAAGATGGTGATGCAATTATCACATATATGGGTGTAGATGATGCTTATATCTAATGATCACTCCCATCTGAAACACAAGCTATGTTAAATGAATCAACCATTGACATCAATCTACCTTCTCATGATAACCCTCATGTCCTCATGATTGGCCAATCTTTGGATTCCTCTGAGCAAGTTGATTATGCCACATTTCTTAATGACCATAACAAAGCCTTCACTTGGTATTATAATGACATGCTTGGTATTGACTCCTCTATCATCACCCATAACATTTTCACCAATCAAGATGTTAAACATGTTAAGTAGAAGATTCATAAGATGCATCCTTGTATTGTTCTTCTTGTCAAAGAAGAGCTCCAATGCCTCCTTTATGTTAATTTTATCTAACCCATTGACTGCCTATAATAGAATTCTAATATAGTTCCTATCATGATAGTGATCGATGAAATCCGTATTTACACCAACTACCATGACTTAAACCTCACTTGTCTAAAAGATGACTTCCCATTGCCAAGTATCAACCAACTTGTTGATCTAATGACCGGCCATGAGATGTTATCATTTATGGATGGGTTCTCTAGATATAATAAAATCCTAGTTGCTCCTGAGGATCAGCACAAGACAAGCTTGATTACCCCATGGGGGACTTTCTGTTATCAGGTCACGCCTTTTGGTTTGAAAAATGCTGGTGCTACCTACCAATGGGTTATGACTTACATCTTCCATGATCTCTTACACAAGATTATGGAAGATTATGTGGATGACTTACTCAGTAAGTCTAAACTTTTCCAAGACCACTTGACAAATCTTAAAACCATATTTACTCATCTCCTCCAATATAAACATTCACCTGAACCCAAAGAAATATGTCTTTGGTGTTCTTTTTGGTAAACTTTTAGGTTTTATCATTTCTTTCCATGGTATTTAAGTTGATCCTACTAAGGTTAGAACAATCCTAGAGATTCCTTCATTGACTAATATCAAACAACTCCATAGCCTGCAAGGAAAAATTCATTCAATCCATCGATTTATCTCCCAGTTGTCAGATCATTGCCAACCCTTTCACCATCTTCTTAAAAAGGATGTCTCCTTCCATTAGAATATAGATTGCTAAGAAGCTTTTGATGCACTTAAATAATATCTCCTTTTCCCACCAGTTCTTATTCCACCAAAGGAAAACCATCCTTTCTACCTAGACATCTCCACAATAGACCATTCTCTAGGTGCTATGATTGCACATTGATATCATAATGCTCTCCATCGATGACATCTCCTATCAAATGATGATGTTCTTAGACAAGTCTAAATGTTAATACAATGGGGGTGTGAGAGTCATTCTTATTCCTCTAGATCACAAACCTATGCCTTTGTCATTTAAAATATATTTTGAATACACTAATAATATGGCTGAATATGAGGCTTTGATCTTAGGACTTAAAAAAGCTCTCTTCTTGGGTATCAAATCCATAATCATTTTTGATGATTCTTAGCTAGTGGTTAACTAAGTTACTAGTTCCTACCTATGCAAAAATGAGATTCTACAATGGTATAAACATCATGTAGATATGCTATTAGGATCATTTTAATCTTATCTCTTACAAACTATTCCTCAATCTAAAAATAATTTTTTTGACATAATGGCTTCACTTGCTTCACACATACCCTCTTCATCATCTTCCTCAAAAATTTATGTCACCATGCATCACTTAACATTACCCTCCTATGTATCAACTAACATCATATTTATCATAAATGCAACATCCAACCCACATGACTTATGGTAAAAGCAACTCACATATTGCCTCTCCTTTTCTATTACACCTTCTAATCTTTCTAACAATGAGAAACGTGCCTTCATAAAATGTGCCACTCGTTACACTATGATAGGGGGACTTTTCTATAAGAAAGGTTTTGATGGTCTTCTTCTTAGATGCCTCACTAGTAATGAGACTCCCTTTGATATTAAGGAAGTCCATGATGGGATTTGTGGTGGGTATTTCAATGGTCATGTAGTTGCCAAGTGTATCTTTTGACTTGGCTATTATTGGCCCATAATTCATCAAGACTATGCTAATTACATTTGACGTTTCATCAAGTGTCAATAAAATGCTATCCTCTTTCACATTCCAAGTCATGCATTATAAGTTGCCAAAGAATTTTGGCCCTTCTCCTAATGGGGCTTAGATCTAATTAGGGAGATTAACCCTCATTCATGCCTCTATAATCATTCTATCATTATTGCCATTGAATAATTCACCAAGTAGGTTGAGGCCATCCCTCTCATCTTCACCAAAGCTAACAAATTTTTTGACTTCATTAACCATCACATCATCTATCATTTTGGTGTTCCCCATAAAATTATAACAAATAATGACAAATCTTTCAAAAACAAGACTGTTCAA
>JARHVA010006495.1:300000-312500 GCA_037957365.1 Torreya grandis | reverse complement strand
CTCAACCCTATGCCCTATATTTTAAGCCTAGGTCCTTTGACCTATCTCAATCTCTTTTTTAAACCATACTTTAGATATTTTTACCTAGGCTCTAGGAGAACTACATTGACCTGAGGTCCCAAATCAAGCTATGTAAATAACACTCAATCGACACATGTTTTTTTAAGGCTAGCTCAACGATTAGGATAGTTGACTACTTCTGTTAGGGATCTAAACTAACCCTTTTTCCTATTTTACTAGTTCTTCACAATCATCGATGTTAGCTTTAATACCAACATCAGTGCTTTATAGGCATAAGTTTCGATCAACATTGATAGACACCCACCAAACTCAATGTCATGTCAACCAATATTGGTAGACCCCACTGATGTTGGTGACTGGTTCAGCCCTAGGGCCAAATAACCCAACCCCAAAACTATAATTTTAACCTAAACAACTACCCCAAATTCCCCCCTAACCTTTCTTAAAACTACCCTACCTTACTTACTACCCCTCTAATAACATTTTATATCCCCTACCTCTAAATTAGCCTAAAAACTCAAAATAGCCAAATGAAGTTTCCAAATAATTCATAGAGACTCTTACCTCATATCTCCATCTCCTTTAACCTACCACAACTAGATATTGTGGTGGCATGCCTCTCGCTGGGTCCCCTCCCTGCTCTACCATCTTAGTCACTCTCATAGATTTATTTTTCTCCAATCATAAGTTGCAAATGAATTTGGTCAGCTTCCAAACCCCCTTTTATTGGGTTTGGTCTACCACCAATGTAGGCATGCTTGATCTAATTCACTGATGTCAACACTTTTGCCTACTAACATTGATAACATTACCATAATATGTTGATGTTAGCACTATTTATTACCAATATAAGTAATGTCATAGATGTCGGCACCATTGAATTAATGTTTTCCCCAACAAGTAACCCCAACTTTTTAGACTTTACCCATACTTTGGGATAATTTAGAGATCAAGTATATTTCCCTGACCATGACCACCAACCTAGAGATCACATATATCTCCTGAACCATGATAACCACCCTTGGAGATCACTTAAATATCCACCCATGATGACTTTTCTTGGAGATCATGAATATCTCCTCACTCATTGACCCTTCTACACCAACCTTGCATCACTTGTCTTGACTTCTTATGCTATTCTACTATAGTTGTCTATTATACACACACATGTATATTAGGTGTTTTGGATGGCACCCAAGCTCATCCTATGACCTGAAACATGTTGTGTTTTCTAGGGGCACTTCCTACCTTGGATACCTAAGACACATCAACCATTGAAGCTATAACTTTGATTATTTTGACCTATCAACTATCACTTACAAGTTATGCTTTGGTTATTTCTATTCGAGTCCTCCTCCACCTTTCCTGTTCTCAACTATAGCTTGTAGTAGTATATGAACATGAAGTGAGGATCAATTCTCCACCACTCATATAATTACCTTTCTATCAAACTGGTACCCAATTCTAGTTTTTCCTCCATCGATTCCCATTTTGAGGGGGGATACCTTATCCAATACTTGGAGCATCTAACTCCTAATTTTTTCTTGAAAACTTGTCATTATAAATTACAAGACAAAAAGGGGCAAATGTAGACACCAAAATTATGTCACGCACATGTGCATAACTCCCTATGTCGAAACTCCTTTTAGCCTATTTTTTAATAATAACAATTAGCTTCCCTAACCCATGTTTTTACCCCTCACACATT
Organism: Torreya grandis; assembly: GCA_037957365.1. NCBI lineage: Eukaryota > Viridiplantae > Streptophyta > Pinopsida > Cupressales > Taxaceae > Torreya > Torreya grandis. The sequence goes on along the minus strand of JARHVA010006495.1, from coordinate 310,771 downwards.
TAATACTTAATTAAGTTAATTAAAAACCATTTTTTCCACCTTACCTAGCCATCTCACCCTAAGACTAATTCTCACCTGATGAGTCACCTCAAGACCTAGTCCCCTCATCCTAACTACCCAAGATTTATTCTCACTTCAAAACTAAATTCCTAATCAACTACCTCCTTCTTAACCTCTTATTTTTACAATTTTGTAATGGGTGCCACCCTTGGCATGAAGAGAAATAGAAAATAGGCTATAAAATACTAATTTTTTTCTATTCTAAGGCCATTGACATTGGTGGGATCATTGACATTAGTTATATAAACCAAACTCTAACCTTATGTTTAGGTCATCATAAATCAAGAAAATTCATTCTTACTTGCATTCAAGCTCTCAACATTCTAATTTCAACATCTTGGCTTACTATTATCTTGTGTAAGTCAATCATGATCAGGAACTAAGCTCTTAAGGACCAAAACTACCCATTTGTTCTCTCTATTTAGGCCATTGGTTTAGACTACCTGATAGGAGCCATCAATCTGACACTTATCATTTAGTCACGACTACAAGTAAGTACATCACTTATTCTATAGGTCTTTTAAGTATTTACTTTAGTATCATTTCATATCTACTATTTATTACTTTTCACATTCCTAATCGAACCCTTATGAGGGAGTTATAAAGCTTCCCTACTTGTTTCTCCTTGACCTGACATACCAAACCTTTGACCAGATCCATCTAAATCATACTCTCTCTCTCACTACTCTCTCCAACCTCTTGGACCCAACTAAAACCATTACCTAGACCCAAAAAACCCTTCTACAGACTCCCAAGAAATTATTGCCCCTATCGACCCTGGCAACCTAACCGATATTGATCACCTTCACCCATCAACCTTGGTAGTATAGCTGATAGCAATTACTTCCTTACTCGTGTTGACAACTGTGGATTTCCTAACCTCTCCAAATCCTACCCAAACACCTTCTAAAATACAAATAAAATACACCACCTGCACCCCTATCACTCTTTGTTGCACTCAGGTTGCGAATAACGGTAACATTATTTCTCTTTCACTCTCTCTTTACCTCTCTTTTAGGTATTTATTACTCTTTTGTCTCTTAAAAATGGACTGTCATCTCTAAAGAAGTTTCACACTTCCTAGAACAAGCGCATATCTTGGCAACCCACTCATTTATCTATTAACAAACATTTTATGGTAGTGCTTTCTTACTTATAGGTAGTCCTCCATAGCCAAAGAGGAGTGCTCACAATGTCTAGATATGGTGCACAAACCAATTTGAGTTCATTCTAATCACTTATCCCTAACATTCTTTACTATTTTTCTTTAGACTTGAAATAGACAACTTTTATCAAAACACTTGTGCTAGATCCCTTATAGGTTAGTATGAATTCAATAGTGACATGACTATTATGGCATTAAACCCTCTCTTTCATATGACTATTTTACCTCCTTATGATCAACTAAAATAATATTTATCATTATATCACTCATTACATGGATGGATCTCTCATGATTCTTATTTTCCCCTTATTTCCTTTCATTTGAGGCACACATAAGTTAGTTTTTGAGATTGCACACTTACTTGTGGGCAATTCTAGGATTCTCTAGACAGAATGGTATTTAGGTCCTTTTCTCTAGTTGCCAAGTGTAAGATTTCTTATGTTTGTCTCCTATTTCACTCATGATTGGTTCTTTGAATTTGTATAGAAGAGGAATAAAAAAAATACAAAATATTTAAAAGCCAAATCATAAAAGAAACAAAATTCAATTATGAAAAAATAAAAAAATATTAAAAGTCAAACCACACCAAAAGATATGATCTATATTTGTCACATCTCATATTCTAGTTGAAGCTCAATATCCATAGTTGGCCTCATGATAGAGTTGATGTCATTTGAGATGTGGTAGGCCAGTTGACTGTATGGTTTCATACTTATACATATATACCCAATTTTTTATGACCTTATACATAGTCATCGATTTACTACAAAGATTGGGTACTTGTGTAAAAAATTAACTATATATATATATATATATATATAGTTAATTTTTTACACAAGTACCCAATCTTTGTAGTAAATCGATGACTATGTATAAGGTCATAAAAAATTGGGAACATGTTATGGGAAAGGTATGATCCGTTTTAATTTTGATGCATATAACCTTCATGGGATGATCTATGTAATTCACTTGTTATCCCAAGCTTTATGTTCATTAGTCAAGTGTCCTAAGTTATTGATGTTGATAGATCTTAGCCTTGATCATTTGTCTAGTGTGTCTCATTCCTACTAAGGATGTTCACATCACCCATGTGTCACTTCACATTTCTTATTTACATCAAATTATTAATACTATCCCCTTGTTGGATATCAATTTTAGTTGATCACATACTTGATCACATTTTACTTACTACACATATTTGGATTAGTTTTTGAGTTGCATTGTAAGACCTTAGATAGGATTATGCCTTCCTCACAAACACCCTTACACACAATAATTTGCAAACTATATTATTATCATACTAGTCATGTCATTAGGTGGTTGTGTTTTCTTAAATCACATTTTATAATAAGCACTAAGTTTGAGTTGTCATTCTTTAGAGTTTTTCAATTTCATCTATCCATCATGTTTTTGTGTACTTTGCTTATCTTCCATAGGACAATTGACATACTTACATGTTTTTATTTATGTTTTAATTGACATTTTTGTCTTACATCTTGACTTACATTTCATCTTCAGTCACTTATGATTTCTTCTTGATTTATTCGACATGCTTGTCCTACTTTTCAATTTACATTTGCATGTTCAATCATTTATGCTTTCTTCATGATTTGTTTCACATGTTTGTCTTACATTTTTAATTCCATCTCATTTTCATTCATTTATGTTTTTTTTGTGTCTTTATTTGACATGATTATCTTACATGAGGTTACATTCATTTAATTACACTTATTTATCACATTGATATCTCACTTACAATGTTTTACATGTTTTTTCACATGATTTCATGTGTTCTACATTAATTTTTCACCATTTTACCATTACATGATTGGTATTTTAGTTATTACCTAGCCTTAAATATCTTGACTTGTCAATTTAATAAGTAATTTAATCACTTTTGAGAGTGCTTGTGTAGATGACATTATAGTAACAATGCCTGTGTCTATCTCTATTCATAGAGATGGAGGAGTATGTACTGTCATGATCATCTAAACAAACAACCTCATTTAGTTTTTTATAAGAATTAATATATTTCATAACATGCATGATTCATATAAGGGAGCAAAATTAAGGATTTGGAAGATAAGTAGTGGTACTATAGGCAATAATGAAAATATTGATTACTTAAGAAATACTATGAAGAAGAGATGATACTTAGGCGAAATGTGAAGCATTATAAAAGTTTGAAAAGGTGAAGGAATGCCAAAAATATGATTAGAATAAATAGGAGGAAGAATAAATTTTGAAAAAAATATGAGAAATACATCATTAGACATTGCAGGACACTGTCTAGAAGGTTGATCATTATTAGGTTACAAATTTTCTCTCTATATTTTTCAACACATATGACACATATAATTTGTATTCACATCACTATCATTCTAATTTTAATTTGAACATGTATGATTACTAGTCAAGATCACACACACACACACACACACACACACACACACACACACACACACACATATATATATATGTATATATATATATATATATATATATATATATATATGTATATATATATATATATATATGTATATATATATATATATATATATATATATATATATATATATATGTATATATATATATATGTATATATGTATATATATATATATGTATATATGTATATATATATATATGTATATATGTATATATATATATATGTATATATATGTATATATATATATATGTATATATATATATATATATATATGTATATATATATATATATATGTATATATATATATATATGTATATATATATATATATATATATGTATATATATATATGTATATATATATATGTATATATATATATGATCTTGACTAATAATCATACATGTTCAAATTAAAATTATATATATATATATATATATATATATATAAACATGTACATAGAGTATAATATTAACTCAAAATTTTACCTCCATATATGTAAATAGTGGCCTATTAACATTGATAATTGAAGTAGTGGATGGACCACAAGATGGCTCTATAAATGAAGATGTAGGCACCATCTCCTATAGCAACACAAAAATTACATATACATTATTTAATTTATATGTAAATTAATTGTTAGATTTTAAAAACAAATATAACTTAAATTTAACATGAAATTTATATAAAAGATACTTGTATGTGTGTAGTGACTGATGTGTGCACACCAAATGTATGTGCTAAAAAACTCATTGCTCATGAGTATATCATATAATCCCTTAGAATTACCACCATCATCATCCGAATGTGTAACACATATAGCACCATAGTATCTACAATGGTGGGGTTGAATATGCACACTAGGTGGAGTATCTTTAGCATTGGTCTAAAAAAACTTACTCGTATACTAAATGAGTGTATTAATATGTGCATTAAACACATGAAAAGTGTTAATATCTACAACTCCTTTACCTTAGAGGGGATCTTGGGATCAAGTGGATTTTGGGTAGGGATCCTTGTAGGTTGATGAGGCACATAATGTGCACCTAGTCAATCTTGCATAGAGCCTTTCCCTCAGCCTCGAAACTCACCATAGTCAAAATAGTTGGGAATCTCACTAAGTAAAAAATCAAAATAGAGTTTCCTCCAAAAATACAATTGGACCTCATGGTTATTACAAAGTGAGTAATCAAACACCATCCACCATCGATCCCAAAAAATATTTCTAATCACATTTTGTTTGCATCCATAGATAGTGGTTATTATAAAAGGTGTATTAGCTTTTGGGTCAATTAATAAGTCACACATATGATATTTTGATATTTATTTGTCCTTCACCTCACATTTTGAAAATTTAATAGCATATTAAGACCTAAATTTATCCCTATATGATGCCAATCTATCAATTTTATTATTGAATCAACCTGACCTAATACGAACTCTAAGGTATTGGCCAAATATGTGTGGTGGGTGTTGGTCAATGTGGGGTCTTTCATTCTCTTAACTGTTTGTTCAATTTTTATTGTGTTTTCCACTATGTGTGAAACTGGATCTTCTTGACTGCCTGGTGGATCTTGTGGAAATATAGAAGGGATAGGGAGGTTAAGAGAGTTAGGCAGGTTAGGTAGAGCATTATGAGGATGGTTAGCATGCTTATCTCTTGTAATGGAATGAAATGTTAAAAATTAATAGGATTTAACAATTAAATCATATAAATAAAAATTGCCAAAATTTAACGTTAATAGGTTTAGGTTTTGATTACTAACCTACATTCTATGATGAAATTACTGATTTGGAAAGGTATAAGATGATCCAAGTGTATTTTTTGCCTCATCCAAGTAGAATGTGATTTTGGTATACCAAACACAAGTGAAGAGTAAGCAAGAAAATTTGAATAAAATAAGCATAGTCATGGGTGGATCTTTTTTTATGGTTTGAATAATGCGTACATGTTATGAAGACATGACACATATGCATTCTTAAAAATAAGCTTAGTTTTAATGATGCATGACTATCATTGGGACTAACATAGTGCTAAGAATGTGTATGCCTTGTATCTCTATAATGCGTATGTATTATGGCTCAGGAATCCTGAACTTGGATTCAAATAATGCATATTAATTATGGCTATAATGTGTATACATTGGGGAAAATTCCCATGGAATTATCCCCTAACACTATGCACACACCCTAATATAGGTAAGCTTTTTGTGCCTTAGGATTTGAAACTAAGATACTCTTTTTTTTTCAATTTATAACCAGATTCATATTGTACAACATGATAAAAACTATTATAAACAAGACTGAAACCTATAGACAAATATGTAATATATGCTTCCAAAAACATTAAATAAGCTTTCACCATCACTTTTATCTCTGATGATGGAGGCCTTAGTTGTCTACAATGCAAAATACTTATGAAAAATTGTGACATGCTAACATTTTCTTCTCGTATCAAGTGTGATGTTGTTAATGTTATCTCATCTATCAATTTTTTTCCCACTACATGTGTTTTCATGCAATTATATATTTTAAATATAACAATAAATATGTATGTACCAAATATAATAACTGTACAATATGTTAGGTCTCCCATAAATTGTTGGCTTGTTAAAATTTGATATTACAAACTATGGTGGAAAAAAAAGAATAAAAATAGATTTAAGCTGAAACAAAATCACTAATTTTAAATTTTCAATATTTTACATTAATAAAATCTTGCAAATATATTGTATACCATCATAGCTAATGTAATATATAAATGTTCAATACTATAACAAAATCAATAATTAATTAAAACACATTATATGTCTAGCATAACTATTACTATAAACTTCATTGCATTATAGATAATCAAAATTGCATATTATATAATGCCTCAAAATAAAAACATCATTGTGCATCAAAATGGCCATTACAAGTTAATTTCATTTAAATACATATAATTTTACAATGTCATTCAAAAAAATCACTGCTCATTATTAACAAATCAATGTAACAATTAAAATATTTAAAAATAAATATACAAATATAAATGAATTTAGGGATTAATAATAAATTATATAGTATTGACCACTCCTATGGAAACCATTATACCATTATCCACTAAAAATGTTTTGCATGAGTGAAAAAATAAAACAATACTTAAACAATTATGGTAACTATTATTCACAAATAATAGATAAGGGATAAATCCATCAAGTAAATAAGAAAATATTATTTTTTGTTTAGTATGGACAAAGATGAGGGGTTTTTAATGCTCTTCCACCTTTCACAATGGATGAAAATTATGTAAAAATACAAGATCACTTTAAATGCCTCTAAAAATGACACACCCAATGACACAAAACCAACTTGAGACTATAAACCCTACATCAGACCAATCCTCATGAAACCATCAATGAAACTTTACCTAAACCTCCATAATAAGAAAACAACTAAAAATATATCTTACTCAACCATGATCTATCTAACTAAGGGAATTATTAGTAGATATGTGCCACCCAAACAACAACTGTCTATAAACCAACTCCAACAATAAATAAAAAATAGAGGACCTGCCAAATTAAGAAACCCCATTCTTATCTCTATTTTGGGATCAAAATATCATATTTGATGATTTTGGTTCCTTCTTGAAAATTTATTTTCTTTTCCTTCTAACTTTAGTCCAATCTACCTTGTTTTCCAGGGTTGAACATGAGAAGAAGTATATAGATACTTCGATTGAGTTTAACCCTTGAAAATTTTCACTTGAGATAGAGGCACATATGCCTTTGAAAGAATTGCCTTTGGTTATACCCTAACATCTGATTCTACCAAATGCCCTAATTTCTCTAGCTTAGATGCCAAAATATTAGCAAGCCCTAGATCTAATGGAGACAAGCTTATGGTAGGAACTTTAGAAGCATCTAAAGTTGAAGCATCATATCCAAGAACCTTAGGAGGTAGATCCTTAGTAACAAGAATCAATGTTGGAGGTTATAAAAATGAATCTGAGGCTTCACCCTTCAAAACTTTCTCTAAAATAATTTTCACCATAAATTGTTCAAGGAGGGATTCCTTTCACTAGGATGTCACATTATTATAATTTGAAGTATGACAGTCTGTTGTCATACGCCCAGCTTCATAACATTGATGACAATGGAACACTAAACCTTCATAATCAAGAAGATGAGACCAAGAACTATGCTCCAATTTTAGATCAATTTTGGTAGGAATATCTTTAGAGGTATCAATACTAACAAGGATAATGGCATAGGTAGTGTGAAATAAATGAATTTAAGAATAGTCCATCCATTTAAACTCACTTGAGGAATCACCAATGGATTTAAAACATGATTAATACCAAAATTAAATTGAAAGGTGTAGAAGGTGGACCCAAATAGGCTTGATGCTAAAGGATTTGGTGAGGGGATTAAATGAAGGGTACCATGGTTTCATCAGCACAAGGTGTTGATCTCAGACCACAAATTATCATGAGATATCACATTTGTGTCCTCAACTAAGGTAGAAGCCAAAACAAAAATGTGTTTAACATAAGAAAGTAATTCAAACCTACCTTTTAAGAGAGGCTGCCAATGGTTTGAGATCCTTACATAATCTAGGAGTTTTGTCTAGAAACTAGTGAAACATCAGATCATGTCTAGGGACAAGGAAAATTTCTCATTTCTAAGAACCTCCTTCAGAATATCAACTCCAAAATAAATAAAAGGGATATAGGTAGTAAAAAATGATGAATTCAAAGAGGATTTAACATGCCTTGGATGAGAGGCTACAATAATTAAGAGTTTGGGATCTTTTTTAGCCTCTATAGACCCCCTTTACAGAAAATCATGAAGCCCCAACAGGAAATCCATTAGTTGGGGTACCAAATGTTGAATTTTATCCATACCTATTATTTAGACATATAGCAGATCTTATTGATCCCTGATCTATCTCCTTTCTATCCTTCTCAATCCTCTTACTACCCTATAACTCCCCTATTTATGATGCCACATGGAAACTTCTTTTGGCTGATCCAACACCACAAACTAAGAATTGAGTGGGTAATAGACCTTAGTAAATAAATAATTTATCAACAAGATATACATTTAAAAATTAAATTATTAATTTAATTGTCAATTATTAACTATTACTTCACTACATCGAAAATCAACACACATTATATTTTAATGAAACTATTCAATTTAATTGTTGAAAAAATACTTCATAAAAATATTATAGATTTTAAAATATTTGTATGGGCTATGAAAGCATAAAATCTCTAACACATAATATAATATTAGATTCAAATTTATAAAAATATTATAGCTATCCAAAAAATTCTTTGAAATAAGAAAAAAAATATATAATAAAAAATTTCTTTGAAACCAAATCAATCTATCATATTCACCAAATTGAATCAAATATTTTTGGCATAAACACATTTAAAAATATAATTTTATAATAATGATCTCCTCTCTAGCCAAATTAAAAGACCTTGTTTCAATATAGTCTATCATCCAACTTGAGATGTATTGGTGAAGTTTCATCTGGGAAATAATTCTATCAACACATCAATTACTGGTTTCAAAAAAATAAACATGTGCCCAAATCATGAGTTAGAAAAATGACTCCCTATACTTATTAGGATTGATCATACCTATTTTTTTAAAAACTAAAAAAAATAACAATGACAAACTTAAGGTTGGAGATTGTACCTAGTCTCAATCCATTGACTATGAAGGCTTACCATTTTGCTGCCATAGCTATTTTGGCAATGGTCACTTGACCAAAAACTATAGCCTCCTCAGGAAAAAGAAAGACTCTACCTGGTGGAAATATTTCATCACCAAAAACCTCATGGTGTTGGCTGCAGATGAAGAGTGGACCACTGACTATGAGGAACCTACCTCTTTTTTTGAAGCCCCTGCTTCCCCTACTTCAAACAAGGATATTAAAAGTTCTTTCAAAGACAACTTGTTGGCTGATCTTATCTCTCCAAGGAAGGTTGTGCCAATCCCAACTTATTCCTCAAAGGAGATCTTAGACTTGGATTCATCTAGGGCAGATATTATTCAAAGGACTATAATAGAAGATAAATCCTAGCCCTGTGCCCTAGTTGTGAAAGTTTCATTAGGCATTTAGAATGAAAACAAGGAAGGTTGGTCAGTGGTTCAGAAAAAATAAAAAAGGATGAAAAGCAAAGGTTCAGCATTCCTTTATGTCTCTCCATTCTTAGACCTTGTGATAATTCCTTGAATATCAGTGAAAAATGGGTTAGGTCCCCTAGATAAGTTTGGCAGAAACTTCATGGAAGTTTCCTTGTATGGGTGGGTTTCTTTTTTTTGATGGTTTGGAGATCTTACCACCCGTTTAGTTACTGTTGCTAGAGGCGTCCCATTAGAGCTTTAACATTTTATTTTTCATCCTCTCCTTTGTATAAGGTGACAAGGCCTTCTATTCCTTTTTTTACCCACCAAATTAAAAAAATACTATTTTTAATGTTCTCACTTGTTGATCATAATAAAAATAATTATAATATAAACAAAAAAATTGATATATGTATATGTATATGTATATGCATATGCATATAAAGTGAAAAGAATATCAATTAAATAAACATTAATTTTTATCCAAAAAAATTAAAAGAAAAAACTTAAAAAATTTAATCTTCTAAAAAAAAAAAAATCATTTTACCAAACTAGTTTTTTCTGCATGCACACTAATACACGATTTTAAGATACAAATAATTTTTCACCAAATCTAATTCTACACTTATAATATATAACCACCTTAGGCATTAAAACCAATGTTAAAAATCTTCTTAAAAATTATTTTTAAAAAAGGAAAAAAAATGTCTTCATTATGCATAAATAAAACTCAAAAGAAAATTGTAAGATTGGATAACATTATATTTTTTTCAACATATTTTTGTATGACGCATATAAAAATGTTATTTATAGATTAATAATACATCAATAAAATCTCTATATCATTAAAAAATTGTTTATGTAACCAAGAGGTTGCATATTTATATTATAGTTATTAATGTATGATTATGTAAATTATAATATTATATAACATTATATATATTATGTTATATACTAGTAATATTAATTTTATA
>JARHVA010006495.1:180000-295000 GCA_037957365.1 Torreya grandis | reverse complement strand
CATTTTAATATTAATAAGTGTTATGATGAGGTATGGTGTGATGTTATTCCAATAAATGTTAGTCATGATATTTTAGGAAGGCCTTGGAAATATGATAGGAATGTGATACGTGATGGGATAAATAATACATTCACAATAACTAAAGATGGAAAAAGGCATGAAATGTTTCCTATGAAAGAGGAAACAAAATAATCCAAATTTATATTAGTATTACTATCTGATAATAAAGTTTTGAAGGAAATTAAAAAAATCAAGGTGTGTTACATTATGTTTCCTAAAAAATAACCTAAGAAGGATGGGATTTCAATAGAAGTTACTGATATATTTAAATATTGTGCATACATTGTCTCTATGGAATTGCATGTAAGGTTTTCTCTTGCGAGTAAAATCTCACATGAAATGGATCTAATCCTAAGAGCTATCCTACCCAACAAGGAATCCCACTAAATGAATCTAAAGATGATACAATAATTAGAAAATAAGAACATGATATATTATATATTAGATTGATTAGTAAAAGTTTGATTCCTTGTGTAGTTGTAACAATTTTGAATCCAAATAAGGATGATGAATGGAGAATGTGCACTTATTGAAGGGCTATCATTGATATCACTATTAATTATAAGTTTCTTTTACCTAGAAGAGATGATTTATTTGATTTTATAAGTGGTGCTAAATATTTATCAAAGATAGATTTAAAAAGTGGATATCATCATATTAGGATAATAGAGGGTGATGAGTGTAAAACTATTTTAATAACTAAGGATGGATTATAAAAATTCTTAGTTATGCCCTTTGGCTTGCCATTTAATTAATGTCCCTAATCTATATGAGATAGTGAATGAAGTGTTAAAAACATTTATGGGAAAACAAGTTTTGGTTTATCTTGATGATATATTGATATTTATAAAAACTAAGGAAGAACATGTACAACATTTGAGACATGTTTTAGAAAATGAAGAGATGTTTTTTATAAATCTCAAGGAATGCTCATTTTATAAGGAAAAAATTATATATTTGGGTTTTGTGGTATCTACATAAGGGTTAAAGATGGATCTAATAAGTGTAACTATAATTTTGGAGAGGCCTACATCAAAAAGTGCTATAAAGGTAAGAAGTTTCCATGGATTGGCTAGTTTTTATACAAAATTCATAAGACATTTTAGTGGAATTTGTGTACCATTTAATTATTGTATGTAGAAGGGTTTATTTATAGAGACATTAGAATAAGAGAGATATTTTGAATTTTTAAGATGAAGGTGAAAAAATACCATGTATTGGCACCACCTAATTTTGAGAAAGTGTTTCAAGTGGATTATGATGCTAGTGAAAAACCCATTAAAACTATGTTGACTCAAGAGGGAATACCTATAACCTTATTTAGTGAGAAATTAAATGAGGGAAAAAAACATTATTCTATTGTGACCAAGATTTATATAATATCATATAGGCATTTAATAAATGGAGGCAGTAAAAGCTAACCAACAAATAATAATAAATATAACAATACATAGGTGTAGTATGGATTTCTTGCTCACTCCTCATAAATCCATGAAGCTTCTCTGTGCACGAGCTTAGGGCTCAACCCTTCAGCATCTCTTCTCATGTTTCCTTCTTGGGTGAGCCAAGGCTTTTCCTTGGGTTCTTTCTCCTGTACTGGGTGGATCTTTGAGCTAGTTTTGAACATGGCTATCATGTGAGCTAATACAAAGGGGATGCCTCTTAAGCGAGAGGTAGGGCTTGACAATTGGACATGAGTAGAAAAAGAGTAGAGAATGGAACCATCAACAGATGGCATGGGCTTTAGGCTAATTTTTTATCTGTTGAATCATTCTCAAGTTGAAAATTAAAAATCCTCGATGTCAATGGCAAAAATTTGAGCTAGTAAAGATATTTTAGGAGGCCAACAATTGACCATAGCTAGGTCAAATTTAGAGGTTAGGGCTTCCTCAGATTTTGTCTATATTGATCAATCTAGGGTTTTGAATCCCTTAGTGGTCAATTTTGAAGGTAAAGATCTGGAGGATATTTTTGAAAGCGAAGAATGGTTTTTGGAAAGGGGTCTAATCTTCCACTTTGATAGGTTTTGGCCATCCCCGTTGGACTTGCATAAGTGACTTTTACTTACCTAGAAGCTGTTATTGGAAGGTAATATGGAAATTTATCCTTGTGCTAAAGAATTTATTAATGTGGCTTTTGATTATTTGATCGATAGGAATAAGATTCTTCAAGCGAAATTTTTGAATTTTGATAATCATCTTCTATTGTTGAAGCCATGGTTTCTTGCTTTTAACCCTTTAACTAAAAATATTTCAGTATGCCCGATTTGGGTAAGGTTGTCATATCTTCCTTTATAGTTATGGAATGAATCTAGGCTTTTAGTGATTAGTAAATATTTGGAAGAATTATTGGAAATTGATGCCTCTTCGCTTAATTTCTCCCGGACAAGTTTTGCTAGAATGCTAATTTGTTTAGACATCTCTTAGGGTTTACCAAAGAAGATCAAATTAAAATTAATAGAGGTGTTGGTCTTAACCTATTGATTTTGAAGGAATACCTTTCAGATGTAGAAATTTCTTTCAGTAGGGTCATGTTTTAGCTTCATGCCTCAAATCCAAGAGAAAATCAGTCTCTTCCTAGGGGAAAGAGAATAAATAGGAGCTTCTTTCAGTGATTTCGGATAACAAGCTAGGTTTGTTTTTAGGAAATAGTGCTGAGTCTTCTTTAGAAAAGATTTTAGGGTTTAGTAAAAAACCATCTATGCCTTTTTCTATGGATTTTAAGATCACCAAATCTAGTGAGAAGAGAGAAAGGGATCTGAATAGTCAGAATAAAGTAGATAAAGGTAAAATAAAAAAAGTGGGTGGTGAGGCAAGCTTGGTCTCAGATAAATTAAGTAATCAAGAAGAATGAAAAAATGTTAGAAATATAAAGAAAGACCGCATCATTCCTATTTCTCCTGAAAGGGCTTTGAGTTCTAATGGTTGATGAATGATGTTGGAGTAGTAATTTTGAGTATATTCGTTTTTGTGTTAATTTGGCTTGAAAGTAAAAAACTTTCAGCGATTTGTCACTTTTGTTGCTAGTTAGCCATATGCCTTGACGGTTATTCTGCTAAGCCAGGCTTCTTTTGAAATTTGGAATGCTACGTTTATAGTACAAATGAAGTGGTTTGAATACCTAAAAATTTAGTCTTTTGTTTTGAAGCTAAAGACCAGACAGTCAAATAAAGTAGTTGATTTATTAAGTAGAATGATATTGTTGTTTAATAATATGAAGGTTGATGGTGCAAGCATGAAGAAGGGATACTAATTAAAGTCTGCCATTATATCCCATTATGAAGGGGTTCAACCAACATAATTTGACACACACTTAAACATTTTGTCAAACAATTGATATTCACTCAAAATAGAGATTCAATTGCATTAAATCATAGTAAAGTACATATTTATTTCTTTCACTATTATACTTATTGAATGAAAAAATATGATGAGGAACAACAAATACATCTAGAGTATTATACAGAAATTCTGCCTTCACATTGGTAGTCTATACAGTCATTTACCTACAAGAAAGATAAAATAATAAAAATCTATTATGCCCTATGTAATTTCTAGATGAACCTCAAAATAGAATTCCATTCTATCTATATAGGCAAGAAGGGGCTGATTCTTGATATTCCCAAGGTCTCTTCATTTGCCCATGCATTCTGATCCTTTTTCTATAACCCCTCGGAATAGAAGGAAATTTACTTGTAAGTATGAGAATATCTGACCTTTCTGCTTCACATGATGTCTCTTCATCTGTTTATCATATTTCGTCATCAACCACAAGAATTTCATTCATCAAACGGTTCATTGGAAAGGCCAAATCTTGTGTACGTATCTACAAGGGACGATAATCGAACTTTTTGAAGACACTTTTCATTATACTTAGATCCTGTTGAGATTTTCCAAAGCTCTTTATAACTTTTCTATCCTTAGTCAGATTTTCCTTACTGCCAAATCCAGTGTTTAACTAGCTATACCTAGTCCGGTCTTTTTTATTATGGATAACACTGTGAAACGAGCTTGTCTCAGGTTGAGACCTATTTAGGATTTACATTCTTGATTTCCACTATGTAAATCAACTTACCCAGTTCACGAACCCATCGGTCTTAGAACCCCACATAGCACAAATACGTCAACAAACAAACATCACATTTCTATCTGGGAATAGAGCCCGATTAGCACATGTGACGAGCACAGTATAAACTAAAGACCGAATCGGGGATAGTGATCCCAATTACCAATGCAAAGTATCCTCCATATACCCAAGACCTAATCAGGGAATGAATCTTGATTAGCAAAGATTTTAAATAACAGTGTCATTGAATACCTAATCGGTAATCCTGATCCCAATTAGAACTATCACTTTAGAACGACAATTGTTAAGACCAATTCGGGGAACCAGATCCCGATTGCTAAATCAATGAGTTATTCTACTATCAAATATCCAGTCAAAAAATTAAAACCTGATTACAAAGATAAACCATTTCGATGAATCCAAATACATAATCGGGAATCTGACTTCCAATTAGAACGACAAATTTAACACGAACACTAAAAGACCAAATCAGGAATGATAACTCTAATTACAACTTGAATGGATTCAATCTTGAATGAAGACCTAATCGGTAAAACTGATCTTGATTACAACTGCAAGAGACCTTTTATGCATGAAAATAACTAATTTTGGATTAAATGTTGATTAGCAAAGGCAAGCCAACAAAGTCACCGATAGACCTAATCCATCATCTCGAACCCAATTAGCATTGTTGAGTGAACGCATTTTCAACCGAGACCTATTCTGTACTGAGAAGTTTGAATATCAATGTAATCCTACAACCTAAAAAGATGAAATTTAAACATCAAAAGGCCAAGTACAATTGTGATGTCACCATCAAAACATGCCAAATACATAAAGGACTAGCACAAAAACCAAGAAACTTCCTCCAAATACATCAAGAACCAAAATGAAAAGAAAACAATAAAAAAAAAATTCACTCTATTTTTAGTGATGCAAGAGTGTTGAAGACCTTAAATGCTCCTACATCAAACATCAAAGGTTAAAAGATGTGAGCTCCAGATCACATGGATGGGATAAGTAGCAAAGATACTTTTTTGGTCATGAGGTAAAGTGACCATGGCATCTCCATCCAACATACCAAGAAAATCAATTGAATGTTCTTCTTTTTCTTGTGCCATTTATAGCTCCCACATGTTGGGTTTCCTTTTCTTTACTTCAAAATTCTACTCTTCCTCTCACTCCTTGTGGGATTTGACCACTCACCATACTCTCTTTCCTTTGTGGGATTAGACCCACTATCATACATCCTCCTCCGCCAAAGGCATAACCAATTATCAAACAACTCACATGTGGGATGAAACCCACTCTCATCCATCCACCACCAAGATGCTCTCTCATGCATCACACATTCCCAGCTGGGCTCAAATGCACCATAAACTTACCACCTCCTCTTAAATCTCACTCAGATTTGTTCAAACCTTATCCAACCCATTTTTAAATCATTTATAACTTCACAAACCACCATTTGCAGCTTCTCTATCATGGTTGCAATTTCATCTATCACTCCCAATCTCAAAACAACTAAATCAACATATGATTTGGCATGCAAATAATATCCCATATCATCTAAAATCATATCTAGTATAGTTATTATCTTCTCACTCTTCATTGTCTATGTTTCTATAGAAAGCAATCTCCCCATCTCAGCTAAAAATTCATCTTCTTTTTCACATGTTGAGGCTATGATACACATTAGAAAATACTCATTACACATGGTGATATTCTCAAGAGAATCACTCTCCACACCTAAAACATCACATAATTTATATGGTTTCAAACTCAGCTACTCCAAGTCATCTATCATCCCATTAAAATATGGTTCCTCATCAAGTTTAGGAATCTAAAAGCTTTCTCCATCTTCATTCAACTATTCTTGGGACAATTCTCCTTCATCAATTGGCTACAAATGAGCCTCTATATCCACATACTCTTGAGAACAAACATGTTACCATGCTCCATCATACTCTTTTATCTCCATATTAGCTTGAAGACACTCCTCTATGGTTGGAATATCATCACAAATGAGCTCTTCATCCACTACTTCCATATCCATCTCTTGGTCAGCTTCTTCACTCAACCTCTCATGCAAATGAACATGTTGGACTTCTCCACACATAGTCCTCTTATTCTATTCTATCTTAATAGTTGGATCTACACAATATACAAACACATTAGTGAAAATAAGAATTCCCTCATTCACCTCAATAACCACTTCATCATGCTCCAAAGGCATGTTGTCCAACCCTTTTCCAACACTAGCATGTTTCTCATGATTTTATCTCACACTATAGGCTACCAATGGACCATTCTCCATAACTCTCAAGGTTATTTTCACCTCATATATACATCTGATTTCAACTCTTTCACATGTCTAAACCTTTACTATCATCTTCTTATGTGCACTTACTTGCACATCCTCTACATCCAATTCTTATTTCAATTAAACATGGAACTCTTCTTGGCTAAAGTATTCACATACATGAAACTTTGCATGGTTTTAATCTCCATTCATTTACATTGTTCCATTCATAGAAACATGCATCATACCCTTGTCCTCAACCTCACCACATCCAAAATAAAACTTTCAAGTTTATTATCATCGTGAACCAAGGACCAATCAACACTTTACCATCCATGGGATGTCACAGCCACATGCCCATCATCACACAATGGGTATCCATATTTTGATGCAAAATATAACATCTCTCCATCATCTGTCACAATAATTTACTCACCTATGGGTTGCTCATAGCTTATTTCCACATTATTTTTCTAAAAAATTAGAACCAGGCTCTACATATAAAAGCCTCTCTTTTTTACCTTCCATGACATTGTACTCTTCAGTGCACCTCTGCACTTCCATGTTACTTCTTAAACTAGTCTTTGGATGTTCACATGACATCTCCCCATTCATATTTCCCCTCTTGGAAATATGATTCTCACATCCACTCTTAAGCCTATTCACATGAAGTTTCATCAACCATTTGACTATAATTTTGGGTGCAAAATCTGCCCCAAAATCTCAGAAACCATATGTTCTCATTCACACACCTTTCGCTTGCCTTTCCCTTTTCTTCTCACTTGGAGATATTTCCAATATACTTCTGCAACTTCACTAAATTGATTACACAAAACCTTCACCCTCATGGGTTTAACAATGTTATCACTCACAAAAAAGATCTTTAGCCCAACTATCTAAGTCATGAATTTTTTTGAGCTTTCTTGTCCAAAAAAAAAATATATATATATCATTAAAATATTTGCCTCTTTTATCCATCATCACCTCAGTTGATTTATTTTGTATGCTATCCCCTTTTCTTCCACTTGTTTGGCCTATATCTAAAGCATTTATCCATGCTTTTAAGGAAAATAACTCCACTATCAAATCTTCCTCATCAACAACACACATAACTACACATTCATCACCTTGTGCAATCTTTCCCATCATGTCTAGCTTTTCCTAGAACACTTTCAACATCTTTATCAACTCACCCAGCTTACATGCCCTTCTTTCATGTGTTATCTCTCACCACTAATCAATAGGATCCTCTTTAATAACCTTAAATGGACTCTAAATCAAGCCTAAAAAATTTCCTTAATCTTGAAGGACTTCACACATATGTAACCACCTATGCAAGCTTCTCAAAAATTGTAAACCACTAGTAAACTTCTCTCTCATAGCCTACAACCATAATGAGGAGTTTTCTCACAAATAATTTCAAGGACACTACCTTTATTTGATACCACTTGGTGCAATAATGAGGAGGGGGAGACAAATTAAAGTCTATCATTATATCCTATGTTTTAGGGGTTCAACAAACACAAATTGACACACACTTGCACATTTTTTCAAACAATTAAAAGTCACTCAAAATAGATATTCACTTGAATTAAATCAGAGTAGAGTACATATCTAATTCTACCACTATTGGGATTATTGAATGAGTGAATACAAGGAGGAACAAAAAATAATACATCTATAGTATTATACATAACTTCTACTTTTACATTGGTAGTCTATATGGTCATTACCCGCAAAAAAGATAAAACAATAAAAATATGTTCTATTCTATGCAATTCCCAGCTGAACCTCAAAATAGAACACCATTATGTCTAAATAAGAAAGGAGTTGATTCTTGATCCTCTCAACATCTCTTCATTTCCCTAGGCATTTTGATCCCTTTTCTATATCCCTTCAAAATAATGGGTCATTTATTTATTTGGATGAGAATATCTAACTTTTAACCTTCACATAATGTCTCTTCATCTTCTTCTCACATTTCATCTTCAAACATAAATGTTTCATTCATCAAATGGTTCATTCGAAATACCAGATCTTGTGTATTAAGATACAAGGGACATAATAAAACCTTTCGAAGACATTTTTCATTATACTCAGACCCTATCCAAATTTTCCCAAGCTCTTTATAACTTTTCTAGTCCTAGTTAGACTTTTCTTATATCCAAATCCAATGTTTAAACTAGCTAGACCCAATTGGATCTTTTATTATAAATAGCATTATTAAATAAGCTTATCTTGGGTTGAAACCTATTTAGTATTTGCATTCCTAATTTCCACTGTGCAAATCAACTTACTCAGTTCATGACCCCATCGAACTTAGAACCCTACATATCACAAATAAGTCAACAAACGAACATCAAAATTTTATTCAAGGAATATAGATTGATTAGCATATGCGATGAGCACAATATAAACTCATGACCTAATTAGGGGTAGTGATCCTGATTACCACTATGAAATATCTTTCATCTATCCAATACCTAACCAAATAATGAATCTTGATTAGAAAAGATCACTAACAATGAACTCACTAAAGACCTAATTGGTAATCATGATCTTGATTGGCACTATCACTTTGGAATGAAAACCATTAAGACCAATCTAGGGAAACAAATCTTGATTACTAAAGCAATGATCTATTAGATTGTTCAATATCTAATCAGACACTTAAAACTTGATTACAAAGAGAAACCATTTCGGTGAAGCCAAATAATTAATTAAGAAATAGAGTTGTAATTTGAAATAAAACTTTAGCACAAACACTGCAAGACCAAATCAAGAATGATAACTTTGATTACAACTATGAAGGGATTCAATATTGATTGAAGACCTAATTAGTAAAATGGATCTAGATTATAACTACAAAAGCCCTTTGATGCATGAGAATAGTGAACTAAATGTTGATTGAGGAAGGTAAGCCACCAAAGTCATCGATAAATTTAATTAGTCATTTAGACCCTAATTAGCACTATTGAGAACACACTTCTTACACCAAGACTTATTCAATATTGATAAGTTTAAATAGCATTGTAACTCTATAACTTGAAAAGATGAAGTCTATACATCAAAATACAAAGGCAACTCAACTTCTCAGGATGAATGTTAAAATTACAAGTGTGATCTCACCATTATAAAATGCTAAGTACACAAAGGACTAGCATAAAAACCAATAAATTTCTTCCAAACACACCAAGAACTAAAATAAAAATCAAACAACAATAGAAAGCAAATTCACTATGTTTTTGGTGATGCAAGATGTCTCAAGGCCTTGGATGCTCATGCATCAATTGAGGTAATTGGTATTTAGTCATTGAAATGTTTATACAATGACGATCTTCATTTTTATATGTTTTGGAGGGCATGTTAAGATGTTAAGGTAGGTAAGTATTCCTTTATCTAATAATATTTTTTGTTTAAAATTTATCAATTGTGTATACCCCAAGGCTTTATGAGGGAAAACCTCATAATGAAAATGCATGGAGGGGGCCTTAGTGGTAATTTTGGAAGGGATAAAACCTTTTATAGTTAAAATATAAAGATTAAAGGTCTAGTATGAAACATACTATAGAAAGGTTTGTTACTAAATGTAGAATCTATTAATTAATAAATGGGACTAATAGGACCATAAGGTTGTTTAAGCCATTACTTATTCTAGATGGACCATGGAAAGATTGCATCATGGATTTTGTATTAGGATTACCAAGAACTTAGAATGTAAATGATAGTATTTCCATATCAATGGGTAGGTTCTCCAAAATGGCAAAATTTATACCATTAAAGAAAACTAATGATGCATCAAACATTAACAAATTATTTTTATAGGATGTTGTAAGATTGCATGGTTTTCATAGAAGTATTAAATTTGATAGGAATACTAAGTTTATAAGTCAAATTTTAGAGGATATTATGTAAAAGGTTGGGTAATATATTGGATTTTAGTTATACCCATCATCCCCAAAGTGATGGACAAATTAAGGTAGGTAATAAGAGTCTTGGCAATCTTCTCATAATTTTATTTGGAGATAAACCTACTCAGTTGGATTTTGTCCTTACAAAGGCATAATTTACATACAATAATATAGATAATAGGTCAACTAGTGTTTCCACATTACATATTTTCTATCGAATATATCCCAGATGTATCACATATTTTATTAAGGTGTTTGATGATAGAAAAAATGCAAAGTCTGAATGCTTCACACATTATACATGACAATCACATAAGGAAAGTAGAAAGAAGATTCAAATGAGTAATTTAAAATACAAGAAAAAAGTTTGATGAGAAAAGGACAGTGGAGTCATTTTTTCATATTATTAGTTGTGGTGTTTCTTATTAGTGTATTTAATTACTCATACACTATTGTAAGGTTTTAATATGCACTTGAAATATTAATTATAATATAATTCATGGATAATCACTAGTTAGTGCACAATGATCCCACAAACTATTATTAGAGAAGAGTATCAATCAATTTATTTTCTTGATTGACTTCCACTATTAATAGTAGAGTTTTTTTATAAGACTTATTCTACATGTCAATTATTCTCCAAATCCAATCCCTAGTCTCTTTTTTATCTATATAAGAACATAGACAGCTAGTGATTGAGGTATTCATTTTGAAAGAGAGTTATTATTATACGAATAATTTAGGCCAAAACCTTTTAATCTGAAGAGGTAGTCATAATACATGTGGTAAATATGTGTATTTTTTAATTTAAATCTTTCATTGATTTATATTATTGCATTTATTGTGGGTGTATGTCTTATGGTAGTATAATCACTCAAATTTGTTTACAAATGTTTTATAATGTTAATTTTGACCCTATTTCACTTTAACTGTCTTAAACAATCAATTTGGACCTATTTACCACCTCACTCTATCATAATCACACATATGGACTTATTTATTTTAAATTGTCATCTTACACATAGAAAAGTTCTAAACTAATAAAAACCCCTCTAAGTATCTCTACAGATATCCTTGGACTAAAAATTCACATTTTTCCCTTAAGGATACAAATTTATAGTAAGGAACAATCATGTAAAATGTTTATGTCCCCTATGTAATGCTCTTGTCCTTAATCCTTTTAACAGTAACTTTTCAAATTTGAGCCCTCCATTACAAATTGGTCCATATTTGTAGGATAGGTAGCATGAGGATTTCCCCTTTTGGATTGTTATGAAGATAAATATAATTCCTCTATTCTATCACTTGTAAATTTCAACATATAGGCATACTTAAACTATTCCACACTTATCAAAGCTTCCCTATTCCTCTTTTGATTCTAATAATTTAAAATAGTCCCTAGGCAAATCCAAAGCTTAATTTATCCAAACAAAACCAAAACATGATCAAGTATTCATGCCTTCCCTAGATGCATTCATATAATCAAATAAGAACAATTTCAAAAATAAATATAAGTGAGAGAACTAAATGGCGTTAATTTTCTTCTTGAGATTATTAGATATGCAGGTAGTACTCAGTCATCACAAGAGTGACTAGGTCAACTCAACCCATTACACTCCCCCCTTTCAATTTTTATGTTTTTAGCCATTGAAAGTCTAATTAGGGCATAAAATTTTAATAAGTAATTTATAGGTTTTTCATGCACAACCAAATGTAAAATATTTTCACATAAGCATGATTTAAGCTATATCATATGATCATGTTTTGATTCCCTGACTTTTAGTAAATGATAAAAATCTTTAGTAGGGGACAATAGTGGAAAATGTTCCTATCCTAGTTAAGAAAATCATGTCCATTACTAGTTTTAGTCTTATTATCTATGATTTTGTATAATTAATCCATATTAGTCATTTCTAACCATTTTTTAGTTTCACATAGTCATATGATAGATAGGAAACACCTAAGTCTTTGGTTTTATTCATAGTTAGTCTTCATTCATTCAATTATACTTTATGAAATTTAGTAGTTTGTTTTCATTCTACTTGCCACAAGTTGATTTATAGAATTTTGTTATATTTCATTTAATTTATTTTTATTAGGGTTAATCATTAATTTAATTCAAATTTTGATATAACATATTGGTCAGCGTAATTTTTATTTAAACATTGCTTCAATTTTTTTTGCCTTAGGGTTTAGATAATTTTTTGATATTTGACACTATCAAAATTTTATTTCAAACTTGGATCTAAATTTGACATGAAAATAAATTTATTTTGACCTTGGATCTAATCAATGACATTGAATATATTTAATTTTGACCTTATTTTTCTAGGGAATTTACTAATCTCCATACACATTTTTTTTTTATAAATCCATTTTCTATTATTGTCTACATTATAGTTTCCATATGACTATTTATAGTATCCTTTATTTTAGGATCTCACATTTTAGCTTTCTATGTTAGGAACCTGTGCTACCCCTTCCCTTTACTTTGTTAGTATATTAGTTGCTATTGATGCATATGCTTTCTAAGTCATCCTGTGAGCATTTCAATTTATCCCACATTCATGAGAAGTAGTAGTTTTTTAGATTAGAATTAGTATATAAGTGTTGAGGCCAATAAAGGCATCCATGAATTTATTGCATTACGCTTGCTCAAAGGAGGTTACCCCCTTGAAGTGGCTTGTGATCAATATAATCCCTTTAGTGTTTATAATAATAATAGAAATCTATTATTTCACGCATTTTCATTAAATAAATATATTATTTCATGTATTTTCATTAATTTGTTGCAGGAGGTTCCTCTCATTTGGTATTAGAGCACTTTTTAGGGCCAATGTTTTTCTCTCAAAAGTGTTTTTTTGGATCACTGCATAATTCATTTAAGTTTTTTTTTATATCATAATAATCTATTCTAGATCAGGGTAAATACCTATCCACATAACTATGAGAAGTGCTTG
Organism: Torreya grandis; assembly: GCA_037957365.1. Classification (NCBI taxonomy): domain Eukaryota; kingdom Viridiplantae; phylum Streptophyta; class Pinopsida; order Cupressales; family Taxaceae; genus Torreya; species Torreya grandis. The sequence continues at coordinate 281,702 of JARHVA010006495.1, read as the reverse complement.
GGTATAAGCCCTAAAACTCATTGTGAGGAGTCTCATAAGAACCCCAAAGTAGCTGGCCCATTGAGAGGACCTGCTAGCAAAATGGGCAATGGCCCCATCCTGATTGATTAGTTCCCACTTGTGAGGAAAACCAATAGTTCCTTAGCCATAAACATTTTGGAGAGAGGTACTCAATCAGATGCCATTCTTCGCTAGAGAGATATCTTTAAAACCTTAGGCAACCATGGAAACTTGGGCCCCATTTCTATTAAATTCAAAATATTACTAGTGGAGTATAAAAAAACTTGCCATATTAGATCTTCACATATTACCAATAGAGTATTAGCAAACATGTCATACTAATTTTAGAATATTTCTAGAAGACTCTAAGAGAATTTATAGCCATACATTTGATAGAAATCAGAAATCATAACATTTTCATCCTATCAGTTTCAAAAAAAAATTAGTAGAGTATCAGAGGACTTGTAGCTAGACATTTGATAGAAACCAAAAACCAGAAAAAAAATTCCATAGTGTTTATCTACCTTTTCTTCTCCTTTGTTTCTCTTTGATAAGTTTTCCATTTTTTTCATTTTCACTTCTAAAATTGCCTTTGCCTTCGTCAATCATACTCCCACTATGCAAAAAAATAGTAAAATAACTCTTACCCCTCTGATTTCACCCAAATTAAAAAATTTCCTTATTAAACATGTCTTAACTCTAGTTTTCCTACCCATTGGGAAAAAAAATTATTATGGCCATGGTAGTAACCCAAACAGGAGCAAAAAACATGGAGGATGAAATTATCACCCTCAAAACCCAAATCAAATATCTTGATAAAAAAATTCTTGACCTTAATCTTCAATATAATGCCCTGAACAATAGATGGCATTGAGAGTCCTCTTGAGACACTAGATTTTATTCTTCCAACAATTTTCATGGGTCAAAGTTTGATTTTCCTAGATTTAATGGTATAGATCCAACTGGATGGATCTATCAGGAAGAATAATATTTTAATTTACATAATACTTTTGATGCCCATAAATTTCCACTTTCATCCTTTTACTTACAACATAAATCCATTCAATGATATAATTGGTATATCAAGGCTTATGATGAGCCAATATGGAATGATATTTATACACTCATTTTTCAATGATTTGGCCTTAGTGATTTTGATGACTTCATTGGAGCACTCACTAAAATTTTCCAAATAAGAACCATGAGAGAATATCAAATAGAATTTGAAAAATTAGCTAATCACATAGAGGGATTATCTAATGAATTATTCAAGAGTTTCTTTCTTAGTGGACTGAAGGATGTAATTCAATTTGAGGTCATAATGTTTTGGCCAAACATGATGATGGAAGCCTTAGTGTTGGCTAAGTTGGTAGAGGACAAGATCATAGCTCAATAATAATTCAAATCCAATTTTTCTCCATTCAAAAATACAATTCCATAATGGTCTCACATAACCCCAACCCTTAGAACAATTCCTATCAAGCATTTAACTGAAGAAGAGATGTAAAAACATAGGGGAAAAGGAATATGTTATAATTGTATGACAAATTCACTCAGGGATGTCGATATGTCAATCAAAATCTCTACCTAAAACCAAAGTTTAGGAAGATGATTAGGATACAATAGATTATCCATAAGAAGTTCAACTGATAATGGAACTTGTTTCTCAAGAAGACCAACTATAGATCTCTTTCTATGCCTTAGCAAGAGTCACCACCCCAAAAACCATGTATGTTAGGGGTTATTTCAAGAAGGTCCCTCTCACAATACTCATTGATTCTAGTAGGACTCATAAATTCATTGACCCTTGAATCACCAAATAGGCTAATTGTTTTATCCATCCTTGCTCCAAATTTAAAGTCATGATTACAAACGGGGGCACATTACCTTGCAAAAGGAAGTGTCACAATGTGTGTATCTCTATTGGATATTATAACTTGCACTCTAACATGTTTGCCTTGCCCTTAGGCTGATGTGATGTTATTTTGGGATCCTAATGGTTATGCACACTTGGACCCATCTTATGGGATTTTGTTGAACTTTGGATTCAATTTTTAGACAATGGGAAAATCACACATTGAAAGGCTTACACCTTAGGTCTCTCAGCATCAAAATTTCACATCTCATGGAAAATATTCTTAATAAAAATTCACATGGTGTCATTTTATATCTCCTTTTCATTCAAATACAACCATCAATGGTCTCCACTACTCCTAATCTACAAACCATTCTTTATAGGCATACATGTGTCTTTGTTGAACTAGTGGGATTGCCACCTTCATGGATAAAAGAACACCATATTCATATATTTCTTGGAAATATCCCTCCTAACATCAAACCCTACCACTACTCATTTTATAAAAATATTGAGATCAAGATGCTCATTCAAAACTTACTAAAGTAAGGCATTATTTACCCTAGTACCAACCCATATTCTTCCCCAATTCTCTGTGTCTAAAAAAAATATGGGTCATGGCACCTCTGCATTGACTTTCAAGCACTTAATCACATCATAATCAAGGATAATTACCTAATACTTATTATTGATGAGCTTCATGGCAATCATTTTTTCTCCAAGTTGGATCTCTACTATAGATATCACTAGATCCGACTTCATGAGGATGATATTCCTAAGACAACTTTTTGCACGTATGATGGCCACTATGAGTTTTTGGTCATGCCTTTTGGCATCACTAATGCTCCTTCAACATTCTAGGCATTGATGAATAAAATATTCTAGATCTACTAGTGGAAATTCATTTTGATCTTCTTCAATGATATCCTCATCTATATTAAAACATGGTTTGAGCATCTCCAACATCTGGAGCTCACACTGCAAGTTATCTTTGATCATCATCTCTGTGAAAAAAATACAAATGTGCTTTTGGATAGGATGAAGTGGAGTATATTGAGCATATTGTTTCAACCCAAGGGGTTTAGGTGGATCCCAAAACAATAACTGCCATGACAAATTGGCCTCATCCTTAGACACTCAAGAGCCTCCATGTTTTTTTGGGGCTAACTGGATACTATTGTAAGTTTTTCAAGGATTATGGTAAGATTGTATCTCTATTCATATCTATGTTGAAAAATGATGCTTTTACATGGACACAAGCTGTTGAGTGTGTATTTAAAGAATTGAAACAAGCTATGTGTACTACACCTATTTTAGCTATGCCAAATTTTGCCAAGACCTTCACTATTGAGAGTGATACTTGAAGCAATGGAATTGGTGCTATTCTCCTCCAAGAAGAATGCCCCATTACATTTACTAGAAAAGCCTTTCCTAGAAATAATTTAATAATATCTACTTATGAGAAAGAAATGATGGCCATTTGACATGTAGTATAAAGTGGTAGCCATACCTACTAGGGAATTATTTTTACATCAAAACTGATCACCAGAGTTTGAAATATTTCCTAAAATAATGGGTCTCCACCCCACCACAATAGAAATGGGTTAACAAAATCATGGGTTATGACTATGAGATCACTTAAAATAAGGGTAAGGATAATATTATGGTTGATTCTCTATCTTGCACATTTGTGGACAAAGCTCCCCTTTCAATTATTTCCATGCATATTTGACATTGATTGGATGCTATATAGAAGGGGTATGTCAATGAATCCTCATTATCTCAAATCATTCAATAGTTAGCCACTAACCCCTTTATTGTATCACATTATTCTTAGGATGGTACTTCTCTATGATACAAGGGCCATTTGGTGCTTCCCTAGAGCACATATCTTTAGTAGGCTATATTATATGAACTCCATGCTTCTCTATCCATAGGTCAAAGGCAATTCAATAGATGGTGGTTGAATGTGATACCTACCAATGTAACAAGGGTGGAATAACACTCATTCTTGGGTTGCTCAAACCATTACACATCCCTACCAGGATTTGGATAGATATTTCAATGGATTTCATTAAGGAGATCCATAAATCTAGAGGGAAAATAGTGATCTTGGTTGTGGTTGATCACCTCTCCAAATATAGTCATTTTTGTGCCTATAGCCATCCCCATAACACCTCCATAGTCACACAAATTTTCTTGGACCAATTTTTTTGTCTTCATGGTATTCCTTCTTCCATTGTCTCAGATCATGATGTAACCTTAACCAACCATTTTTGGATAGAACTATTTCAATGCACTGGAACCCAAATGAAGACGATTTCTAGGTATCATCCACAAATAGATGGCCACACCAAAATTGTTAACTAATGCTTGGAAACTTTCATTCATTGCTTCACCTTAGAACAACAACATTAGTGGGAAAAGTGGTTACCTCTCATTGAATGGTGGTACAATACCTCCTATCATACTTTAACTAAAATGACTTCATATGAAGTAGTCTATGGTCAAACACCACCAGTACTACTTCTATACACCCCTAGTAGTTCACCATTTCAAATGGTTGAAATGATTCTATGAATGATCAGATCCTTAACACCCTACAAGATAATATTCTTATGTCATAAAATAGAATGAAATAGTAGGCTGATAAGCATTATTCCTAGTGCACTTTTAAAGTAGGTGATATGGTTTTTCTTCACCTATATCCATATAAGAAATCTTACCAAAAACTTAAAAGGGAATCATAATTTGGCTCCCAAGTTCTATGGGCCATATAAGGTTCTCCAAAAGATTGGGTTAGTTGCTTATAAGTTGGATCGCCCACCTTCTTCTCGAGTTTACCCAATATTTCATGTCTCTTGTTTAAAGAAAGTTCTTGGCACAAACATCAAAGTGTAAACTATTTCACCATAACTTGATAATAAAGTATCCATCCTCTTGAGCTATAGGAAATCCTAGATAGGTGAACATGCCAACTTCACTCCCACTCCATCATAGAGGTATTAATTCAATGGCATAGAATGTAACCAGAGGATGTAACATGAGAACCACTATTTCAGATTCAACACCGATTCCCACATCTGAAGCTTTGATGACAAATCATTTTCTAAGAGGGAGGGGATGTTAGGAACATGAGCTACCCCTTCTCTTTAATTTTTTAATATATTAGTTTCTATGGATGCATATGCTTTGTAAGTCATCCTGTGAGCATTTTGTTTTATCCCACATTCATGATAAGTAGTAGTTACTTAGATTAGACTTAGTATGTAAGTGTTGAGGCCAATGAAGGCATCCATGAATTTATTGTATTGATCTTTCTCAAAGGAGGTTACCCCCTCAAAGTGGCTTGCATTCAATATAATCCCTTTGGTGTTTCTACTAATAATATATATCTATTAATTCATGTATTTTCATTATATAAATTTGTTATTTCATTCAATTTCATTAATTTGTCACAAGAAGATCCTCTCATTCTATTAATTTATTTATAAAGAATATATGGCTACATTGGATGTATTTTATTTCTTCAATTTTTTGAAATTGAACCAAATCACATGCTAAAACACAAATATTATTAATGCAATTATTTGTAAATTCAAGTATGACATGTAAACAAGAGAAATAATTTATCTAATATGTTATAAGGCATACTCCAAAGCTTAAAATATGACTCAATTCTTACTGTTACAATATTCAATCATCTCATTTATCTCTACTCATTACTCCTCCTTTTGAACTTCAAGATTGTGTCAAGTAATTTCCCTCTAACTAGGTCCATGTTTTCGTTATCCAAAGAGGTAATATGACAAAAAATATAGTGCCAACTAAAATTAACCAACATGTCATTAATCATCTGATGTAGGAGCATCCAATGTGTTCATGAAATCTTGCATCAATGAAAAATAGAGTGCTTGTGTATTTGTGTGATTTGTTTCATTTGGTTGTTGTTGTGTCATGGTTATAAGATGACTAACTTAGACCATGACATTTTCATGATATTCCACACATTTATTTATGGGTTTGTTGGTGCAATAATAAAATTTGTATTTAGAGATGTGTTTTACAAAACTTTATGAAGCTCCATGTGATAAGCATGTTATGATGTGAGCCAAAGTTTTTTATAAATGCCCATGTGGAAGCCATGTTATGTGGGAGTTATGACCCAAGGCATTATTTAATGAAATAAATTTCTCTCAAGTGGGGGAAGATAAAATTCAAAGTGATATGGAGCCAAGAAAATAGCTCAAGGAAAATAATATTTTTGGGTAAAAAATAAACTAGAATAGGTTACTAATGGGATAAAACCTGAAGGTAGACAAAAGGTGGATTTATAGGATGAATGAAGAGGTGAATGGATGGAAAAACACTAAGTGTTTGATGGATTGTATATTTAAATTATCTCCATGTAATTTAATAATTCCATAGAGGTAAGTGTGTATGTGAGAGTAAGTATGCATTCATTTTTAATGTTTTAAAGATGAATTTAATGAATATATATGTTATGTGTTAATTCTAAGAGACCTTGCTTGTAAGTGTGTCCATGGGAGAGTGTTCTAACTATGAATAACAAGAATAAATTCTATTCTTAAGTTGATACCATGTCTATGCATGTACCAATTGGTATCAAATCAAGGTCTTTCCTTGTTGGGTTGAGTGTGAGAGGATCATGTATGATTTAGTTACAGGGTATAAAAAAAGAAGTTGGCTTTAATTAGTTTTAAGTTGTGAGAACTAATCTTCCATAATAGATAGGATGTGTTTGTTGTAGGTGTGAGTGAAATCCTATAAGTGTTGAGGAAGTATGAGAGGCTCTTTTTAATTTTATTTTAGGGTGTGAAAAAATAATCCTTCTTATTGAGGAGAGATGGCACACAAATGAGGAAGAAAAAGAGGAGTAGAAGACTTAATAAACATGTTGAAGGAATTCAAAGTAAGATTGGAAATTATGAAAGATGCACATGGTGTAGGTGTTGCAGATGTGATTGAAGAGGATGAAGAAGAAATTATGATGGGTTTTTTTATTGGCATGTTGTTGTCACTGATGTTAAAAGGGTGAATCTTGTAAAGTCATAATGGTCATTTATGTCAAATGTCTATTTGGTCAAGTACTTAAGAATGATAGTGTCATAAGGAGAGTGTTGATCAATGAGTTAGTATTGTAGATATGAGTATCTAATTGAGAGTGTGTTCTCAATTGGTAGCATGCTATTTTCAAAAGTGTTTCATGATCAAGGTTGATGTTGTAATTTATGTTTCATCTTGTGAGGTTTGGTGTGCAATGTGTTTGGGTGTATGGAAGTGGGATGTCAAGTCATATGAAGCTTGGTCATGTGGTTTTAAGTCTGTATGACGCTATAAGAGACTATTGTCATCAAAAAGAGAATGGTTTAGTGATTCTTGACACTTGGATTAGCACCCTTGAGGAGATGAATAATTATCCTCATCCAAATGTCACCATGGAGACATTTATCTTAATATGGGTGACAATATTGAGAAATGAATCTCTAGATGAGGGGTTAGCTCCCCTTGATGCACCTTTAAAGCTCTCTCTCTAACTTATAACTTGGAGATGGAAAGGGATTCAGAAAAACAACTAAGAAAATAAAAGGGTGATGCACCAATGTATAATTTCCTCTCACTTGACTGAAAACTACTACTTAAAGACATTAAAGTATATATCACACAAAACTCACAACCTAGGTTTCATTGCTACATCAATATTTATTATGCTAGATTCAAGAAAATATATGATTCTTAGGAGGGAAATAAATGATTCAAAAGAGGAATATATTTATGAACCACTTCTAAGATACCTATACACTTATAAAAGAATACAAATAAAGACCTAGACCATCAAGAGTACAAGCTAGAAAACACAATCTTTTACTAGACTAGACCAACAAGATTCAAGTCATTACTCAATAGTAAATCATGTGAGTGGAAAAAACACTTGTATATTTCTTCAAGAGTCTTTCAAGTACAATTTTGAATAGATTTTCCCCATCAACCAATGGAGGCTACCAAAAGAGCAAAGAGAATGCATATTTATAGCTTTTGAGAGGAAGAACAAGCAAAGGAAGTCCAAGGGTCACTTGGACATGTGCACCTTGAAATAATAAATTAAATTTGCATTTGTAATAAATGTGGGGTGAGATATGACATTTCATAGAGATAAACCTGTCTAAAACAAATCATAAGAATGGTGAAAAGTGGTATAAAACCTATAATTTTAGCATAGGAAACTACCTTCATGATTTGCCTTCCAAAACTACCTTATCTATACATATGGTTAGGTATTATGGTTTTTATAAGAAAGAGGGGTTACAAAAAATTCCCCACATAAATTTTATTTATCCCTGACCATCCCTATTCTTATGGACATGAAAAATCATCCCTGGCAGTTTTAAATAGTCTCTTTTCTATGAACCTTATACAATTGGCATTAAAAAACTACAAATTTTCCAAAATTAACCATGGAAAATATGGAATGAAACTTTTCAAGGTTTCTCCTATAATCAATTTCAATAAAAATCCTTTAAAGGGCTTCCTTAGTTGCTTTTCACCACTTTCCCTAAGTGTTCACTAGCTGATTCACTAGATTGGCTAAAATTAAGAGCCTATTTTTGGAAATTAAGGGCTGATTAATGAGATTAAATGAATTTTTTGAGTTATTTAAAGTTTAAATATTCATCCCAAACTTTGTTTCATATTCTAACTCTTCTTTTAGCTTGCAAACCACATAAAATGGTAAAAATAAGCCCTATTTTAGCCTATTCCATACACCTCCATACAAATGAATCACATTTGTAAAATCAACAGAGAGTAATTTTCATCATCTATGTAATTTCATTTCCATTAACTTGCATATAAATTCTAAAAATGCTTCATCCCCTCAATCAGGTCATTGTAAGGGTTTTGCAAGGGTTTTGAGTGGATTCGACTCTTAACCTTTGTTCATAAAGTTAACAAATTTAAAATCATTTTAAATTAAATTTATGTATCTTAAATTATCTTATATAACTTAACCAAATTTCTTATGGTTTCATACAAACATTCATGAAAGATATGAGTGATGGAAGTTGGCCTTTGAATTACTTTCATGCTTCTTGTGAGGGTTTCAGTAGGTCTACTATTAGAGATGGATTCCTATGGAGTTTACTTGAAAAAAAAATATTCCTCACCTCTTTATATTACCTATAAAATTTTTCCAATCCTTTTGATAACTCACCAAGATCCAAAAATGGAGATGACCACTGTTTTAGGACAAGACCTATGCCTTGCCAACAGGGCTATTTTCACTTTGTGAACCAAAAGATGATAATTTGAACTTTAAATTAATTAATATAGAATTAAAAAATAATAAATACCCCCATAGGAATCATAAAAAACACTATATTTCTTAGATAACTATATAACTTAGAATGACATCTCATTTGGGGTTGGGTTTGCATGCTTTCCTACTAGGTCTACCTATAGACCTTCTTGTCCAAACCATATCATTGGAATTAAAACCTTATAGGATGATTTATTGTGTTATCCCATGTCTCCATAAAATTTAAAAACCTTACCAACTTATTATATTGATATTTGGTTCACTATCTAACACTTTTCCCAAAAACTATCATTCTTGTGCATGAAGAGACTACCCCTAATTTGAGACAAAAAAAGAGTATTAGGCCTATTTTTTAAGGAAAAGTGAATATTTTTTAATCTCCAAAACTTCCTAATAACCAAATTTACCAAAGGGTTTTGTTTTATTCCATGGTTATGGGGTCTAACCATCTCCATTTTCTCAAAAAGGGGTCAAAAACCCTATTTTTTTCTTGTTTTTGTTCAAATCCCCCTATAGGTTCTACCTCCACACAAATTTAATACTAATAGGTTGATAAAACATGTTTATAATCCTCATTTAAATCTATGTTATCTTTAGGAACTATTTTAGACCCCTCTTGTTAGTGAAAATACTTGTTTCCCCTTTGAGCAAAGGGTCTCCTAACCTGCTTGTATGGATTGAGACATACCTTGTATGAGTGAAAAGATAATTGGGAATGTTGTGAGTGTCCTAGGAATGAGAAAAAACTCATTTTATGATGATGAAACATCCTTAATTTCTATAAACCCTCTCCTCCTTCCTTGCTCCATACTTAACATTTTAATCCTTCACCTCTCACTCTTGTCACTGCCTGTAGGACTGAGACAACATTAATGAGCACATTAGGCTTGGTTAAGGATAAAAACAATTATTTTATGAGGGTAATTTGATACATTGAATAGAATTAAACCTTCACTCTTCCTATCTATATTTCTCAAGCTCCTTATATGCTCCCATGACTTGACTATGTTTACACTTCCCTTTATGACTATAAGTAGATACTTTACCCTACCTGTAGGTTTTCAAGGTAGGTATTTAACCTCAAAATTATATATAACCATTTAATTTTACTCTTATCATCATATTTAATCATTACACCCACTTTTATGCTTGATTTGTTCACAAAATACAACTTTATTCTTGATTGAGACCAATTTTCCAATACTTCTAGCTGTAGGTGCATAATCTAGGCATGTAGGTTATTCAAGAGTCATTTAGAACATGTTATGAGTGTATAGGGATTATTGAGATTGTATTTAGCTTTATATCACTCACACTAGGACCTAGTTCCTTCTTAAGAACCCTCAACACCATCTCTTTGTGATAATCAGTAAAACATTGCCTTCACTATATACTCTACCTTATGTACGGATAGGGGATAGGCCTAAAAGGTCATTTCATGCAATATAACTATTCATGACCTAAGTGCTCATGACTGATTATTATAGTATTTAAAACTATTTCCCCTTCCTATACATGATATAAAACTTTTTATGCATAGTGTGGGTGGTATCCTCCTTCCAAATCCTTTAGACAACATTGTCTACTTTCAGTGGATTTCTTGACAACTTGGAGGAGTTCAAAGTCTACCTCATTCTTATCCTAGTGACTTAAAAATTATCAAGTACATTATTTGTAGGTAAGACTAATAGGATAAACAATTAGGGGAATTGAAACACAATTTTTTCATGATATATACTATCCCAAAAAACCTTGAGGATCTCTGTTTGGTCCATTTAAGGACTAAGAGACCAAAACTCGGTCACTTCCCTTGCTTAGCAATTCCATCTTTTCCAATACTCTTGAGGAGGATACTAAGTCTATTATGGTGAATTAAATGTATATGCCTTGAGAAGGGATATTTAAGACCACCTCACATTCCTCAATGCTCCCCTATCTCCTATCCCTGACCTCCTATAGGTTGGAATGTATTGAAGTGGGCAGTGAGGAAAACAAAATAGTGGAGAAGATGAATAGTTTAGGCCTCATAAGAAGGCATATGTCACCACACAAATGTTTATGACTCAAAATTATTTATTACACATCCAATTTCATTATTTTGACATGGAGGATTACTCAATAGCACCTGTAGGTACACCTTTTGGGAAATAGGCAATATACTGATTCAAAGTGGGAAACAAGCCTAAGAAAGGCTTTCTTGTATGAATGATGCCTTTCAAACCAAAATAATAATGGATAAACTAAAATAATTCCTTGTAAAACATGTATAAACATCTAGAAAGCATGAACTCATCAGACCAAAATAAGAAAATTGAGATAATTATAAACAATGACCCCCCTCATAGTTACAAACCCAAAAAAGGTTGCCTGGAGTGTTAAAATTTATTCATAAAGGAGGAGGCACCAAAAATCAAACTCCTATTATGGATTTTAAGTATACTTAGGGTACTATCCACCACCAAGAGCATTTCTTCCAACTCAAATTGTATGGACCATAATGTTTACTTGAAATTGACCTTCCTTTGCATGCCAAAAGGAAATTAAAGAAAAATGATTTTCAGATGGATCTATTTTAATTATACTTGAATTTAAAATGTGTAAATGGGTTTTGGTAAGTTAAGGGACTCCTCACCCATGTTTTTAGCTAGAGATCAGATCATGGGGACTGTACAAGTGCCCAAAAGGGCCTAAAAACAAGGAGAAACTCCCATTTTATGACATAACTAAATCTTGGAATGTCACACACCTAAATATGAAATTATCTAACCTCTACCATGTTAAACACACCTTGGTGACAATTTTATCACTTTATCCATCCATACAAGTCCTTTTTCTTAGCTCAAAAGTGGGCCCACAAGGCATGTTTTGCATATTGAATATGGTAAATGCAATTTGATGACTTAGAAAGATATTAAATCATATTAAAACCCATATTAGGACTAGTACATCATATTTGATTCCTTTTACCATGTTTTTCCCTATTTGACTAGGGTTGACTTTCATTGACTTGACTAGTACAAAGGGCTAGACTTTAGACCAAGGCTAGGCTAGGGATATGTGAACATCTAGATCAAAATGAAACCCCTATAGGACATGGATACACTTATAGAAATTTCAAAAATGTATGGGTTGACTCAAATTTGACCAAAGGTCAAATTTGGTCAACACATTTGGCAACTCCTAGGGGTAACATGATTGTCTATGTTAGAGACTAGTAGCCTTATCCAACCAAGGGCCAATGGAGTCAATGGATTCTTAAAGATGACTAACAAGGACATGCCAAAACAAAAACAAATAAAACACACAACACAACAACAACAACAACAATACCAAGCAAAGATAACACAAAAAAAGACAAGGACAATCTCACACTTATGCATGAGCACTTAGGGAACACAAGAAAAGCATAAAACTATGTAAAAGGGAAGAGGAGAACCTTAGTAACAATGCTTGATGTGTATCCCATTGACTAGGATATGAATCTCCTCTCCATCAAAATATGAAATTTGGAAAGCATTATGTGACTTGCATTGAGTGATCACATATGGGCCACTCCACAAAGCATCAAACTTTGTGTGTCTTCTAGGTTTGACCCTATCTTCATCCCATTTTAGGATAATGTCTCCTTCCTAGAAACTTCTTGGCATGGACTTCTTATAAAAATACTTCTTTTGTTTTTCTTGGTGAGTTGTCATAGTTTGCATAGCTTGATCTCTGGTCTCCTCAAGCTCCATTAACTCACACAACTTGACTTCCATACTCTCATTCTTCATCAATTTTAGCTAATAAGTGAGGTCTAAAATTGGTAACTCAAGTGATATAGGAATCCTAGCCTCCCTTTCATACACAAGTGTGTATGGTGAGTTCCAAATTTCTCTCTTTGGGGTGATCCTATTAGCCCAAAGGGCTATCTTTAACTTAGATTGCCAAGTCCTTCTATTCTCCTCCATTGTTCTCTTTATGATCTTGATTAGATTCTTGTTTCTATACTCAACTAACCCATTCCATTGGGGGTAATAATTAGAGGAGGTACTAAGATAGATGCCATGCTTCAAGTCCCATTCACTTATCCTTGCTCCTAGAAAGGTTAATGCATTATTTGAAATGATTATATAGGGAGCTCTAAACCTGGTTACTATACTCTCATAGAAGTCTAGGATTGAGTTTTCATTTGCCTCTTTAAGAGCTACAGCCTCCAACCATCTTGTGAAGTAATCAATGGTAGTCAACACCCACTTGTGACCAGCACTAGAAGGTGGATTGATTAGGCCTATGCAATCCAAACCCCATTGCATAAAGGTTTGTTCAAATTGGATTAGATGAAGGGGTAAGGTAGATAGCTTTTGTATACCATAAAAGAGAGCACACTTTTGGTATTTTATTACCCAAGCATGGATATCCTTGAACAAGCTAGGCCAAAATTAACTACCCTCATAATCTTTGTAACTGTAGTTCTTGGAGCAAAATGACCACCAACTGGTCCATCATATAACTCATAAAATACTTTGTCAATCTGATCCAAATCAAGACACCTCAATAACACACCTAAAAAATCATTCCTAAATATCACTCCATCAATAAGTACATAAGGAATGGATTGTAACCCAAAATACCTTCTTTTAGCTCTATCAAGACCTTGTGGACACTCACTGGTTTGAAGGAAATGAATCATGTATTGTGTCTAACTCTTCATGGTTGAAGGTACAAATGGTATAGGGTCATCATGCAATGTCAAAAAAACCTCCCTTTTCTCTTTCAATTCTAAATAAATATGTTCACACATTCCTTTTCCCTTCACTAGCTTAGTTGTCTTGATATCCACATCATAGTCCATCACTTTGGTGATCCAACCTGCCCTTTTTTCATTTAAATCTCTACTCAATAGAAAGTATTTTACACTAGGATTAGGCACAAGTATGTGAACTTTGTTATTTGATAACATGTTTCTAAACTTATTTAAACTCTTAAGAACTGAAATCACTTGTTTCTCAACATAAGTATATCTTACCTCATAGCCTTATAAACCTTGGATAAAGAAGGTAATAGGCTGTTCCATATTCTCATAATTTTATTGGGTAAGCATGGTAGATATTACCTCCTCATTTCCAAAAGTATATAAGGTAAAATCCTTGGAAAAGTTTAGACTTGCAAGAGTAGGTGCTTGGGCAATATCTTGTTTGATTTCTTCAAAACTTTCCTTTCTCCTTCTTGTCCAAGTGAGCATTTCATCCTTTCTCAGCATGGATGTTGGAGGCTTGACCAAGTTATCAAAGTTAGGAATGAATATCCTCATGAAATTTAGCTTACCAAAGAAACTTTGTAAACCTTTCTTATGCTTAGGCAAAGAAAATTCCAAGATGGTATTCACTCTCTCATGATCAATGGACAAGCCTTTCTTGGAAACAATATTTCCTAATAGTTTACCTTCATGGATATAAAACACAAAATTCTTTGGGTTTAGAGAGATCAAATAATCTCTACACATATGAAATATTTGCTTTAGCTACTTCAAATGATCATTTTCATCATTGGAGAAAAATGTCACATCATCAAGATAAACCAATACAATGTCATTGATTAGTCCTTGGAAAGCCATATCCATTGCATGTTGGAAAGTATCTCCAGCATTTGACATTCCAAATGGCATATTATTATAATCATATGTTCCCAATTTTGTGGTGAAATCTATCTTTTATTGGTCACTTTCCTTCACCAAAATCTGATTGTACCCAGTATAACCATCTAGGAGAGAAAACCTCTCACTACTTGCCATAACTTGTAGAAATTACTCCATAAAAGGGAGAGGATAATGATCTCTCAAAGAGACCCTATTCAAGTATCTTAATTACAAAAACAACATTATCTCCCCATTCTTATTTCTAACAGGGACTAAGTTGGCCAACCAATAAGAATGCTTGATAGGTGAAATGATTCTAGATTCAATCAACTTAGTGAGCTCTTTCTTCATGAGTGGTTCAATATTGGGATTGATTGGCATTTATCTTTGATTGATTGTTTTGAAGTTTTCATATATATCTATGGTGTGTTGAGCCAAGGTTGGATCAAAACCCTTGAACTCAATATACTCCCATGCAAAAATATCACTAAACTCCTTGCATAATTCAATGAAATCATGCTTCTCTTTACTAGTGCATACCTTTCCTAGTGCAAGTAGCTTGTCCTTAAATATATCTAGCTTTTCATAGTTATTATTTTTGGTAGACATGCTTACTTTGTATTTATTCAAATAGTCATCATCATTGAATATGCTTTTAAGAGTCACTAGGCCTTTGGGAAGCTTGTTAGACTTTAATTGGACAATCTACCCTCCATATTGTTATTAAAGCTTGGAATAATTTTTTTTAGAGAACTCATCCTCCTCTTGTAGGAAAATGGATATTTGTTGGTCACTCTCAAAGACCTTCCAATTGGTGACATTATATGGTATGGAAGGCCTAACAATCATCTTTAGATGAGGTTGGTTATTGTCTTCTTTTATGCCTTTTGGAACATCAAATTGAGCACTAATAAATGCCAACTTATCAACATGATTATTGTCTTCCCTTGGAATATATGTGATGTTGAAATCTATTAAGTATTATAAAATATCCCAAACTCTATGCTTTTAATACTTGAGTAAGGAGTTTTTGGTCAAATTCTGCCCTCTAACTTGATTCACAACAAGTTTACTATCTGCATACAGTTGAAGCCCTCTAATCCCTCTTTTCCTAGCCCATTCAAGGCCATGAATAAGGGATTCATATTATAATATATTAAAAGTGGATGATAATTTGAATCTAAAGGTTGAAAAGTACCTTTATTTTGAAGGTGAAACCAACTTTGCTCCACCACCTACCCCAATCTTGCTTCTAGACCCATCAAAGAAGAGTTGCCATAAACCATTCACCTCTTCACTTGTATTCACTATATTGGGTATGAAGGAATAATTATCATGAATTTATTACACTCTAATCCTATATTATTAAATAACCTTGTAATGATCATGTTCATAGTGTTCATTTCCCCATTTATCTAGGAACATATCAGAATCTCCCTCAAAGGAAGATGATGGAGATTAGTCAATGTGAATCTCCTCTTCATCAATGATGGCATAGTTAACATTTGAAAATTTATGTGAGTATCATTAAAAGTGATATTTTTTAATATGTTTATAGTTAATCTTCACCATAATGCCATACTTTATCCTAAACACCATGTAAGACCAATTAGCTGCCAAGTACCCACCTATTTTAGATGTAAAAGGTCTTGACAAATAAGGGAAAAGTATGGAGGTAATTATACCACCACCACATCATGAGGAATAAGAAAATTAGGATAATAATGAATTATAAAATTCACATTTTTTATTATCCCCAAAGTCTTGGCTTGTGTTCCATCCAATTGTAATACACCCTTAGTCATTGGCTCATATTTTAGGCCTAGTTTATCCTCTATACATTTGGGCATAACTGAAGTACTAGCCCCACTATCTATGATGTAATTATGAACCAAGAATCACAAATGATTATAGATATATAAAAATTATGAGTATTCTCATTCTTATTTACTTGACCATCAATTGATTGAGTCCCATGCACTAAGATCACATTGTCATGTTTTGATGGGCCAACTTGCTTACCCAATTCATGTAGTTCCTTTTGAAGTATATCTTTCTACCTTGGAATTTTCAAGGAGTACCATAATGAGATATTCATGTGAAGCTTATTCATCTATTACACTACACTGATATGAGGATGATTCACTTTAGGAAATTCTTTGGGAGAACTAAAACCTTGTGCTATAACTTGTGTTGATGGAGGTGTAGGAGTTGGCTTCATGTTTGGAAATCTCTAATTTTATTATACTCTAGGATCTATATTGGACCCATTAACCATTTTATATGACATAGGGGTCAAAATATGTCCTTTATTGGCTCCTGGAGCTTCTTCAATATCCCTCCTCTTGGATTTGGTGTTGGAAGAGATATTAGGATTGATGATGCTTGGATTTGCCAAATGATTTATGGAACAAAACTCTCCTTCCAAGTGATTAATGAGAGTGTAATAAGATTTTAATTGACCATTTTCAAACCCATATTGAATTTCCATTTCAAATTTTGGAACCTACAACACTTGATCTCCTTGCATTCCCATAGCTTGATTGTGTATTTCATTTGCATAAGCAAACTGCTCTTGGCCTTGTTCAAAAGATGGATAGCATGGTTTTTCTTGAAATAGATTATTTTTCGTGGGAATAATGGAATTGGAGGATGAGGTAAAATAGGGATTATAGTTTTGATAAGGCCTAGCTTGGGTGATTTAACCTTACCCATGGGCAATCTATTAAAAAAGAGGTTTATTAGCTTGTCCAAACTGATTTTAAGACTGATATGGCCTAAAAATTTGGGATTATTGCCTTTTGATGGAAACCAAATCATTAGTGACACTTTATAGTAAAATTTTAACCTCATGTATCTCATTTTAAGGAAGAATGGAAAACTTTTAAATAGTAGGCAGAGGGGCTAAGGTAGGAGGATCAACTTGGATAGGAGGCTACAAATTAGGGAATAATGACATTGGAGGCCTAGGAGCAATATTACCTACTTGATAAAGATAATTTTATAAATTTATGGCTATATCATAGGTATAAGGGAGTTTATTCCCACCCATAGATTGAATCATCATAGACACATCACTGTTTAATGCCTTTAGGTAGTACAAGAAAGCATAGTTTGGAGTAGGTCTCACATCTGGGATCCTATCCCATGTTTTTTGAAATCTAGTGTTAAAATCATACATAAGCTCATGTGGTTCCCTATTAATAGTGTTAAATTGATCATATAGAGACAAGTAGTCACTCTTCTCCCCAGACCTATTAGTCAATAGATCTCCCAATTCATCCCATGAGCTAATGGAATTTTGAGCTAAAGTACCATACCAATCCAAAACTTTGGCTTTGAAGGAAAAGGCCAAAAATATAATAGCCACATTATCTTGGGTAAATTTATGGATACTAATTTTTTTCTATGTTTCTAATATGTTCAATGGTAGTAATAGGACCATCCCCACTAAAAGATGGAACAATCTTAAGGGTTGCTCCTAGAATTTGATCATATTAGGCAAGATTCAAAGGAGATGATCTCATGAAAGGCACAAAGGGTTTCCTTATAGACATTTTATAATTATCAATATATATGTTAGGAATGGAATATAACATAAACTTATAAGCTTTAAACACAAAATCTCTTTTATAAGGATGAGTGCTTACAAACCTAAACCTTTTGGTGGAATATGGAGGTAGTTGCACAAACTCAAAAGGTACACCTTTAGAAATAGACCCAGTAGTTACCTTTGGCATGGAGAAAAGGGATGATAATAAACCAAATACTTGAATGATTTGATGGAGTCACTAGGTAATAAATGTAGATACTTCTTTTAACTTCAACTATGCCAAGACCAACACCAATCTTGAACAATCTTTTAAGACTTAGAAGTCCCATTGAGCATGCCAAAAATTGTTGAAACTTGGATTAGCACCCTTGAGGATATTAATAAATCTCATAATACAAGTATAACCATGGAGGAATTTCTATTTATATGGGTGACAATATTGAGAAATGAATCTCTAGATGAGGGGTTAGCTACCCTTGATGCACCTTTAAAGCTCTCTATCTAACTTAGTAACTTGGAGATGGAAATGGATTTAGAACAACAACTAAGAAAAAAAAAAGGTGATGCAAAAATTTATAATGTCCTCTCACTTAACTTAAAACTACTACTTAAAGACAACAAATCATCTATCACACAAAACTCACAACCTAGGTTTCATTGCTACATCAATATTTCATATGCTAAATTCAAGAAAACATGTGATTCTTAGGAGGGAGATGAATACAGTCATGAACCACTTAACTTAGAAGTCCCATTGAGCATGCCAAAAATTGTTGAAACTTGGATTAGCACCCTTGAGGATATTAATAAATCTCATAATACAAGTATAACCATGGAGGAATTTCTATTTATATGGGTGACAATATTGAGAAATGAATCTCTAGATGAGGGGTTAGCTACCCTTGATGCACCTTTAAAGCTCTCTATCTAACTTAGTAACTTGGAGATGGAAATGGATTTAGAACAACAACTAAGAAAAAAAAAAAGGTGATGCAAAAATTTATAATGTCCTCTCACTTAACTTAAAACTACTACTTAAAGACAACAAATCATCTATCACACAAAACTCACAACCTAGGTTTCATTGCTACATCAATATTTCATATGCTAAATTCAAGAAAACATGTGATTCTTAGGAGGGAGATGAATACAGTCATGAACCACTTATAAGATACATATGAACTTATAAAATAATATTGGAAAATACCTACAAGAATCTCCTTTTTGCAAATTGGTAGACCATCAAGAGTACAAGCTAGAAAAGCCAATCTTTTGCAAGACTAAACCAACAAGATTCAAGTCATTACTTAATAGTACAACATGTGAGTAGAAATAACACTTTTATATTTATTAAAGAGTCATTAAATTACAAATTTGGATATATTTTCCCCATAAACTAATGGAGGCTACCAAAATAGCCAAGATAATGCATATTTATAGCTTTTGAGAGGAGGATCAAGCAAAGGAAGTCCAAGGGTCACTTGGAAATGTGTCACCTTGAAAGAATAAATTAAATTTACATGTTTAATATAGGTTGGGAAATTTATTCCATGTAATATAGATAAATTTGTCCAAAACAAATCATAATAATGGTGAAAAGTGGCACAAAACCTATAATTCTGGCATAGGAGATTGCCTTCATGATTTTCCTTCAAAAACTACCTTATATTTTCATATATTTAAGTTTTATTGTTGGTATAAGTAAGAGGGGTTACAAAAAATTCCCCACATTCATTTGATTTATCTTTGACCATCCCTATTCTTGTGGACATGCAAAATCATTCTTGGTAGTTTCAAAATGGCTCTTTCCATGCAAATTATACACTTGGCATTAAAAAACTCCAAATTTTCCAAAATGATCCATGAAAAATATGTAATGGAACTTTTCAAGGGTTATCCTATCATAATTTTTAAGAATAAACCTTTAAAAGGCTTCCCTAGTTGTTTTTCACCACTTTTCCTAAGTGTTCACTAGCTGGTTCACTAGACTAGGTGAAAGCAAGAGCATGGTTTGGGAATTTAAGTGATTATTAATGATATAAAATGAGTTTTGGAGTTATATAAAGTGTAAATATTCATGCCCAATTTTTTTCATCTTCTAACTCTTCTTTTAGCTTGCACACCACAAAAAATGGTCAAAATAAGCCCTATTTTAGCCTATTTCATACACCTCCATACAAATGAATCACATTTTTAGAATATATAGAAATTAATTTGAATCATATATGTGGTTTCATGTATATTCCCTTGCATTTTTATGGTCAAAATTCTTTATCTCCTCAATTAGTTCACTATAAGGTTTTTACAAGGGTTTTAACTAGCCTAGACTCTTAACCTTTGTTCATAAAATTAAAACATTGAAACTAATTTTAAATGAAATTAAGGGATCTTAAAGGGCCTTATATATCTTATCCAAATGGATCAGGGTTACATGAAAAAATTTATGAAAGATATGAGTGATGGAAGTTGACCTTTGAATTGCTTTCATGCTTCTTGTGAGGGTTTCAATATGTTTGCGATTAGAGATGGATTCCTATGGATTTTAATTGCCAAAAAAAAGATTCCTAACTTATTTATATATCTTATAAACAATTTAAAATCCTTATGACATCTCACCAAGAGCTCAAAATGGAGATGACCACTATTTCAGGACAAGACCTATGCCTTGCCAACATGCTGATTTCCACTTTATGAACCAAAAGATGATAATTTTCACTTTAAATGCATTAATATAGAATTAAAAAATCATATATACCCCCATAGGCATCATAAAAAACAATATAGTACTTAGATAAGTCTATAACTTGGAATGACATCTCATTTGGGGTTGGGTTTGCATGCTTTCCTACTATGTCTACCTGCAGACCTTCTTATCCAAACCATATCATTGGAATTCCAACATTTTATGCTGGTTTATTGTGCTCTACCATGTTTCCCCCAACTTTACCAACCTTACCAACTAATTATATTAACATTTGGTTCACTATCTAACACTTTTCCTAAAAACTATCATTCTTGTGCATGAAGAGACTACCCCTACTCTAAGGCAAAATAGAGAGTATTAGGCCTATTTGTTTGGAAAAAATGAATATTTTTTGAGCTCAAAAAGGTCATAATTACCAATTTTTTTTGTTTAATTCCATTTTTATGGGGTGTAACCATCTCCATTTTCTAAAAAAGGGGTCAAAAACCTTTTTTTGCTTGTTTTTATTTAAATCCCCCTATAGCTTCTACCTCCAAACAAATTTCATGATCATAGGTTTATAAAAAATGGTTATCATCCCCATTTAAATCTGATGGATATTTTGGAACTATCTTAGACCCCTATTTTTAGTGAAAACACTTGTTTCCCCTTTGAGCCAAGGGTCTCCTAACCTACTTGTATGGATTGAGATATACCTTGTATGGGTGAAAAGGTCAATTTACATGTTGTGAGTGTTATATGAATGAGAAAAACCTCATTTTATTCTGATTAAACATCATTAATTTCTTGAAAATCTCTCCTCCTTCCTTGCTCCATACTTTGCATTTCAATCCTTCACCTTTCACTCTTGTCACTACCTGTAGGATTGAGGCAACCTTAATGAACACATTAGGCTGGGTTAAGGGCCATGTTAATGAATTTTATGAGGTTAATTTTATCCATTGAAGATATTTAAACCTTCACTCTTCCTTTATAAAGTATTCAAGCTCCTTATATGGTCCCATGACTTGACTGTGTTCACACTTTCTTATATGACTATAAGTAAATACTTTACCATGTATGTAGGTTTTCAAGGTAGGTATTTAACCTAAAATGTGAATAAAACCTTTTAATTTTATTCATAGAATCATATTGAATCATTATACCCACTTTTTTTTCTTGATTTTATCATAAGATCACCTTATTCTTGACTAAGACCAATTTCCTAATACTTTTAGCTATAGGTGCATAATCTAGGCCTATAGGTTATTCAAGAGTCATTTGGAACATGTTATGAGTGTATAGGGCTTGTTGATATTTCATTTAGATTTATATAACTCACAATAGGACCTATTTTCTTCTTAAGAACACTCAACACCATCTCTTTGTGCCAATCATTGAAACATTGCCTTCACTATATACTCTACCCTGTGTACAAATTGGGGATAGGCATAAAAGGTCATTTCATGAAATATAACTCTTATTCATGACCTAAGTACTCAAGACTAATTTTTATATCCTTTGGAAATATTTATCCTTCTTAGACATGATTTATAACTTCGTATGCATAGTGTGCGTGGTAGCCTCCTTCCAAATCCTATAGATAACATTGTCTACTTTCAGTGGGTTTCTTGACAAATTGGAGGAGTTCAAAGTCTACCTCATTCTTGTCCTAATGACCTCAAATTTTTAAAGTAAATTATTTGTATATAATAATACTATGATAAATAATTAGGGACATTGAAACACCATTTTTTCATGATATATACTATCCTAGAAAACCTTGAGGACCTCTGTTTGGTCCATTTAGGGACTGAGAAACCAAAACTCAGTCACTTCCCTTAGAAATTCCATCTTTTCCAATACTCTTGAGGAGGAAACTAATTTTGTTATGGTGAAGTCAATGTAAAGGCCTTGATAAGGTATCTTTAAGAACCTCAAATTCCTCAATGCTCCCTTATCTCCTGTCCATGATCTCCTGTAGGTTGGAATGTGTTGAAGTGAGCAGTGAGGGAAAAAAATAGTGGAGAAGATGCATATTTTAGGCCTCATAAGAAGGCATATGTCACAACACTCATGTTTATGACTCCAAAATATTTATAACACATCCAATTCCCTCATGTTGACATGGAGGATTTATCAATAGCACATGTAGGTGCACCTTTTGGGAAATAGGTAGTACACGGATCCAATGTGAGAAATAAGCCTAGGGAAGGTTTTATTGTATGATTGATGCCTTTCAGACCAAAATAAGAATGGATAACTTAAAATAATGCTTTATAAAACATTAATAAACATCTGTAAATCATTAACTCATCATACTAAAATAAGAGAATTGAGATAACTACAAACAATGACCCCCTCATAGTTATAAACCCAAAAAAGGCTGCCTAGAGTGTTAACATTTTTTCATAAAGGATAAGGCACTCAAACACAAAATACTATTATGGATGATAATTAGAATTAGGTTAATATCCATCACCAAGATAATTTCCTCCAACTCAAACTGTATTGACCATAGTGAGTACTTGAAGTTGACCTTCCTTTGCATGCCAAGAGGAAATTGAAGAAAATGAGTTACAGATGTATCTCTTTGAATTATCCTTGAATATAAAACATGGAAATGGGTGTGGGGAGGTGAAGATACACCCCACACAAATTTTTATCTAGAGATCAAGTCATGGGGACTGTATAAGTGCCCAAAGAGGCCTAGAAATAAGGACAAACTCCCATTTTATAACTATAACTAAATCTTGGACTATCACACACCTGAATATAACGTTCTCTAACCTCTCTCATGTTAACCAATGCTTGGTGACAAGTTTATCACTTTATCCATCCATATAATTCCTCTTTTTCGCTCAAAAGTGGGGCCACAAGGCATTTTTTGCATATTAAATATGGTAAACACAATTTGATGACTTAGAAAGATCTTAAATCATATTAAAATCCATACTATGACTAGAACAACATATTTTATTCCTTTGACTAGGTTTGACCCTATTTTATTAGGGTTGACTTTCATTGACTTGACTAGTACAAAGGGCTAGACTTTAGACCAAGGCTAGGCTAGGGATAGGTGAACATCTAGATCAAAATGAAACCCCTATAGGACATGTAAAAACTTATACAAAGTTAAAAAATATATGGGTTGACTAAAATTTGACCAAAGGTTAAATTTGGCCAATAGTGATATGAGTGTGTTGTGATGTCTCATTTCTATTTGTTTGATGTTTTATTGAGGTCATAACATGGAAGGAATAGGTCAAGGTGTCAAGTGCATTAGAAGATTGAGCCTAATCATGGTATGGTGAAGGTATGAGCTAGTGACATGATGAGGTAAGTGAAATTAGGCATGTGAGAGGTTGTAAAGTTTGTGTGAGCATGAGAATAAGGTTCGGATGCACTCAGAAGTGTTTTAAAGTGAGTCTTTAAAGGTAGGTCCTTCATTCTTGGTCTTTACCTAGACCATTCTTTAGCCCTGCCTAGCCTAATGAGGCATCAAGATCAAATTTCAAGGTGAATGTGTAAAGTATATCATGGATATAGGTAATTCAAGTTGTCTTAGGAGTGATCATGATGTATGAGGTCATGGTTTGAAGGAAAAGGCATGGAAAATGGTTTTGAGGTCTCAAAAGGAATTTTAGGTGTTCATTGGCACATATAACTTCTACATGGGAACCTAAGATATTAAGGAGAGATGGGGAAGGTTCCTAACTTAGATCTATAGGCATTGGTTTTGGATTTAAAGGGAAGTCTTTTATGAATAAATGTTAACACCAAAACCTATGTTAAACCTCCCTAAAACCCTAATAAGGACCCAAGGTGAAAGATCTTGTTTAAATCAGGTTATAATGGATTCAAATGACTATATAAGCTATTGGATCATGTATTAAACTCTCCCAAGTACCTCTAGGTAATGGTGGTTAGTCAGCTAAGAGAGAAAATGCACAGATACATGTTTATTTGTCAAGACATTGTTATAGCTTTCAAAAGTTGCATTGGTAAAGAAAATAGATTGGATGGAAGAAGAATATTTTTCATGCCCATGATGTTTTATGGAAAGGTTACAACCTTAAAATATGCTAAGCTAGTCTTCCAAGTTAGCTAGTCATAGATAAACATAATGGTATAAATAGTGTAAAACTTAGACAGAAGTGAGAATATGGATTTGAGGCTTTAAGCATGATATTTTAATGAAAAAAAGTGAATTAAGATATTATTTATGAATTTTAAGTTATTATAATACATTAAATAATCTTTGGAGGTTATGTATGTGGTGAAAATGTTACTTAGAGAATAGATAGTCTGATTCAGATAAGACTGAAAAATGAGGTCAAGAAATTGGTCTTCAAGACCAATATTTATCATCAGACCATATGAGTTTTCCATTTTAATATTTCATGAATATATCTAATAACCATGTATATTATTTATGATACATGAAAAGTGTCTACACAAGTGTTGGAGATTTGAGTCATCATGATTGGTTTTTGAGGTGGTTTGATAGTGCTGAGTAAGCAAGTTGCAAAAATGACCTTAAACATTTATGTCCTAACTGAAGGTATTCCAAGAATTTGGGTATGATATTGAAGTCATAGAGTATATATATACATGTTTAATTTTTCAAAAGTATGTTACTTAAGAGTGTTTGAGCTTCAATCTTGAAAGACAAATTTTTGATTGTACATAGGCCTAATAGGGTAGTTTGTCCTAAAGAAGGTTTCAAGGTATGAACAAAGGATGCATATCTAAAAAATCATGGATGTGGTCAAAATAGTTATTTTAATAAGTATTTTAATGGTTTTTATTTTTATATAAGGCCATATGGGTCCAATAAGATCAAGTCTTAGTGTTAAGAGAGCAGACCTAATGAAGTAGGTGTCCATGAAACCTAAAGAATGAGTAAGGCCAATATTGGTCATTAATTCAGATTGTTCTATATGATTAAAGATGGCCCTAGGATAATATATTTCCTATAAAAATACTTTGTATGTCCTGATTGAATAACATGAAGGTGATCAATCATGAGAGAGATTAGATAGACTTTTGGTACTCACAGGTGTAATATGATAGTGAATTACAAAGAGTGTTCTTATGAAGTGGTTGGACCTAAAATGTTTTTTAAATCTTTTATAATGTTATATGGGTTATATTTGATTTATGTTTTAAAGATTATTGAAATATATGGAGGTGAAAGATGTTCCAAGGGATCAAGTCTACATGTTACTAGATAGACCTAATGCAATTAGGTCTCAATGAGTCCTAATGGAGAAATAAGGCCTAATTGAGTTATAGCCAGCCACGATGGATCCAAATTATGATTGAACCATGTTCATAACTTGTCCTAAGACCTATTATATATCTTACCTAAGAGGTGAAGGGTGTGTGGCTGACCAAGTTGTATGTGAATAATATATTATTATATATACAAGGCAATTTAGGCCTATTCATAAGTAAGAAGGAGGGTATGCATATACGCAATTAAAATAGAAGATGCATAAGTGGAAGAAATTTTTTAAACATGTTTTAAACCCTTAAAGGAAAGAATGGAAGCATTCATGATATTTTTAGGTTGTCTACATTAGGGATAGATGACCTCATCAGAATTGATGAGGGATTTTCAAATGAAGGTGAGTATGCATTGAAATTGAAGAGAAAAAAGAGAAGAAGTATGGTCATTATTTATTGATTGAGAAACAATTTTTTTTAAATTGATCAAAATTTAGATGTGTTTAGGTTGGTGATGAGTCACTTAGGGAGTTGATGCTTTATTTCAAGTGGGTTCTTTCTAAAGTCTAGTCAAGTGGGTGCTTGAATGTTTGGGGTTGGTGCTCCAAGTTGAGTTGGTGATCAACATAATTTGATTATTTGTTATATAGGATAGGATTAAATTTTTAGATATCATTGGGTTTTCTTCCCCTTGAGGGTTTCCAACTCATATATGTGTTCTATGTGTTATGCTCTTTTTTCATGCTTATGTGATTGGTTCTTAATGCATTGCTAGATCTTTATGTGCTCTCATAGTTCATGAATGTTAGAGTATAATTGTAATTTTTTTAGGGTCACTGATTCACCCCTCTCAATGAATTTTTCTTACAACAATTGTTATTAGAGATTGGTCCTTTGAAGTAGGCCTAACAGCTTAAAGGATACAATTGAAGCACAAACATGTCTAGTCAACTAGTACAAGGAGGTTTATCAACCAATAAGTCTCCTCTTTTCAATGAGACTAACTATGCATTTTGGAGAATTATAATGAATACCTATCTAATGTCCTTTGGTTATGACATATGGTGATTTTCATTTATGGATTCACTCTACTTTCTACACCACCAACTGATGCAACCAATTAGAAGGCAAGTAATAACAACTCTAAGGCAATGAATACCATCATCTATGTTATTTTAGAGGTATTTTTTTTAAATTTCATGCATTATGATACAACCAAAGGGATTTGGGAAAAGTTTTATACCATGTATGAAATATACACCAAAGTTATTTGGAAAAGTTACAAACTCACTGAAGGTAGTTTGAAATCCTTATAATAAAGGAGGATGAAAACACTACATCTTATCTGTTGAGAGTAGATGAAGTGGTAACATATCATTAGATGTGTAGGATAGAATTTGGAAGAATCAACTGTAGTTAAAAAAAATTAAGATCCTTGACATCTAAGTTTGATTTAAAGGTGTCTGTTATGGAAGAAATCAAAGATCTTAACATACTATAGATGGATGAGCTTCATGGCATCTTGACTGCTTATGAAATGAGAAAAATTTATAGAAGACCTTTCAAGAAGGAAACTACATTCATAGTTGAGAAAAATTCACAAGGTAAGAAGGCCAAGGATGATGTTGACACAAACATTGATGATGACAAGATATAAGCCATGTTTTTCAAAAAACTAAGATTAGGATTGGGTAAGTGTAAGATCAAGTTTCCATTTAAATGCTTTAACTATGGTAATATTGGTCACTTTACCTCTAAATGTTCTACCAAGGATATGACTGAGCATGATGAAGAACATGATGAACATCATGGTGATGATAATAATATTTATAATCCTAATAAGAGAAAAAAGGGTTTCAAGAAGTATGAAGGTAAGAAAGGGTCATTTAGGAACAAGAGAAGGTTCTATACCAGAGAAGATAGTAGCTCACTTGATGTAAGTGATAATAGTACATCTGATAGTGATAATGATAGTAATTGTCATGATAGCAATGAAACCTTGTTTATGGCTATTATTGACCAAATTTGACTTCAAGGCCAAATTGGGACCCCCATAGGTGAAAACTTGACTTTCAGATGTTTTAGGGGGTCTAATATTTTATGATGGGGTATGATATTGTCCATTTGAACACTTGGTGATTGTTTTGAATTAATCATAAATATGTATCTATTGCTCACTATCCAAATTTCATGCCCACTACCTATATATGCAAATTGTGGGACATTATTATTGCCATTGATGTTTAGGACTGAATATGGTGAGTAGAAGATATGCTTTATCAAATTTGTGCTCCAAGAAATTTTGATAGTGTTTTCAAACATAGTCAATCTACAGGTTACAAGATAAATATAAGTAGGCACTTTTATAATGCTATATCTTTCACATAAGAAGGCTTCAGGACCAAATTGATATATGGATTGAATATTATATGAAAGAGGAACAAATGTGATAATTTTTAGGTCATGTAACTATTTGAAACATGAGTAATACATGTGCAAAGTTAGCCTTCCAAGAAAAATGACTAGTCTCCATACTTAGACAAAATTTACATAAGGTCATGCAAAGTTGTCATGTTTTTACAAAGATCATCTATTGAAATTTGCAAAATAAATAGATAGTAGATATGTTATGGGTTTTTTATGAGCTAGAGATATAATCCATACGTTAAATTGATAATGAATGAGGTCAAAATTGATTTATCTTTGATCTCAAACTAGATAGGGTTTCTCAATAAAAATCTTAATGGTTTAAGTCATGACATCAGTAGGAATTATCTATTTTGATGGTGACTAGCTATAGCCTAGACCTCATAGCTTAAGTTATAACTTAAAACTTTATCATCATTTTGAAATTGGCCCCTTGACCTCGTAATTACCCTATCCAAGAAATGATTAAAGGAATTTATATCTTCCTAAGTAAATGACTTAATATATGTCTTATCTTGATCAACAAACTGTGCTTCATCATACATAGATGATCTAATGAAGTGAAGCAAAGTCAAATTGTCAAAGGCTCCAACGAGTTAGCATGATTAATCCAAGTGTCACATTCATAGAGCTTGTCAAATAGAGACCCAATAAGTGTAATATGGTTAGAGCTAATGATCAAGATTTTTAGAAGATCTAATAGCTTGTACTCAATCATGTAAAGGAGATCCAATAGAGAGAAGGGACTTAAATGCTATAAGGTGATTGATGTTTATTGACCCAGTCACAAGTTAAAACCTAAGCAAGTCTGAGAAGATTGATGAAGTAAAAGTGATTTAAAGATGTAATAAGTAGTAAGATGAGGTCAAAGTGTCAAAGTTTAATGACCAAGTCAAAGTATAGTTCATGCAAGTTCAAAGATACAATGGAACATAAAATCTTGGATGAGAAAGATCCAATAGAGTGAAGGGACTCAAATGCTATAAGGAGCTCGATGTTTATCAATGCATGGCATAAACATCTGAAGCTACAAATTAAAAATAAGATACTATGGATTAACATGCATTCAACATGTGGCATAAGTAAAGACAAGTTTGACATTTCAAAGAAGATCTGATGGATTGCAAGCATCCATGCATAGACAAGTCAATAAATTGAGTCGAGTGAACATGCCAATGAGCCAAGTCAGATTGAAACAACCAATTAGAGTGAAGGTGAGCCTAGGGTTTTTGATAGAGGTCAAGAATTCATTTTTGACCATGGAAATTAAGACTTTGTATGCTCTTATTAATGCCATTAAATATCATTAAAATTCCATAGAGTGATCTAATTGACGTAGTCAAGTATGAGGAACATAAGGAACTACCATTGGGGCTGAATATTGATCTCTATTTTGACAAGTTATACAATGAAAGATTCTTCCTCATGACTGGTTCATCATTTCTAAAGGATCCATACACAATGAACTCTTGGCTCCTATAGAGATAAAGTGGATTTATTTAGACCTAATGAAGTCTAGAAGAAGCTTTGGACAATAGGTATGTTTTAATTTAAAGACAATAGGAAAACCAATGTCCTTAGATTGGTTTTTTGACTATAGGTGGGACCTATGATCCAAATATAGAAAATGATTGAATATGAAATAAATGCAAGGGTGCCCATTATCAATAAATTAGGTACTCTACTACCTAATGCATGTCATGATTGTAAGTATCAAGACTCAAGGACTTGATCCTCATAAGCAGGGCAAGTAGACTTAGAGTCTTGAGATGGTGAGTTGGTACTTGGAGAGGTAGTTTTCTAAGCCAATAAAAGGAATTTCATGCCACTTTTTAGGAGTTTCATGACTTGGATTGACATTTTTACTTTTTGACCTATCATGGTCCATTTCACATCCTTTTATCATGCACGTGTAACTCATTTTATTAGCTTGACAAGTGTAGAAGTGACCTTTGGACTTCCCTTATCTCACCCCTCTCCCAAATACTATAATTAGTGACTTTTTGGGCTCTTTAGAGTAGCCTCCATTGGTTAATGGTGAAAACCTAGAAAATTTTGTATTTTAATGACTCTTAAATCAATAAAAAAGTGAATTTTCCTACTTATATGATGCATAATTGAGTTTGGTTCCAAATCTTTTTGAACTTGTCTAGTACAAGATGGTTTTTTCTAGCATGTTGCCTTTGATTATGCACCAAGTATGTAGAAAATTAATTATCACGGGTCTCTATTACTATTCTTCCTTAGTGTATGAGAGTTTTATAAGTGGTTTATTATTTCATTCTCTAAAGAATAATTCATTATCCCTCCTAAACATCAATATACCTCTTGAATCTAGCTTATGAAACATTGATGTAGCAATCTATCTTGAGCTGTAAGTTATGTGTGAAATGTTAGGAATAAAAAACACTTAAACCATATTTATTATTACTATAAAATAGATCTAAAGCTATGCAATAACATTCATTATGGAAATGTTTCTTAATTCACCATTATTATGAAAGCATAAATGCGAGAATAAGATAATAACATAGATGTAATGTGGTTCACCCAATGTGGGCTACATCCACCAATTAAAGTTCTCCAATAAAAATAGTAATCTAAATACCAAGACTATAATGAACTCTCATAGAGATATAAAATTATCCAATAGAAAATTATGCA
Source organism: Torreya grandis (assembly GCA_037957365.1). NCBI lineage: Eukaryota > Viridiplantae > Streptophyta > Pinopsida > Cupressales > Taxaceae > Torreya > Torreya grandis. Next base: position 250,335 of record JARHVA010006495.1, on the reverse strand, counting down.
CAAATAGCTACACTTTCACCTGCACCTACACCTGCACAATGTTGTATCTCACAAGTTACTAAACCACACCCTATAATGAACCCCTGCACTTTGACTATAATCCTCAAAGCCACACCCTAAAAATAAAACATCTACCTATAAAGGACACACCACACACCATATATATATATATATATATATATATATATATGGTATGGTGTGTGTGTGTGTGTGTGTGTGTGTGTGTGTGTGTGTGTGTGTGTGTGTGTGTGTGTGTGTGTGTGTGTGTGTGTGTGTGTGTGTGTGTGTGTGTGTGTGTGTGTGTGTGTGTGTGTGTGTGAAGGAAAATCCATGAAAAGAGGAGAAAATGAAACATGTTTATCTAAGTTAAGCATCATCTACTTAGGACAATTCACTTCCACCTCATCAAACTCATCCAAAATCTCTTCCATGAAGGAACACACCATACTAAGGGTCTCCACATTTCAAGGGCATATTTTCCAACAACATGTGATCACAACCATCTCCTTGTAACAAAGAAGGAATTAAATTTTTCAAGAAATAACTAGCTCCCTAAAAACAAGGAAGACACATGGAAAATAGACAATTAATAACTAACTCTATAAAAAATGGAAACATAAAAATTAGAAATATAATAGGAATATTCCCCTCACATGTGGAGCAAGGTTCCATATAAGGCAGAGTAGGGAAAATTATGATTCCCACATCTTTAAAACTCTCTAGGCCCCAAAAATAATTCCTTATGGTCATGTGGTATCCCCAAAGGGATCCACACTCAATAATCTCCCACTTGGAGACTGTTTCTCATAAATAGAATCTATCACTACTCAATAATCTCCCACTTGGAGACCGTTTCTCCTAAATAGAATTTGTACATAGTCTCAACTTGTCCAATGTGACCACCTTGGTCATCATATCCACATGATTATGGCTAGTATGAATATTCTCTAGCTTCACCAAGTTCTCCTCCAAAGCTGTCTTGATGAAGTGATAATGTAATTGAATGTGTTTCATCCTCTAATGGAAAGCAAAGTTCTTTGCCAAATGAATAACACTCTGACTATCAATGTGTAGTCTCCCAACTACTTGATCATGACCCAACTCTTAAAACAACTCCTATAACCAAATCATCTCCTTGCTAGCCTCTATGGTAGAAACATACTCTGCTTTTATGGTTGATAAAGCCATAACCTTCTGTATCCTAGAAATCTAACTAACTAATGTATCTCCAATAGTAATATATATCCTATCATACTTCTCTTGCTAACAATATACTTTGCCATATCCAAGTCCACATAAACATGCAAAGTGGTATATGATCCAGCATAACATAATTTAAAATCCATATTTCCTCTCAAATATCAAAGAATCCCACTGCCTGCCAATGCTCATAACTTGGATCAATCATGTACCTGCTCACAACTCCCACTACTTGGGCAATATTTGATCTAGTACAAACCATGGTATACATCAAGCTACCAACTATCGATGAGTAAGGCACCTTAGAAATCTTAAGCTTTTTAGATTTTGTCTTGGGACACTGCTCCTTTGATAATCTAAAGTGGCCTACGAAAGGAGTACCAATATATTTAACATCCAACATGCTAAACCTTTCCAAGACTTTATTCACATACTCTAATTGGGATAAAACCAACTTCCTCTCTTTCCTGTTATAAGAAATTCTCTTACCAAATATTTTTTATGTAGCACCCAAATCATTCATAAAAAAGGAGTCACTAAGTTGTTTCTTGAGCACATGAATTTGCTATATGTTCTTTCCTACAACTAACATGTCATTGACATACAAGCATAAAATAATAAAGGAACCATCATCGAAATGTTTGATGTACATGAAATGGCTATAATGACACCTTTGATATTCTTATTTTAACATAAAATAATTAAATTTCTTGTACCATTACCATGGAGATTGTTTCAAGCCATACAACTTCTTATTTGGTCTACACACATATTTCTCTTTCCCTTTGACCTCATAAGCCTATGGCTACTTCATATATAACTCTTCATCCAAATCACCATGAAGAAAAATAGTTTTCACATCTAATTGGTCTAAGTGCAAATCCTCAGCTGCAACTACACCAAGAAGAGTCCTAATAGAAGTCATTTTTACAATAGGAGAGAAAATATCATCAAAATCAATACCTAATTTTTGTACAAACCCTTTGACCACCATACTGGCCTTATACCTTTTTCTTCCTTCATCCTCTTCTTTTATTTTGAAGATCCACTTGTTTGGTAATGCACTCTTTCCCTTAGGTAGCCTTACTAAATCCCACATTTAGTTCTCTATTAGAGATCTATGTTCTTTATCCATGGCTTGATCCCACTTCAACTTGGCATCTACCAACATTGCTTCCTCATAAAAATCTAGTTCTCCATTGTTAGTGAGTAATAAATAACTCAAATAAGGAGAAGAATGTTTAGGTGCTCTTCTTACCCTAGAATATCTTCTTACCATAGGAGTTTAGGGTCCTTGTGTAGAAGGTTAATGAACTAAATCTTTGGATACTTTGCCATCCATAATGTCATCCAATAATGTGTACTCTTTATGTTCCTAATCCTATTCCTACAACTAATCTTTATGCATGATTTTTTCATTAAAGACTACATCTCTAGACTAAAATATTTTCCTATCTTTAATGCTCCATAAATGAAAACCAAATTTATCCTCACCATAACTAACAAATGTGCATTTCTCTGATTTAGCCTCTAGCTTGGTCCTATCCTCTTTCTTAATGAGAGCAAAAGTCTCACATCCAAAGACTCTAAGAAAAGAATAATCAACATTATTACCAAACCAAGCTTTTTAAATAATGCCTCCATCCAAAAGCATAGAAGGTCCTCTATTAATTAGATATACTATCGTGTTAATTGCTTCTACCCAAAATAGTAAAGGCAACCCTGCATGTAACCTCATGCTCCTAGCATGTTCCATTATTGTTCTTTTCATCTTTTTAGATACCCCAATCTGCTGTGGAGTTCTTAGAACCATCCTTTGCCTACAGATTCCAATGCTATAATAATAATTGAAGAAAGCATTACTACAATACTCACCCCCATTATTTAATCTGAGATATTTCAACTCTAGACCTATTTAATTCTTAACCAAGGCTTTCCACTTCTTAAAAGTGTCAAATACATAATATTTATTTTTAATGCAATAAACCCAAACTTTCCTAGTTGCATCATCATTAAAATTAACATAATAATTGGATCCACCAATAAAAGATATCTAAGCTGGTGTCCATACATCTGAGTGTACCAAATTTAACTTGTGATATTTTTTTGTGGGTCCAATATTTAGGAACTTAACTTGCTTCTATTTATCATACACAAAATTCTCACATAAGTCTACATCTACATCTTTTAATCTAGGTAACTTATCTTTTAAGATTTTCATGCCCTTATGGCTCATATGACCGATCTTGTAGTGCCACATAGTTGCATCTCCATATGCAAAAACTAAATCAATCTAATCAAAACTACTATTCAAATATAAAGTACCATCTTTCTTACCTCTAAAAATCACAAGATTACCTTTTGTAACTTTCCAAGAAGTTGCAATAAATAATACTAAACATCCCTCACCACCCAATTACCCCACTAAAAATAAATTCCATCTCAACATAGACACGTGTCTAACATATTTAAGGATCGATGTGTTCCCATTCTAAATCTTAACCTAAACACAACCTTTTCTTACTATTTCACATGGTTCATCATCACTAAGATAAACATGTCCTAATTTATCTTGAACACAATCAGTAAAATAATGCCTATGTGGGGTGGCATGAAAAGAATCCCCTAAATCTAATACCCAAGACCCAAAAAAATTATCCATAGAAAGAATTAAGGTATCCTAACATGATTTAATTGATGTCACATTTACCTCATTCATTTCCTTGTTGTAATACTTATCTTGAAGTGACAAAAAATCCTTCTTTGAGTGTTCACTCTTCTCATATTGCTAGCATATCATCTTAGATCTACCTTTTGAATTTACATAATTGCTTTTTCTCTTATCATTTTCCCTCCCTTTAGTATCAATGGATAAAGCATTACCTAAAGATGATTCACTAGTACTTTTCCTTCACATTTCCTTGCTAAGAATCACACCTACAACATCCTCAAAATTTAAGCTTCTCTTAGTAGGGATTGCATTTCTCATAGCCATAACCAAACTATCTCAACTATTAGGCAAAGAACATAAGATTATCAAATCTCTAACTTCATAATTAAAATTAGTTCCAATTAAAGTGAGCATACTTATAACAATATTAAAATCATTAATATGATTAGTAGTTGAACCATTCTTAGACATTTTTATTTTAAACAATCCTTTCATAAGAAAATTTTTATTAGAAGTAGAGGGTTTTTCATATAAATTTCGTATTTATCCATGAGATATTTTGTGGTTTTCTCATTATAAGTATTAAATGCAATAGAAAATGCAAGGCATAACTGTATGGCTCCTAATGCCTTCATGTTAGGCGATGACCATTCTACATCACTCATACTTACATGTTATTCTCCTTTCCCCTCTAAGGAGAGATGAAACTCTTTATGATATAGGTAATATTCCATCTACATTTTTCATAAAACAAAATGCTTACCATCAAACTTCTCAACTTTGAATCTAATCTCTTCTCCCATAGCTCCCACTGAAGCTAATAGCCTTCCTGTGATTTACCACTTTAACAAAACACAACCAATGGCTCTGATACCTGTTGTTAGGAATAAAAAACACTTAAACCTAATTTAATATTACCATAAACTAGATCTAAATCTATGCAACAAAATTCATCACAAAAACATTCATTAATTCACCATTATTATGAAAGCATAAATGAGAGAACAAGATAATAACATAGATAACATAGATAACACTGATATAGCCTGGTTCACCCAATGTTGGCTATATCCACCAATGAAAATTCTCAAATAAAAATAGTATTATAAATACTAAGACTACAACGAAACTTAATAGAGATATAAAAATATCCTATAGAAAATGCTGCACAAATAGATACACTTTCACCTACACCTGCACAATGGTATATCTCACAAGTTGCTAAACCACACCCTATAAGGAACACCTACACTTTGACTTTGATCCTTAAATTCACACCCTACAAATAAAACATCAACCTCTAAAGGCCACACCATATCTTGTATATATAGAATATGAAGGAAAAACTTTGAAAGGAGGAGCAAATGCATCATGCTTATTCAAGATAAGAATCATCCACTCAAGACAATTCACTTTCACCTCATCAATCTCATCTAAAATCTCTCCCATGAAGGAACATGCCATAATAAGGGTATCCACGTTTCAATGACACATTTTTCAACAACATGTGATCACAAACATATCTTTGTAACAAAGAAGGCATTATATTTTCCAAGAAATAACTAGCTCCCTCAAAACAAGGAAGTCACATGGAAAATAGGAAACTAATAACCAACTCCATATAACATGAAAACATAGAAATTATAAATACACTAGGAATATTACCCTCACATATGGAGCAAGGTTCCAAAAAATTTGGAGTAGGGAAAACTATGCTCCCCGTATCCTTGGAGCTCTCTAAGCCCCCAAAATAATTCCCTATGGTCATGTGATATTCCCAAAGGGCTCCACACTCAACACAAAAGAAGCTTTGATTATCTCTAAGTAGTATAAGTTCATTGAATATGAGGAAACTTACTATTGGTGCATCACCTTTTAGTTTGTCTTCTTAACCTTTTCTTGAAAATTTGATGAGAGAAATTACTTCAAAGAATGCATCAAGGGAACTAGCCCTTCTAGAGATTAATCTCACCAAATTGATTACCCACATCAAGTGAGATGTTTCAATTATGCCACTTAGATGAGTTGAGATGAGACATCTCCTTGAAGGGTGCAAATCCAAGTGACAATAGTTTTTGGCATGCTCAATGGGACCCCAAGTCCTAGAATATTGTCTAAGATTAGTGTTGTGCTTGGCATATTTGTAGTTGCACGAAAATATACATTCAATACCTAGTGAATCCTTTAATTTTTTAACTCTTTAATTGCTGACCAATCCTTAATTTGCATACCAAAGATGACCACTAGGTCTACTGCTAAAGGTATACCTTTTGATTTTGTGCAATTGCCTTGTTATTTTTCCAAAAGGTTTAGATTTATGAATAATCATCCTTATTCAAAGGAGTTGGTTTTTAAAAATCCAAAATTTCTACTTGGTTCAACCCCTAATACTCATAATTTGATTTACAATATGGATAGAAACTTTCCTTTTGTTGCTTTCACCAGATCATCTCCTTTAAATCTTGCCCAATATGAATAAATTCCTAGAGTATCCCTTAGGAGTGTTCCATCTTTTGTGGAGAAGGTCCAACTATTCCAATTGAACATATCAGAAACATGGATTTTTTTTTAATATCCATAATATCACCCAAGAGAATGTAGCTATTAGGCTATTGGCATTGTTTTTCAAAGAGAAAGCTTTATATTGGTATGGAACTCTACCTCATGCTTCCATTGCTTCATGGGATGAACTAGGGAATTTATTGTCTAAGAGGTTTGAAGAGAAGAGTGATTATCTATCACTAGCTAAAAAATTGACTACTATCAAAATGGCTCACCAAGAGTTCATATAGGATTTTAATTCTATATTTCAAAAGACATGGGATAGGATCCCATCCCTTATGAGACCTACTCCAAATTATTCCTTCTTGTATTACCTAAAATCATTGAATAGTGATATAGCCATGATGATCCAATCCATGGGTGGGAATATGCTACCTGATGCCTATGAGATAGATATTAATGTTGAGAATTATCTTGTTCAAGTAGGGAAGATTGCTCCTAGACCACCAATGCTATTATTCCCTGATTTGTAACCTCCTGGTCAAATTGTATTACCTACCTTGGCTCTTTTGCCTAATATCCAAGATAAGTCTACCCTTTCCCCTACCAATCAGATTCATGAATTCAAATGTTTTATTTAAAGTGTTACTAATGAATTGGTTTCTCTCAAAAGACAAGTTCAAAATTATAGGCCTTGTCATCCTTGCAATCAGTTTGGACAAGCAAGTAGGCCTCTTTTTCAAGGTAATGCTCAAGGACAATGTCAAATAACTCAATCTAGACCTTACCAAAGTTTTAATAATAATACCCCATCATATTCTAGAGCTCTTTTTCCTAATCTAAACAATTTTTTTAAATAAAAACCATGCTATCCTTCTTATGACCAAAATCAAGGCCAAGTTGGATATGTCAATGAAATGCCTAGCCAAGCCATGACAATGCAAGGTAGTTAAGTACCTCAAGTTCCCACTTTTGAGGTGACAATGAAAAATGGAATGGAAAATGGACAAACATAATCTAATTATACTCTTATGAATCATTTAGAGGGAGAATTATATGCCATGAATCATTTGGTAAATTCAAGTAATGTGGATGCTAGTGTATCTTTCAACACTAAATCTAAGAAGAGGGTTGTTGAAGAGGCACAAGGGAAAAATCAAGGACCTATTTTGACTCCTCCATCACCCCCAATGGGAGGTGGGTCTAAATCAGATCCTAAAGTATAGGAAAATTAAAAATCTCAAAATTCAAGACCAACTCCTACACATCTATCTTCACATGCTACACCACAAGGTATTAGTGCTTCTAAAGAACATTTCAAGATGAACAATCCTTCTATAAATGTTTTGGATCAAATGAAGAAGTCACAAATGAATATTTCATTTTGGGACTCATTAAAAAAATTAGGATAAAGGGATATTCTTCAAAAGGAATTTCTTAGACTAAGTAAACCAATTGGATCAACAAGGGCAGAAAATGCTTTTTTGGTGAATGGAACTCAACCCATTGATGGACACGTAAAGAAAACTAATAAGACTCTTCCTTTTTATTTATCCTTAATCATTGGTGATTTTCTATTTCATAATTGTATCATAGATAGTGGGGCTAGTAATTTAGTTATGCCCAAGTCAATAATGAATAAACTAGGCCTCAAATATGAACCAATGGCTAAAGGAGTTCTACAATTGGATGGATCACTAGCAAAGACCTTTCGAGTAGTCAAGGATCTAAATTTGAATTTACATTCCTATCATAATTTCTCCATTTCTCATATTGTGGTTTTTAAAAATTTATGCACATGCTTTGCTCTTTATTTGTCAAGAGCGTTTATAGCCAAGATAGGTGGATACTTGGCAACAAATTGGTCATATTTGGTTTTAAAGACAAAGTATGGTACCAAGGTAAGGATTGAATCAAAATATCTTTGTCACAATAATTTTTATCCCTACATGCCTAAATTTTCAAATGTTAATTATAACATTCTTGATGAGGAGGAACTTCACATTAATCAATCTCTAACTTCTTCTCTTGAAGGACTTGCTGATATACATCTAGATGAATGAGGAGTTGAACACTATGAATATGACCCTTACAAATTCATAGAAGAAGATAGTATTGGAGTATATTATCTTAATGAAGAAGGATATTTCATGCCAAATTTGATGAATTCAAATGAAGCTATGGATGGTTTATGGAGGCTATTTTTTGATGGATCAAGAAGCAAGGTTGGATCATGTGGTGGAGCAATGTTAGTGTTTCCATCCAAGGAAAGGTATTACTATAATTTCATATTTCAATTAAGTTTTAATTGTGATGTAGTATAATATGAGGCCCTCATTCATGGCCTTGAGTGGGCTAGAAAATGAAGTGTGAAAGAGTTATAAGTTTATGGTGATAATGAGATGGTTGTGAATCAAGTAAGAGGTCAAAATATGACTAAGAACTCTTTGCTTAAGTCCTATAAGCATAGAGTGTGGGATATTGTAGAATATTTATAATATTTCAACATTAAATCTATACTAATAAAAGACAACAAACATTCTGACAGGTTGCCAGCCATTGGAGCTCAATTTGATGTTCCAAAAGGGATACAAGATGATAAGAGCCAGCTTTATCTCAAAGTGATTGTAAGGCCCTCTATACCTAATAATGTCACTAGTTGGAAAGTATTTTAGAGTGACCATAAAATAGATATTTCTATACAATAGTAGGCTAAGTTTTCCTCAAATAACCAATCCAAACTACAACATTAATATGGTGGGTAGATTGTACAATTGAAGTCAAACAAGATTCCTAAGGGCCTAGTCACACTTGAGAGTATCTTCAATGATGATGATCAATTTAATAAGGAAAAGGTAATCATGTATACTAATCAATAAATTTATGAAAGATTACAAATATTCAAAGATAAGTTTCTTGCTCTTGGGAAGGTATGTACTAGTGAAGAGAGATATGCTTTCATTGAGTTATGCAAGGAATTTTCTAATGTCTTTGCATGGGAATATAGTGATTTAAAAAGGTTTGATCCAAAATAATCTCAAAATACCATAGAGATATATGATAATGTTAAACCTATCAAGAAAAAACAAAGGCCAATTAATCCTAAGATTGAGCCTCTCATAAGAAAAGAGCTTACAAAGTTGATTGAGTCTAAGATCATTTTTTCTATTAAGAATTCATCTTGGTTAGCAAACTTAGTCCCTATAAGGAATAATAATGGGGAGATAAGGTTATGTGTTGAATTTATAGAATTTAATAGAGCTCCCTTGAAGGACCATTATCCTCTTCCTTTCATGGAGCAAATTTTTCAAGTTATGGCAGGTAGTGAAAGGTTCTCACTCCTTAATGGATATTTAGGGTATAATCAGATTTTAGTAAAGTAAGGAGACCAATAAAAGACAAAATTTACCAAAAAATGGGGCACATATGTTTATTAGAAAATTAATTTTGGTTTGTATAATGTTGGGGCAAAATTTTAATGTGCAATGGATATGGATTTTCAAGGTCTAATAAATGATATAGTGTCGGTGTATCTTGATGATATCACAGTCTTCTCCAAAGATGAAAAGGATCATTTGAATCAACTTAGGAATATTTTTGAGAGATGTAGAGAGTTTGAAATCTCTATTAATATAAAGAAGTGTGTGTTTTATATACATGAAGGAAAACTTTTGGGACACATTGTCTCAAAGAAAGGTCTATCCATAGATCCTGAAAGGGTGAGTGTAATCTTGGCATTGACTTTACCCAAACACAAGAAAGGTTTGAAAAGTTTATTTGGAAAAATAAATTTCATAAGGATATTTATTCATGATTTTTATAATTTAGTCAAGACTCTAACCTCCATGTTAAGGAAATATTAAGTGTTTACTTGGACAAGGAGAAGGAAATAAAGTTTTGAAGAGATCAATAAAGCCATTGTTGAAGATCCAACTCTCACAAGTCCTGATTTATCAAAGTATTTCAAATTTTATACCTTTTTAAATGAATAAGTAATATGTACCATGCTCACTCAATCAAATGAAGAAAACTTGGATCAACCTATTGCCTTTTTTAGTCAAGGATTGGAAGGCTATGAGGTAAGATATAATTATGTAGAGAAGCAAGTACTTTCAATTGTTAGAAGTCTAAATAAATTTAGGCACATGTTATCTAAAAATAATATTAATATATTGGTATCTCATCCTAATTTAAATAAATTAATTTTGAGTAGATATTTTAATGAAAAAAGGGTTGGTTAGATTAAAAAAGTAATAGAGTATGATGTAGAAATTAAGATAACCAAGCTAGTGAAAGGGAAGGGATTATGTGAACACTTTGCTTCATATTTGAAGGAAAAAAAGGAATATATTTTAGTCCTTCAATATGATATTATGATAGCTACATCTTCATTAGTGAGGATTTGGACATAAGCAATGATCCATTTTCTTCAAACCGATGAGTGTCCATACGCCCTAGATAGAGCTAAAAGAAGGTACTTCAGATTACAATCTATTCACTATGTACTTGTTGATGAAGTGTTATTTAAGAAGGATTTATTAGGTGTACTATTTAAATGTGTTGAATTAGATCAGGTTGACAAGATATTGTTTGAGTTTTATGATGGACCTACTAGTGGTCACTTTACTCCAAGAACCACAACTGCTAGGATTATGAAAGTTGGTTGTTTTTGGCCTAGATTATTTAAATATACCAATGATTGGGTAATGAAATGTCATAAATGTGGCATATTTTATGAAAAAAAAGATAATAGCCTTAAATATTCATCCAATACAAGTAGACCAACACCTTATGTAATAGGGTCTAGATTTCATAGGCTTAATCAACCCACCTTATAGTGCTAGCCACAAGTGGGAGTTGACTACCAAAGATTAATTTACAAGATGAGTGGAGGATATATATCTAAAATAAGAAAATGAAAGTTTATTTTTAGACTTATATGAAGGTATAGTGACAAGATTTGGGTCTCCTTCAATAATAATTTCAGATAATGCATTGGCTTTCCTTGGAATGAAGATAAGTGAGTGGGATTTAAAACATGGTATTTATCTTAGTACTTCCTTTGTCCATTATCCATAAGGTAATAGATTAGTTTAATCCACTAATAATAATCTAATCAAGATTATAGAGAGGACAATGGAGGAAAACCAAAGAGCTTGGCATTCAAAATTGAAGACAACTCTTTGGGCTAATAGAATCACCCCCAAAAGAGCCATTAGAAACTCACCATATACACTTGTTTATGGAAAAGAGGCTAGATTGCCTATTTAAATTTAGTTACTAGCCTTGGATTTCACTTATCAGCTGGATTTAGTGGAAAATGAAAGCATGGAAGTTAGATTATGTGAGTTGATGGAGCTTGAAGAAATAAGAGACCAAGCTATGCAAACTATGAGAGCCAATCAATATCAACCAAAGAGATACTTTGATAATAAAGCCATTCCAAGAAGCTTAAAAGAAGGGGAAATTATTCTAAAGTGGGATGAAGATAGGGCTAATCTTAAAAAACATATAAAGTTTGATACTTTATGGTGTGGCCCTTATGTCATCACTCAATAAAAGCAACACAATGCTTTATAACTCTCAAAGTTGGATGGAGAGGAGCTTAATATCCTAGTCAATGTGATCTATCTTAAACATTGATACTAATTTTCTCCTCTCTCTTTTTACATAGTTGCTATTTTCTTGTTTTCCCTAAGTGCTTATGCACATGTGTGAGTCTTGTTGGTGTCTTACTTTGTTTTGTGTTGTTTGGGTGGTGTGGCTTTTATGTTTGCGTTTTAGGTAATTCTTTTCTAGTTATCTTCAATAATTTATTGAATCCCTTAGACTATAGATATTATAAGGCTACTGACCTTTAGTATAGTAGGCATACTACCCCTATGAGTCACCAATTTATTGACCAAATTTGACTTCAAGGTCAAATTGGGATGCCCATAAGTAAAAACTTGATTTCTAGATGTTTTAGGGGGTCTAATATTTTGTCATGGGGTATGTTATTTTCCAATTGAACACTTGGTGAGGGTTTTTAATTGATCACCAACATGTATCTCTTGCTCACTATCCAAAGTTCATGCTCACTACCTGTATATGCAAATTATGGGACATTATGATCGTCATTGATGTTCAAGACTGAATATGGTGAGTACAAGATATGATTCATCAAAGTTGTGCTCTAAGACATTTTGATAGTGTTCTATAACATAATAAAATTTGAAAGTTCCAATTTAAAGATAAGTAGGTAATTTTATAATGCCATATATTAAACATAAGAAGGCTTTAGGACCAAACAGACATATGGATCGAATCTCTTATGAAGGAATAACAAATGTGTTAATTTGTAGGTCATGTAACTAAGTACAATAAGAGTGATGTAGGTGAAAAGTTAGCCTTCTATGAAAAATTAATGGTCTCTATACTTAGACAAAATCTACACAACGTCATGCAAAATTGTCATGTTTTAACAAAGATCATCTATGGACATTTACAAAAGAAACAAATAGTAAATTTGTTATGGGTTTTTCATGAGCATTCTAGAGATATGATCCACAAGTTTAATTGACAAGGAATGAACTCAAAATTGATTTATCTTTGCTCTCAGCCTGAATAGGGTTTCTTAGTAAAATCTTAAGGGTTTAAATCATGGTTGTTTCTCTCTATTTTTTTGCTTTTTTTTAATTATTTTGAAAAGAAAGAAACTAGGAATAGGGTGTGTAGAAAAACCTATTGTATATACACGCATTGAATCTAGATGATTATGGAGAGATCCTCTTTAGATTGGGATAATTTATTTCAAGTAAGAAAACACTAAAATAAACTTGTTTGTTAGACAAGTAGATGGGTGGATTGCCTAGCGTGAGCTATATCTTAGAAGATAAATCTTTTTAAGAGGCTATCAATCCACCTACCTTAAACACTTAAGTTTGATGAATAAAAATGATATAATTTTTATGAAATGATATAAAATTGAAACTAATAACAACAAATAACATCAAATTAATTAAGGAAATTAAATTCTTTGCTAATATGACCAAAATAAAGAAATTAGTTGGGATAATGCTAATGCTAAAAATTGGTCTAATCAAAATGGTGGTTTTCGGTTTGGTAAAATGGCAAGGGTCAAAGGGATAGCTTATCTAGGTTTGGTAAATGGTTAAGGCTATACATATACAAAGAGATAGATGGGTAAATGGATCAAATATGACAAAGGATGAATACGATAAATGCGGTGAAGGTGGAAAGGGGTAAATGAAAGTAAATGAGATGAAGCTAATAAAGAGGGTAAGGAGATAAAGGGATAGAGGTAAAAGAGAAAAGAAGAGGTTAAGGGATGAGATTTAGATTCAAAATGGAAGAAAGGAATTGAAATAAAATAACTAAAATAGACAAAAGGAAATATTACCTTCCAAGCTTGAAGAAGAGTGTTGATGTTGATGATGGTTGATGAAGATGGAATCCTAAAACAATTCAAACATAACTTCATTACTTTGAATTATTTTACTTCAAAGATGATGATGACCTATAAAATGATGATGAAATCCAATACAATAACCTTCTTCACAAACCCACAAAAAATAATTGATAACGAAAGACTAACTTCCAACTTAACCTTTATTGAAGGAGAAGGGAGATATTTATAGCATTTGATGTTGGAAAACATGCCAAAAGAATTGAATAGTGAAATATGGCACTAGTATTTATGTGGGAATATAAAAGGTCCAAGATGAGGTTTTGGAAGATTCCATTTGGGTTGAGAAGTCTTCCTTTTTGCCCATAAGTCCAACTTTGAATGGAGAATTATGCACATGGGTTTGAATGAGGCTTAAAGACTTCTCCCCATCCTTTCTTGCTTTCACACAAGCACTTCAAGGGATGGAACACAAAATTTGGTGCCATTTTCTATGTTGGGGATGAAAATTCCAAGGTGAGGTTGGTGGGGATTCCCATTTGGGTTGGAGAGTCTCTAATTTGGGCTTAGAAATAAAAAATGGGGGCCCTTTATCTTTTCCAAAGTCTTAAAGAGGTTGGTATCTCTTTTAAAGTCTAATTTAATGTGGGAAGACAAAATGTATGTTGAATTATGACCACTTAAGGGGAAATTTTCCACATTTCAAGGGGGAACTTTTTGATGCTAAAATGAGGTCATTAGGCACTTTGGGAAAGGGTCCCAAGTGGGGTATGGTGTCCCACATCAAGGCACATCACTTCTAAGACATTTCACTTGACATATCACTTTCCATGTCACTTTTCATGTCATGTACCATGTCACTTTCCATGTCATATGTCATGTCATTTACCATGTCACATGCCATGTCATCATGAATAGTGATAGTGGGTCCCATAATGAATAATGATGGTGAATACTACTTTCAAATAGCAATTTTGAATAATGTTGTGTGACTAGAAGAATAGTTATTTGGATAGGTTAATATGGGTTTGTTAATGCTTAAAAAGGTTTAGGGGGTCTTTAGAGGGTCTTGAGGTATTTAGTCATCAAAAACTATAAGTGTGTAGTTTTCTAGCATCTACATTTTACCCCTTTTTGTTATGTGGCTTTGAATTAACAAGATGTAAAACAAAAATGAATAATTTTTTTGAAGGCTACGGTAGTCTAAGTATGGGAGGAAGTGTTCCCCCTCAAATCAAAATTTTATGAGGAAAGGTTGAATCGGGTGTAGGTTTGATAAGAAATTGATGGGGAGGCACTAGGTGGTGTCATAAGGTAGCTGGGTATGTGAAATGCCAATGGGTTCATAAAATATGAATAAACACAATAGTCAATATTTCATAAAGACTATAGCTACCAATGTTGATAACAAAAAGGTTAGGTTCTAAGATAAATGACAAGGTAATTGGTCCTTAGCATTGGTCATAACTAATCAGGTTAGTCTTATCAAGGCTCCTAGATAGGGTTGGTGTTGACTCAGGTATCCATGGTAGGAAGTACTCCTAAGAAAACACAAATGGTATGGTTTTACACAAGGTGGTGTAAATGTTTAAAAGTTTAACATGACAAGGTTGGTCATTCATTCATAGAGCTCTATTTACAAGAAGCCAATTATTCTAGGCAATCAAACAACATGGTAATAGAGAAAAAATTAAAGACATAGTAAATTATTTACATTATTTAGAGAATAAATCATACCTTCTAATTACAAATCCAAGTTTTGTCAAGAACAAAATAATGACCCTGGAAATAGGTATAAAATTTTATGAGAATAAAAAACTTATTAATAATAAAAAATGGTTTGTGTGTTGATCTATAAAAATAACATAATGCCTTAAACCTATATTGTATTTTTTCATAAACCCTAGGATTAGTTATAAACCATTTCGATATCTAGGTTTATAAAAAAGCTAATGATTCCATGTCGTCAAACAACATAACACTGTAATAAAAATCAATACACAATTTTTTTATTTTTTTAAATTTGTTCACTTAACAAATCTTACCTTATAACAACAAAACAAGGTTGTGGAAATAATGTAAACATGAACCTATATACGTACAAAAAATAATATGAGAATATGAAAAAAAAATGATTAAAATAAATTCATATCAGTGTCAGATAACAAAACTAAGACAAAAAATATTCTCACCGCATTCATGTAAAAACATTGATTTGAAATTAACTTCCCTAATAATGATTGATTGCCCAATCTATGGTCTAAGCATGTCAAGATTTAAAAATAATATTATGTTTCAAACTTAAAACCTACTATTACATAAATCCTAGGAAGATTACCAAACCATTCATGAATATATATGTATAGGAAGCCAATGATTCCTTGTCATCAAACAACATAACACTATGTATAAAAAAGACAACCAATTTATATTATTCAGATGATAGATCTTACCTTCATTTTATGCTAACTTTATCTCCTTTTGGTCATAACACATGTCCCTAATAAGAATGTAAATCATGACCTTGTGTACTTATACAAAAGTTTATGGCATGAATAAATATATTTTTTAAAAAAATCATCACTGCCAATAACAAAACTAAAAAAACAAAATATGTTTTTTGCATTAACATAGAAACACTTATTCAAACTTAACTAACATTAAAATGATTATCTAACTAATCTCTAGCCTATGTGCATCCATTTATCAAGTGACAATGACTATGTTGTCCCACTTAATAACCAAAATGAATTGTCAAACTTGCTCTCATTTATGAGTAGCTCATATATAAATGATATTTCTTGAAGATATCTTTTATACAAGTGTTAATTTTAGTTAATAACACATAAAACTAATTAGTGGAACACATATTTATGCATTAAAATCCAACACAAAAATAATGGCATTGGACATAGTAGATAAGTATCCACATAAAATACTTTCTAATGTTTCATAATATATCCACAATATTAGTTTGATTTATTTATCACTCACCAGTATGTATCTACTATCTAATATTTAGTAGAACAATGCATCCCTGCTAGTATACTTATGGCCTATGATGTGGGCCAACTATTATACACCACATGTCAATAGTAGTTAAATATAATCCTATTCATCTTCCAACATCAAATATGGATTTTCAATCAGGTGTAGAATGAAGGGATAATTCCAGTAGGTGAACCCATGATAACATATATATATATATATATATATATATATATATATATATATATATATATATATATATATATATATATATATATATGTATATGTTATCATGGGTTCACCTACTGGAATATATATGATTTTCAAATAATATCATGCATAATTACTTTTGCATAAAAGTCTTTAATCTATCTCTAACTAATGCACCACTTAATTAATTAAATGCATTAAAAAAAACATAAAACTTCTAGGAATACTCAACAAAATCAAATTAGGGATATCATGAGATACATATATTCTAAATTATGTCATCCTACTATTCATTCCACTAGTTTATTAGTCCTGCTATAATGGCTTAGTAATTCTAGTTATGCCAATGATATGAGTGCACCGATATAAGTTCAATGTATTGTTTTCAACGTTACTCATCAATTTAATGTATACCTCTGAAGTGTGTAAATCAAAACAAAAATAACATCAATATAATATTTATCTACTTTTATATAGTATTATGCAATAATATATGTTGTATAACATAATATAGTTATAATGTAATAATATTATATTATATCATATTATATAAGTGTGGACAAATCATTTTTGAATCAAGGAAACACAAAATTTTATTAACATAACTCTATGGACAAGAACCCAATGATTCCATATCGTTAAACAAGATAATACTATTTAAAATAATACAAACATAGCTAATTCTTTATTTTATTTTATAGTGAAACTTTACCATAACTTGTACACATATTTATTCATAAAGCCTCACCAAATGACAAAACATGGATTTGGATTGAATGAAATCAATACCTTAAAAACATGTACAAAAGTTTTTAAGAAAAAATAATGTATCAATTTAAAATATAAATCAATGTCACCAAAAACATTGAGGCAAACAAAATATTCTTATTGTATACATACAGAAGCACTAATTTGAGTTTATCTAGCTTGACAATGGTGGCATTACCAATCTTTAGTATATATGCATTGAATTATAAAAACAACACAATATTATTTCAAACCTATAACCTATTTTTACATAGACCTTGAGATGAGTTGCAAACCAATCACAAATATTTATTTAAAAAACATCAATGATTTTATGCCATCAAACAACATGGTAATATCAAAAAATTAAAGACCCAATAAATTATTTATATTATTTAGAGAATAAATATTACCTTCTAATGAGAAATAAATGTTTTGAAAAGAATAAGATAATGGCCCTACAGATAGGTATAGAAGTTTATGAGAAGAATAAACTTATTAATAAAAACATTAAAAAATGAATTGTATGTTAAGCTATAAAAACAACACAATAACTCAAACCTATAATGTACTTTTACATAAAACTTAATATGGCTTGTAAACCATATTGATAAATAGGTTTATAAAAATCTAATGATTCTAGTTTGTCAAAAAACATAGTGCTATAATAAAAATCAATGCACAATTTTTTATTTTCTTAAGTTATTCACATGAAAAATATTACCTTATAGAAACAAAATAAGGGTGTGTAAATAATGACATCATGACCCTATAAATGTGTAAAAAATACTATAAGAAGAATTAAAAAAATTGTTTAAAAATTTGACATTAGTTTCAAACACAAAACTGAGACAAAGAAAATATTCTCACCACATTCACATAGAAACATTGATTCAAAATTAACTTACCTTAAATGATTGAATGCCTAATATCTAGTCTATTATGTCAAGATATCAAAATAATATAATGCTTCAAACCTAAAAATTACTATTACATAATCCATAGGGAGATCCATAAACCATTCATAAATATATATTTACAACAAGCTAATGATTCTTTGCCATTAAAAACATAGCACTATGTACCCAAAAAAAAAAAAAAAACCAATATTTACTATTTAGATGATAGTTCTTACCTTCATTTGATGCTACCCTGATCACCTTCATAAAACATGTCCCTAAGAAGAATAGAAATCACAACATTTTACACTCATAAAAAGGTATATCATGAAGAAATGTATTGCTTAAAAAATGTTTTCATCACTACAAATTATAAAACTATATATATATATATATATATATATATATATATATATATATATATATATATATATATATATATATATATATATATAGCTTTGTTGCATTAACAAAAAGACACTTATTTGAGCTTAAATCACATGACAATGATTGTGTGCCTAATATATAGCCTATATGCATCAATATATCAAATGACTAGGCTTTTTTGTCTCGATAAATAATTAAAATGAATTGTCAAACTTTCTCTCATAGATGAAGAGATCATATATAAATGATATTTTATAAAGATGTTATTAATGGTAATGTTAATTTGATTTATTAAAAAATAAAATAAACTTATAGATCCTTAATTATGCATTGAAATACATAAAAAAATTAATGCCATCAATCATGTTGTTCCCAAAATCTGGACACTTTTTTTTGAGGATAACATATCGACTATTTTGGTCCTGAAGGACAAAATGATCTCTTCCCTTCATAAAAATGTTCTGAGTATTCAAATTCTTCAATTATTCAAGTCTTCTCAGCTAAAGAACTCACAGGTTCAATAGGCAGGCTTTCATAGAAAGAAGTTCCAACACTTAGGCATTTTCAAGGCTGGTTCAATGCCAAGATTCAATCAAAGGTCTATTGACAGGATTCAAAAAAATAGAGTGAACCACTTTGAACCATTGAACCATTGAACCCCACCTCTGCAAGGTTCAAAGGTTCAATGGGTTCGAAGGTTTAAAGACTTCAGCAGACTTAAAAGAAAAGAAGGCTTCGAAGAGTGAAGGTTGAACTGTTGAACCGTTGAACCTTGAACCAAAATGGTTCAATGAGTTCAAAGGTTCAACAAGTTCAATAAGATAAAAAGATTTAGAAAATAAAAGGATTCAAATAAAGAGAATGAATTGTTGAACTTTGAACTAAAATGGTTCAAAGGTTTAAAGGGTTCAAAGAAGTTCAAAGTGCAAAAAGGAAGCTTTGAGTGAATGGAAGAAGTAGAAGAAGTTCAAAAAGGAGTTCCATCAAAGGGTTCAAAAAATGATTAAACCAAAGAGCTAAGTGAATATACAAGTTGATTGAACCACCGACCATTGAACCACTTTGAACCATTGAATCGATGCACTCCAAGGTTCAAGGTTCAAAGTATTTCAAGTGACTAAGTGATCATGACATCTCCACAAATGTTAAATTTAAGGTAAAAAAATATCCATTGATTTTCAAATATGGCATGGACCCTATGAACAAATTCAGTGACCAGCTAAAGAAGAAGCCGAAGGAGTGGTAGAAAGCGAGAAGATAGCCCCGAGAGCTCAGATCACCAAGGAAGGACAAGATGTGGTGAGGAAAAAGAGAAAAACTATAGGAAATCCAAAAATATCTATAAGAGAGTTATTTTTGGTAGGTGAAACAGTCCACCAGGTGGACATCAGAGAGCATAAGCACTCAAGGATGTAACCTATTTTTCTCCATCGAGTAAAGGTGAAATGGACATCTATGCACATATCAGGAAGAGGACCAGATGGCCCATACTTCAAAAGGAGACATTTGAGATGAATTGACACACCATAGTTAAGTTTGATGCCCTGTTCTAGCATAGCCCCTTGACAGAAATGAAAATGCATTCAAGGCATTGAATGCAGCATGGGCCATTTTGTGAAACAAAGTGCCAAGTCTTTCTTGGCTGCTATATATTTTAATCTCTCATCTTATGAAAAGGAGATCTCTCTGTTATAGAAGAAAAACTCTGCCCAAATTGAAATGCATTTCCTGAGACTTTGAGCTTAGATTGTTAATCATATTTATTTATTTGAATGAGAAAACAAGTGACCTTTAACACTTTGTGCTAGAATAGCTTGTGTTATTTAGGAATTTTTTCTTATGTCTATTTCCTAGAAGCATTCTTGTCCATTTAATTAAATAAGTAGAACTAGTGTAAGTAATCTGAAAGGTGTCCTAAAGCCAACATGGGAGAGCTTATGCTACTACAATTATCTTTAGTGTGTGTTTTCTATTTCTATATAAAGGATCTTGGGATGACTTTATGCCCCCATTTTCCTACATATATTTCACTCTTTGGAATTTGAGGTGGAGACTTTATGCTACACTTCATTCTGATGTGTTACTACACCTTGTTTCAATGAGGAAAGCAACAAAAGACTTTATGCTTTCATGGGTCTCTCGTGGTTACTTTTACTACCCAGGAAGGAATCTGGCTATTGACTGAGTATTACTTCTAAAAGAAGAGAAGTACCTCCAGCAATCACCCAAGATTTTTCCTTTGATATGTGAACATCATCTCTAAAAAAAAGAGAGATGGATGATGTTATCCTACCCTTGAGTGTTATTTTTTGCTTATATATATAGTATATAGCACCTTATAGTTATAAGGAACCTCCCCTTGATGAGAGGAGAGATTTGTCACATCTTGATGTGGTAGACCTGCACATTTTGGTTGATAAATATCCCTATGTTGTGGTTGAAACACCTATTTTTCCCATCAATTATTTGGTGACAAAATATTCACCCAACAGTATTTGGCAACTCCACTGGGGAAAGAAAGAGAAGTTTTAGTTCTTTTATATATCCATTTTATTGGTTGTTCTAGTCCCTTTCCATTAACATTTTCCTCCACCTTTGTGCCAACAATTTTTGTCAACTCTGCCGGGGATAATTTTATGTAGTTTGAAGCCTCAAGCTTCAAATTGAAGCAGTCTTTATCCGTATCCATTTTAGTTTTACACTCTGGTAGATCCACGATATACGCAAAGCTAGATATCTAAAGGTATTGTTGACCTTGTATTCAAGTTGGTACATCAAAGTAATTTTGATCTATTTCCTTCACCATCTCACCTCCAATGAACTAGGAGTTTTCCTCCTACAAAAGTTAGGTCTCCATTACCAAGAAAAACATCCATTTCTATTGTTAGTAGAGCTTTGTCAATACATACCCCTCAAAAATTTGTTATCCCTCCCTTAAATAGTCAAATAATGGCAGTTCAAGGCCCCTAGGGTAACTATTTTGGTCCACTCAATCTAACTCCACCTCTACATGAGCTACCTCATAGTTTTAGGAAGAATTTCCCTAAATTCTATGGTGATGGGAGAGTTCATCCTGATGAACATATTACAGCCTTCAACATAGCCTATGGCATGATAGGTGTGGATTATGAGGACATAGTAGTCAGAATGTTTGTAGAAACATTACAAGGCATTGCTACAGACTGGATCTATCATTTGCAGGCCTAGATTGTGACTGACTAGAACACCCTCAAAGCCAAATTTGAAGCCAAGTTCAAGCCTTTAGAAGATGTGCATGCCCTGCTAGCCCAACTCACACAAATGAAGGAAGAACCTCATGAACCTATGAGGGACTTCATTTCCAAATTTGATAAGTTGAGGAATAGGATTCCTACAATTTCTCAGTCGACAGCTGAGAATCTCAAATGTTTCTTCATCAACTCTCAGTTGCCTAAAGTGAGTTTTTTGCTGAGATGTGCTAGCCACATAGACCTTGATGCAGCTCAAGATTTGGCTACTAAGGTGGAAGATGATCTCATCTTGGTGGGGAAGATAAGGAGAGATTCTAATAGAGTTAAATCTTCTTCATCCTCTAAATATCCATCTATAGGCACCACTGATCCAATGGTGTAAAAGCTAGAAAATGAGTTGCTAGCTCTCAAAAAACAAATGGCACAAGGGATGTCTATTCCTCCTTCATACTGAGATATACCAAGGGAGACGTTCCCCAATCAGTCATACCAAGGCAATACTGCCAAGGATCAAGGGCAGCCAAATCATCTTCCTCCCCCTCAGGGGAAACTTGTCATTAAGGTAGCTCCAGCCAACTCAGTAGTTGGATACCTTGAAACTAAATCAAATTTTTCTTTCCAACCTAAGTTAAACCTAGAAGATGGCATTGATCTCTTTGTAGAAGACCAAGATGAATCAGTTGGCGACTCCAACATTGGTTTCCTGAATTACCAAGATGAACCCAGAAGTGAAGGTGAAGCATTTGATGGATCATACATTGTATTCACTTGGTCCCAAAACTAGTCAACCCAATAAGCTGATAAGGAAAAAATAGAGGAGTGAGCACAACCAGCAATTTCAATGGCTAAGCAGGGAACCACTCTACCTTTTCAATCAAAGGACCCAATGATCGCTAAAAAGGTAAGTTCATCAAGCTTTCCTTCATCTTCTACTTCAAATCCACAAACCAGTACCACCCCTCTTAAAAACTAGAAGGATGAACTACCTTCCCCTATTCCTAATTCATTTCAGACATTTGATATAATCAACCATGTTAAGAAGGCCAAAATTCAAATATCTAAATTTGAATTCCTGTAATCTAACCCTGAATAATTGGATAGGTTAGTGGAATGTGTGAAGGATAAATCCATCCCTATAGGAAAAGAAATTTTGAAAGTAACTCCTGGTCCCACCAAGAACACATCCACCTGAAATAACCTTGTCATTAATCCTCAAACTACCCCTGGGAAGATAGAACCATTTTATGTCTCCCTATTGATAAATAGACATCAGTTGAATAATTGCATCATTGACTTAGGCACATCTGACAATGTCATGCCTGCCAAGGTGGCAGATTCTCTCAGCCTTACATTGACTAAAAATTTTGGGAGATGTTTCTCTATGGAAAATAAATAAGTGCCAATTCTAGGACAGATCAAAGATGCCCAGTTTGTATTTGTGGCCTTCTTAGAAAAAAGAATTAAAATGATAGTCCTGGTGGTTGACGTTCCAACCTCCTATGGCATTCTCCTTGGACAATTTTTTTGGAAGGATGTTGGTGGAGAATTGATCATGGACCTATCTGAGCCAAGGATCCCTATGAAGGGCATCATGTAGAGGCTACTTCCTGAGAAGGAGGCAAAATATATTGTCACCCAAACATCAGCCCCTGAAGCTCAAATTCTATTTAAGTCTTCAGGATTGGGTAACTTTTTCCTATCTATAGAGGATGTCCCTATTTCATCTGATGAAATTCCTATAGGTGACAATAAAAAAAGTTCAAACAAGACAGTAGGAGAATTGGTAGAGCAAAGTTTAGATGCAAAAGAATCCTCCCTCCCTAACTAGGAGGAATCTAAAAAAAGATCAATTTCTGATAATGTCTAGATTCTATAATTTGATGGTAGCTACTCTTCTACCAGTGCTAGAGTTGAGATTGTTCTAATATCTCCTTAAGGAGATATTTTTCCTTCTTCATACAAGTTGTAGTTTAACAACACCAACAACACTGTTGAGTATGAATCTCTATTACTCAGATTGAAGGTTGCTCACGACAGAGGTGTCAAACTCCTTCATGCTAAAGGAGATGCTAAACTAATGGTTTTTCAGGTGAGGAACCTATGTCAAACCAAGAACAAAAGATTACAACATTACCACAATCTGGTATGGGATTATATTGAAAGTTTTGATGCTTTTAGTATATCTACAGTGCACAGAGACCTTCATAGTCACGCAAATTCATTGGTTGTCTCTATGACCCTCTTGGTTCCTCACAAAGACTTTGAAGAGCATAAGTACACTATCGAGCTGGTCTTTCAACCAAGTGTGCTTGACAATGCCAATCATTGGTAGGTGTTTGATGCTGATAATCAAATCATGTGCTAGACTAAACTAGAAGAATAGTGAATTATGTTAATGGACCATACTATTGCATGTCAAAATTAGGAAAAGAAACTCTTCTACAAGAGAACAAGGATTCATGGTTTTTAGACTGGAAATCAAGTCTTGCTGTGGGGCAAGAGGAGAGAACCAAAAGGAATGCACAGAAAAGTTGATTCCTAGTGGAGAGGTCCATTCACCAATCATCACTTTTGGGGAGAAATTGGTTTCTTGCTAATATATAAGGACAAAACATCATTTTCACTACCTCACAGTGGGCAGCATCTGAAGCACTTCAATTCTTGAAGTATCAGATAAGTCTAGTTGTACATTTATATATTTATTTAGACTTTAGTTCTATTTGGTGCTTTTCATTTTCATTTATTTTTGGTGCCTTTCTTTTTGGGTAGCATGACTCTGTAGCCTAATGGCATACTTAAAGGCACTACAAATTTTGGATTCTACTCCCTTCAATTATTTTTACAATCAATGGAAGTTTCCCAACTAGAGCCAACTATTGTTCCCAAAATATGTCACTTGTTTTTGGGGACAACATATCAACTATTTTGGTCCTGAAGGCCAAAATTATCTCTTTCCTTCTCAAAAATGTTTTGAGTATTCAAATTCTTCAATTATTCAAGTCTTCTCAGCTAAAGAACTTGCAGGTTCAATAGGCAGGCTTTCTCAGAAAGAAGTTCCAACACTTAGGCATTTTCAAGACTGGTTCAACACTGAGGTTCAATCAAAGCTCCATCGACAGGCTTCAAACAAATAGAATGAACCACTTTGAACCATTGAACCATTGAACCCCACCTTTGCAAGGTTTAAAGGTTTAATGGGTTCTAAGGTTCAAAGACTTTAGCGGACTTAAAAGAAAAGAAGGCTTCGAAGAGTCAAGGTTGAACTGTTGAACCATTGAACCTTGAACCAAAATGGTTCAATGAGTTCAAAGGTTCAACAAGTTCAATAAGATCAAAAGACTTAGGGAATAAAAGGATTCAAAGAAAGAGAATGAACTGTTGAACAGTTGAACTCTGAACCAAAATGGTTCAAAGGTTCAAAGGTTCAAAGGTTTCAAAGAAGTTCAAAGTGCAGAAAGGAAGCTTTGAGTGACAGGAAGAAGCAGAAGAAGTGTAACAAGGATTTCAACTAAAGGGTTTGAAGAATGATTGAACCAAAGAGCTGAGTAAATAGACAAGTCAATTGAACCAAAGAGCCAAGTGAACATACAAGCTGATTGAACCGCCAACCATTGAACCACTTTAAACCATTGAATCGATGCACTCCAAGGTTCAAGGTTCAAAGTAGTTCAAGTGACTAAGTGATCATGATGTCCCCATAGATGTCAAATTTAAGGTAATGAAATATCTATTGATTTTCAAATATGGCACAGACCATGTGAACAAATTTAGCGATTGACCAAAGAAGAAGTCAAAGGAGTGGTAGAAAGCGAGAAGATAGCCCTAAGAGCTTAGATCACCATGGGAGGACAAGACATGGTGAGGAAAAAGAGAACAACTACAGGGAATCTAGAAATATCTATAGGAGATTTATTTTTGGTAGGTGAAATAGTCCACCAAGTGGACATCAGAGAGCATGAGCACTCAAGGATGTAGCCTATTTTTCTCCATCGAGTAAAGGTGAAATGGATAGCTGTGCACATATCAAGAAGAGGACTAGGTGGCCCATACTTCAAAAGGAGACATTTGAGATGAATTGACATGCCACAGTTAAGGCCGATGCCCTATTCTAACATGGCCCCTTGATGGAACTAAAAATGCATTCAAGGCATTGGATGCAGCATGGGTCATTTTGTGAAACAAAGTGCCAAGTCTTTCTTAGCTACTATATATTTTAATCTCTCATCTTATGCAAAGGAGATCTCTCTATTATAGAAGAAAAACTCTGCCCAAATTGAAAGGCATTTCCTGAGACTTTGAGCTCAGATTGTTAATCATATTTCTTTATTTGAAAGAGAAAATTAGTGACCTTTCAGAATTTGTGCTGGAATAGCTTGTGTTATTTATGAAATTGTTCTTATGTCTTTTTCATAGAAGCATTCTCATCCATTTAATTAAATAAGCAGACTTAGTGGAAGTAATCTGAAAGGTGTCCTAAAGCTAATTGTGGGAGACTTTATGCTACTACAATTGTCTTTAGTGTGTGTTTTCTATTTCTATGTAAAGGATCTTGGGATGAATTTGTGCCCCCATTGTCCTTTGTATATTTCACTCTTTGGCAGTTGAGGTGGAGACTTTGTGTGACACTTTATTCTGTTGTGTTACTACACCCTGTTTCAGTGAGGGAAGCAACAAAAGACTTTATACTTTCATGGGTTTCTCGTGGTTACTTTTACTACCCAGGAAGGAATCTAGCTATTGACTGAGTATTACTTCTAAAAGAAGAGAAGTACCTCCAACAATCACCTAAGATTTCTCCTTTGATTTGCGAACATCATCTCTAAAAAAAGAGAGATGGATGGTGTTATCCTACCCTTGAGTGTTATTTTTTGCTTATATATATAGTATATAGCACCTTATAGTTATAGGGAACCTCCCCTTGATGAGAGGAGAGATTTGTCCCATCCTGATGTGGTAGACCTACATGTTTTGGCTGATAAATATCCCTATGTTGTGGTTGAAACACCTATTTTTCCCATCAGTTAGCTGGTGACAAAATATTCACCCAACAAATCATATTAGATAAATATTCACTTAAAAAAATTTTCAACATCACAAAATAAATCAATGCTATTGCTTCGATTTAGTTACCAGTCACCATTATGTATTCACTATCTAATAATTAGTAGGCCAATGCATCCTTGTTGGTATACTTAAGGCATATGATGTTGGCCAATCAATATACACAATGTGAGAATAGTAGGGAAATATAATCATATTCATCCTCCAACTTTAAATATGGATTATCAGTTAAGTATATAATGAAGGGTTCTTTCTGAATAGGTGAATACATGTCAGAGTAGATATTTTTATCAATTGTTTCCAAATAATATTAAATAGAATTACTTTTGGTAAAATTTATTTAACTTATCATTAATTAATGCCTCACTCAATTAATTACATGATGACAAATAATCATAAAACTTTTGGGAATACACAAAAAAATCATAACAAGCATATCATGTAATATAAATATTTCAAATTATGCCACCCTACTACTCATGCCACTAGTTTAGTAGTCCCTCTCTAATGTCTTGACAATGCCATTAATGCCAATGATATGAGTGCTCCGATATAATCTCAACCTCTTGTCTTCAATGTTACTCATCAATTTAATGTCTACCTTTGAAATGTACAAAAGGCAAACAAAAATAACATCAATATAATATTTATCTTATTTTATATAATATTATGAAAAAATATATGTTATATAACATAATATAATTATAATTTAATAATATTATATTATATCATCTAATTATTGATTGATAATTTTTTAATCAAGGCAACACAAGAAAGTATTAACAAAAAATCTATAAAATAAGCCCATGATTCCATGTTATCAAACAAGATAATACTATTTAAAATAATAGAAACATATCCAATTATTTTTTATTTTACAGTGAAACTTGATTTACGTTATTGCTTTGATTTATTTACCACTAGCCATTAGGTATCCACTAGTTAGTATCTGATAGGTTAATTAATCCTTGTTTGTATAACTTTAGCCTATGACGTGGACCAACCAATATATGGCACATGTCAATAGTAGGTAAATATAATCATATTCATCCTCTAACTTCAAATATGGATTTTTGATTAGATACAAAATGAAGTGCTAATTTTGATAGGTGAATGCCTATCAGCATAAATATATTTATTGATGAGTTCCAAATAATATTATACATAATTTTTTTTGTGCAAAGGTCTTTAACCTATCGTTAATAAATGCATCACTTAATTAATTATATGAAGACACATAATCATAAAACTTTTAGGAATACTCAACAAAATCAAATTGGGCATATCATGCACTAAAAATATTCCAAATTATGCCTCCCTAATACTCATGCCACTAATTTAGTGGTCCCTCTCTAATAGCTTGACAATGTGAGTCATGCCAATGATATGAGTGCATTGAGTTAAGATCAACATCTTGTCTTCAATGTTGCTCATCAACTTAATGCCTACCTCTGAAATGTGGAAAATACAAACAAAAATAACACCAATATAATATTTATCTAATTTTATATAATATAATACAACAATATATGTTGTACAACATAATATAATTATTATTTAATAATATAATATTATATTATATCATATAATTATCTACCAATCATTTTTTAATCAAAGATATACAAGAAAGTATTAACAAAACTCTATGTAAATAAAGCCAATGATTCCATGCCATCAAACAAGATAATATTATTTACAATAATACAAAAAAAGTCAATTCTTTTTGTTCTATACTAAAACTTGACCATAACTTGGTCACATATTTACTCATAAAGCCCCTTCAAATGATAGAACATGGATTTTGAATGAATGAAATCAAGACCCTAGAGACGTGTATAAAAATTTATATGCAAAAGAAATTGATAAATTATATATATATATATATATATATATATATATATATATATATATATATATATATATATATATATATATATATATTTGTCTCTCTTTTTTTTCTTTTGTCTTGGTTTTGTTGATGAGACTGATATATATATATATATATATATATATATATATATATATATATATATATATATATATATATATATATATATATATATATATATGTCTCTCTTTTTTTTCTTGTCTTGGTTTTGTTGATGAGACTGATATATATATATATATATATATATATATATATATATATGTATATATATATATATATATATATATATCAATGTCACCAACAAAACCAAGACAAACAAAATATTCTTGATGTATATATATAGAGACACTAATTTGAGCTTATCTAGGTTGACAATGGTTACATTCTCAATATTTAGTCTATATGCATTGAATTATCAAAAACAACACAATATTTCAAACTTGTAACCTACTTCTACACAAACCTTCATATGAGTTTTAAACCATTCATAGATCTTTGTTTAAAAGAAGCCAATGATTCCATGCCATCAAACAACATGGTAATATCAAAAAAATTGAAGACGCAATAAACTATTTATATTATTTAGAGAAGAAATATTACCTTCTAATGATAAATCCAAGAATTGGCAAGAACAAAATCATGACCCTATAGATAGGTATAAAAGTTTATGAGAAGATGAAACTTAGTAATAAAAAAATTCAAAAAAGGTATGTGCGTTAAGATATAAAAATAACAGAATACCTCAAACCTCTAATGTATTTTTACATAAACCTTATGATGAGTCATAAATGCTTTCAAGATCTATTTTTATAAAATACTAATGATTTCATTTTGTCAAACAACATAGTACTATAATAAAATGAATACATATTTTTTTAAGTTATTCACATGGCAAATATTACCTTATATCGATAAAATAAGGTTGTGGAAAGGATGAAATAATGAGTGTACAAACCCATACAAAATATGATGAGATGAATATAAAATAATTAAAAAAATAAATATCAGTTCAGACAAAAAAATGAGACAAACAAAATATTCCCTTTAGATTCATTTGGAAACACTTATTTAAAATTAACTTACCTAACAATGAATGAATTCTCAATCTTTAGTCTACGCACATCAAGCTATCAGAATAAGATAATGCTTCAAACTCAAAACCTACTATTACATAAACCTTAGGGAAAGACATAAACCATTCATAAATCTCTATTTATAAGAAACCAATGATTCCTTTCCATAAAATAACATTGCACTATGTATTAAAAAAAATTAAACCATTTTTTTTTATTTAGATGATAGATCTTAACTTCATTTGATTGTAACTTGATTGTCTTCTAGTCATAAAACTTGTCCTTGAGAAAAATGGAATTCATGACCTTGTAGACTTCTACAAATATTTATGGCATGAAGAAATGTATCTTTTAAAAAACATTTTCATCGCTACCAATAATAAAACTGGAAAAAAAATGTTAGTTGCATTAACACAAGGAAACTTATTCACGCTTAACTCACATGACAATGACTATTCTCCTATTCTCTAGCATATGTGCATTGATCTATCAAATGACTAGGGTTTTTTTATCCCACTATATAAGTAAAATGAATTGCCAAACTTGTTCTCATAAATTAGGAGCTCATATAAAAATGGTATTTTCTAAATATGTCATTACAATCATTAATATGAGTTAGTAACACATCAAACAAACTTATGGATCCTTATTTATGCATTTAAATCTAACAAAAACAAATGGAATCGAACATAGTAGATAAATATCCACATAAAATACTTTCCAATGTGACAAATTTATCCGTGCTATTGCTTCCATTTATTTACCACTCACCATTATGTATCTAAAAAGATTAATGGATTTTATGCAAAGGATATAAACATAGAATACAGAGATAAATTTAAGCATACAATATAATATATCATTACACTATTCACTCAACATACCCATATATATGTACAAATATATATGCAAACCATATCCTATAAAAAGAGTCTCCTATTATCATGTAGTTATTAGACCTGTACAAATAATAATATATTACAAACTCTATTTGTAATATATTAGACTAAAAAATAAATAAGCATATTAATGATACTATAAATAAACTAACTAATTACCCAATGTAAATACTAATCTCCAACATCCCCCCCTCTGCCTGCCCCTCGCCCCCTATTTTTGACATGGGGAGAAAGTACATCATGTGAACTGAAAATAGAATTGTATGTCAATGCATACTTTTCGGTCTACATACTATTGTCAAAATATTATTTTATGGATATTTATATATATGATAATCTACATACAAGATCTTATCTCGCTTTCACTTTTATATGAATGTATTCATTGGTCAACCATATTCTAATGAAGTATGATAGTCACTGGATTTCTATAGCTAGCTACCCTCCTATACAATTATGTACATATTCAATGATATCTACATTCTCCTCTTTTAAAACTTAATAAGGGAAGGTTAAAATATTTAATTTATTTCACACAACACACAAATAAAAATTAAAATGGCCACTAAAACAAAATGTGACCTCATTGTTAGTGGCTAAAAAGAGGCATTTTTTAGCCTCCTTCCTCTAATACCTCCAACCTCTATTTGGATACTAATTAATTAGTAGAGTAAAAATTAAAGATCATTTTACAATGGTTGATGTCACATATAAGAGATATTGTGTCTAGTTACAAATGAGGCAAAAAGAAATGACATTTTTTGACAAATAAGACTACTATTTAGACTGACAACATATACAAAATTTATTGACTTTAAATGATAATAAATACCTATGACTACCAAATTTATTTTGTTTGACACTTTTTACATTGAATCACAAATGACATTATGGTTTGACTAACCATATGATAATCTTTTGACTTATTTGAACTAACAAAAAGATACTATAGGATATAATAAACAAACTTTAAATAACCTAAAGACACTAAAATTTATCCTAACAATTGAATTATAAACTACACTATTATCCCATACAATTAACATATTTTTTAAACAATATAAACATGTTAATAATTAACAAAATACTTTGACCAATTTATTTCACTTATCAATAGTTATTGTTAAGTGAACTTATCACTGATTTTCATGAAATAAACTCTTGCATGACATAAACAACTAAGAAAATGGTAGAATAGAATCAACATGGAGGATAGAATAATTGTAACTTTGAAGTTATTGTCAATTTCTAGATCTAATAATGGAATTGAAATACAATTTAAACCCTTGGTATTTGTAATTCCATTGTATCTTCAGTTGTATGCTCCTCTATCATCCCAAGTTGAAACAACTCCTTGAATTACTTACAAACCTAAGTGATTTTGAAGATGACCTATATAGGGCAAATAATATGATTTGTGTGTGGGAAAATATTTGGATGCATGCTAAAATTATCAGATTTGGTTTGGAATATTTGTTGATATGAGTTGTAGTCATACAATATGTGTAATCCATCAAAAGATACAACACATTTATTAAAATTGAGATATAGTATGTTAAATATGATAAATACTAGAACACTTTACAACATACTAGGTACATAACTTATCCTATCCATATTCAAGAAGATCAAAACAGTCATGTTCTCCTTTCCCACAAGTATAAATATAAAAATGCCTTCATATCCTAACACTTAACCTTTATCATATGTTAAACATGATTTATAATGCTAATCTAACTCTTAACATCATTTACAACTATGGATTGGACATTGCTTTAATACCAAATATAAAGATTAGTGGATCTTATGCAAAGGAGCCAAACACAAAATATAGAGATAAATTTAATCACACAATATAATATATCATTACACTATTCACTCAACATACCCATAGGTATATACAAATATATAGGCAAACCATAGCCTATAAAAAAGGAGTCAACAACCCATGATTCTCTCCTCAAATTGTGTTGTTTTTAGACTTGTACAAACAATAATATATTACAAACTATATTTGTAATATATTAGACTAACCAAATAATAACCATACTAACCATATAGTAAATAAACTTACAACTAATTTACCTAACGTAAATACTAATCCCCAATAGTATTCACTAGATAGTATTTAGTAGGCCAATGCATCCTTGTTGGTAGAATTTTGACCTATGAAGTGGGCCAACTAGTATACACCACGTATCAATAATATGAAAATATAATCATATTCATCCTCTAACTTCAGGTATTGATTGTCGATCAGGTATAAACTAAAGGGATCATTCTGGTAGGTGAACCCCTATTGACATAAATATATCTATCAACAAGTTCCAAATAATATTATACATAATTAGTTTTGGGAAAAGGTCTTTAACCTATTGTTAATGAATTCACCACTCAAGTAATTATATGAAGACACATAATCATAAAACTTTTGGAAATACTCAACAAAATGTAAATATACATATCATGTGCTACAAATATTCCAAATCATGCCATCTTCCTACTCATGCCACTAGTTTAATAGTCCCTCTTTAAGGGCTTAACAATGTTAGTCATGCCAATGATATGAGTGCACTGATAAAATCTCAATGTCTTGTGTTCAGTGTCCTCATCAATTTAATGTCTACCTCCAAAATATAGAAAATTCAAATAAAAATACCATCAATAATAATATTTATCTAATTCTATATAATATTATTAAATAATATATGTTATATAGCATAATATAATATCAATACATTGAAACATGAAGAGAGCACATGAATCTAAGAACTCTAACTGGGATAAAGAAATAGCGACCTATAAAAATCTGAATCAAATGGAAACTATATCACCTCTAGACTATCAGAACACTGAATAACAGATTATGAGTATAGAGCCAATGCTTAGGGTGTGGCAGGAGGTTAAAAAGAAAAAAATCCAAAAGGGTAGGATATAAGATTACATGGGATCTCCCTCTACTCTACGTATTGGTCTTTGAAGGCCAATACACCTTCCTTTCCTCTTTTCTATTTTTTTTACTCACACCGAGTTGTTTCTCCCCTATCTTTTTGGGGATGTTCTTATCTTCGTCAGGTTTAGGCTTTTGTCTTCCTAGTCATTATTGTGTTTTTTTGTGTATAGTGTGGATATTATTGATCTACACTGGTTTATCTCAAATCGTATGAGTTGTTGTTATTGTACTTCTTTTATTTGGACCTTTTTTTGAAATGCTTTTATTAGCATTTATAAAATGTGATCTCATTTTATTAATAAATTACGATAATTTTTTTCTAGAGAAAAAAATATAACATAATATAATAATATTATATTATATCATATAACTTCTAACCAATTATTTTTAAATCAAGGCAACACAATATGTTATTAATAAAACTCTATGTACAAGAAGAAAATGATTCTATGTTTTCAAACAAGATGATACTATTTAAAAGAATACAAACACAACCAATTCTTTCTTTTCTTATATAGTGAAACTTGACCATAACTTGTTCACATATTTACTCATGAATCCCCTTCAAATGATAAAAAAATGGATTTTGATTGAATGAAATCAAGACCCTATAGACATGTACAATAGTTTATCTTTAAAAATAAGTATAAATTTAAAATATATATATCAAAATCACCAAAAAATTTGAGACAAAGAAAATATTATTATTGTACACATACAAAGACACTGATTTTAGTTTATCTAGCTTGACAGTGGTTGTATCCCCAATCTTTAGTCTATGTCCATTGAATTATCAAAACAACACAACATTTCAAACTTACAACCTATTTTTACAGAAACCTTGAGATGAGTTTCAAACCTTTCAAAGAAATATATTTAAAAAAGCCAATGATTCCATGCCATCAGAAAACATGATAATATCAAAAAAAATTAAAGATGCAGTGAATTATTTATATTATTCAAAGAAGAAATCTTACCTTCTGATGATAAATCCAAGTTTTGGCAAGAACAAAATCATGACCCTACAAATAGATATAGAAGTTTATGAGAAGAAGAACAAACTCCTAATGATGGATCATGGGTTGTGATTCAAAACCTATTGAGAGGAAATATAACACACAATTTTACCCAAAATTCTACATTACTCACTAATATTGACTATGGAAACATAAAAAATATAAAGAAGAAACTCATTAATAAAAAAAATTTAAAAAAAAATCTGTGTTGAGCTATAAAAACAATATAATACCTCAAACCTATAATATATTTTTACATAAACCCTAAGATGAATCATAAACCCTTTTGATAGCTAGGTTTACAAAAAATCTAAGTATTCCATGTCATCAAATAACATAACACTTTAATAACAATCAATGCATAGTTTTATTTTATTTTAAGTTATTCACATGAAAATTTTTACATTATAACAACAAAGCAAGGTTATGGAAAGAATGAAATCGTGACCCTAGAGATATATACAAAAGACTATGAAAAAAAATAAAAAATTGATTAAAAAATTGATATTCGTGTTAAACATAAAACTAAGATAAACAAAATATTATCACCTATTAGAATAATTAATGTTATAAGATTAATTAGATAATTATTTTGAGTGGTTATATTGTTGTAATCACATTATTTTAATTGTTTCAAGGTTAAGTCTATTATTACTTCCCAATAGTTTGTTTCACCTACCTCCTTGTTTGTAGGTGCTTGTTATTTGCCTATATTTAGGTTATCCTTTTAGTTAGTATATCATGTATTCTTGGATTTATTCCTATGTATCAATTTATTCTTTATGGTATCAGATCTCACGAATGAGGGAGCTTAGTAGAACCTATGATGGAGTGAGGAAAAGAGAGATTTTATCAGGGAGGAATTACCTGATGGAAATCTCAGTGAAGCATATGGTGGAAGAAAGAGGGAAAAAAAGAGAGAAATAAACTAGGAGGTGGCATTGAAGGAGAAAGAAGAAAACAACAAAGAAAAATAAAATAAAATAAGTTGTTTTGGCTATTGATCAACCTGATTGCAATGCATTTTTTATATTTGAAGGGCATTTTGGGTTAATGAAGGGTACTTTCTTGGTGATTAAAGACATTTTTACTTTCTACAGAGACATAACCTGAACCTAGAGGTTTGATATTTCTAGAGAGAGGCATTCCATCTAAAGTAAGACATTCTTTGTTGTAAGGAAGTGTTTTATTTTTGCTGTCAAATGGACATTTTGTGCACACAATGGTGTAGCTAGGAATGTGGCGCTTCACCAAGCCACAAAACCATTCCACAGACCAATGAAATTAATTATATTTCATTTTTAGAGAAAGATATTAGTTGATGAGATTAACATTCATTTGTTTTCAACCAAAAATCAAGGGGTTTTGAAGAGCAAAAGGATGCCAAAAACCAACCAAGCCACCATTTTCTCTAAGCTCACATAGGTTATTTGTTATTGGTTTAAATTCTTATCCAAGTTTTAGAATAGAGTTTTAATCAGCTAATAATAATTTTAGGTGAATTTGATTTAAATCAAAATTTTTAAAATCAATTTTGTTTTCCTAAAGTTTTTTAGAAAAATAACTTTAGAAAAAAATTAACTTGATTTTTGCCTAAAATTTGCCTAAAAAATTAGTGTTAATTCTATTTAGATCAAATCAGTTATCATAATATTCTAAAACAATGCCCAAATTTAAAAAAAATTGTCCTCTTCTACATGGAAAAATATTTTTTTAAATAGATCTGTAAAACTCAAGATTTAGTCATTTTTGTCTTTTTACAACGATTTTTTAAAAGATAAAAACTTAAAAATCTCTAAAACTATAAAACAATTTTTACTAAAAATTAAAAACTTTGTCCAATTTTAGGTTAGTTTCAGTGTCAAAATTTAATCCTTTTAAAATTCAAAATAATTTTTCAAATTTAATTATTTCATGAAAAACTAGGTAAAAATGGCTAGTTTGCAACATCTATTGTTATCAGATTCTCAAAAACTAGATGGTCAAATTTTCAAATTATGGATTCATGGGATACTTACGATAAGTATAAGAACATTGATGAAATTGTCTTTGGTAAAGCTTCTATACTAGTTGACCAACTAGATGACTATAACAAATGTCACCGTGAGGCCCTCATGTTATTGAAATTATCAGTAATAGACAATTTAATTCTAGAAGTTAGAAATGTTGATAATGCACCAGCTTTGTGGAAATACCTTAAGATAAAATATCAGGGATCTAAAGCTAGAAGAATTTTATACTTAAAAAAAAAAAAAAAAATTCTACTAGGATGCAAGAAGGTGATTCTATTTTTGAATATTTTTTATAGTTAAAGGACATTTGTGATCATTTGAAGGCAATGGGAAAACATGTAGATGAGTAAGAACTCATTGCTCTATTTATGCAAAATTGACCATATTCTTATGATTCTTTTGTATAATCATTACACATTATTATAGAGATATATACATTTAATTTTGAGTAGTTGTCAAATCTCCTCAATACAGAAGGAAAGGTGGGAGGAACAGTCCATTACTTCAACATCAGAGTCTACATAAAGTGCATTAATGGCAAAGAGATGAGGCAAAGGTACTTCTAAATATAAATGAAAATGTTTTTATTGTAATAAACATGGCCATGTAAATAAATATTATCATAAGTGACAATATGATTTTAAAAATAAAAAAAAGAAGTCATAAACTGCAAATGTGGCTAAAGAAGATGAACATAATTCAGCAAGTGAGTTTACATTTATGACAACATATGATCAATTAGTGGAGTCTAGAATATGGTATTTTGATTTAGGTGCATCAAGACACTACATGTGTCATAAATACAGGTTTGTAAACTTTGTAGAAGATGATAAATTTAGTGAATCAGTTTCTTTAGGTGATGGTTGGGTTCACTATGTGAAAGGGTTTGGAGATGTTTGTATTTATTTGAATTTTATAATTTAATCTTCTTAAAATATTTGATTTATTCTTGACATGAATAAAAATTTTCTTTCCATGAGTGAAATAACTATGAATCCTAACCTTTGTGTGGAGTTTAAAGGAAACAAATGCATGGTTAGTAATCTTCATACAAAGAAAATCATTGTTACTAGTATTGGTAAAAAGGGATTAAATAAGTTAGGTGATCCCAAAATATAAAAAGAGCATGCACTAGTAGTGGTTGAAATCACTAGTGAGTTATTGCATAAAAGGTATAGTCACTTACATTATAAGAATTTGCATGGATTAATTTGGACAAACATTGTGAATGAAATGTCTTATATTCAAAATAGTCATAATGTATGTTTAGGTTGTCAAATAGATAAATCAATTTCAATTTCATTTGACAATGGTAAGAAATAAAATGCTAAATATGCATTGGATTTGGTACATGTGGGTTTGCATGGTCTAATGTAGGCATATTCAATATCATGAGCTTTGTATTACTTGTTGCTAATAGATGATTTTTTAAAGGAAATGTGGGTTTGTTTTCATCAGATAAAGTTAGAATGTATAGCTAATTTTGTTGCATAGAAAGCTATGGTAGAAAAAGAGGGATGGAAACATGAAAAATCTCTTAGATCAGTTAATGGCGATGAGTTTATCTCTAAAAATTTCATATAATTATGTAAGAAATAAGGTACAACTAATAAATATTACACACAATAAAATGAAATCATGATAAGGCAGAATAGGATAGCGATGGAGATGTCATAGTGTATGGTGGATATCCAGAATGTACCATATCAGTACTAGGTAGAAGATATGAATACAAAAGTGTACACTCTCAATATAAGTCCCACACAAGCCTTGAAAAATGTAACCCCAGAAGAAGCATGGTTAGTAAAAACACCAGATGTAAATAATCTTCATGTTTTAGGATCTACTGCTTCTATATTGGGCAAGGTATTCATGTTTTTTGGTTATTGTGAGCAAAGATATGTATACAAAATACTAGATGTCTGTACATACAGGATTGTGGTTAGTAAATATGTTGATGTAGATGAAAAAGTACCATCCTTTTCTAACAATGGTAAATCTATTACTAATAATGTATTGCTACATGTTGATGATGCTCTTGGAACAAGGTTTAGTACAAAATTTGAACATGATTCAAAAATAAAAATATAAAAAGTGTCAAGTTCTAGTGGTGATAAGAGTGTTTCTCACTCTTCACATTTAGATCAATAAAACCAACATAAAAGGCGTAAGTGGTACCATACCACAATGAAAGATGTAAGAAAGGATGAATTGACTTACTTGTTGGAAAGGCAATCTACAAGGTCAGAAAAATAGGAAGTGCAAGGTGAAGAGAAAGTAAATTTCATAGGTATTGAAACTAAGCACAAGTTCAAAGACCAAAGTCAAACCAAAATAAAAGTTTTTCGTGAAGGTTGGTGAAAGAGGAAGGGGAATATAGAAAAATCATGACAGTATTGTGAATAATAAATGTCCCAAATTTATTCAACAATAAAAAGTAGTAGGTGTTGGGTTTTCAACAACTCGACACAGACATATCTCTTAGGAGATATGATATGTTGTTTAGTATTCATGTATATTCTAATATTTTTTGTTAGACTTGATCACTATAACAATAGGTAAAACATGACACATCCAAGACATGACAAAAATTCAAGGAATAATAGAATCCAGTGAATCCAATATTTAGTACCATTTCCTATTCTACTTAGAGTTTCCAATGGCTCATTACCCATGTACTCAATTAAGTTGGATTGGTGATAATAGGGATGTTTGTATACATTATTGCAATGGCAACAAAACTATATTTTTGTTAAGTTCATGTATGAACTTAATTATATTATTGTAATAATGACTAAAACATGCCTTTATTCATTAAGGGAGGGTATTATAATAACTAATGTTATCAACTTAATTAGATAATTTTTGTGAGTGGTTATATTTTTGTAACCACATTCTTTTAATTATTTCAAGGTTAAGTCTATTATTACTTCCGGTTAGTTTGTTTCACCTACCTCCTTGTTTATAGGTGCTTCTTATTTACCTATATATTAGGCTATCCTTTTAGTTAATGCATCATGTATTCTTGGCTTCAATCCTATGTATCAATTTATTCTTGATCACCACATTCACATAGAAACACTGATTAAATATCAACTTACTTGATAATGATTGAATGCCTAATCTTTGGTCTATGCATGCTAGGTTATTAAAATAAGTTAATGTTTCAAATACAAAAACTACTATTAAAAAAACCCTAGGGAGAGCCATAAACCATTCATAAATCTCTATTTATAATAATCCAATGATTACTTACCATCTAAAAACATAGCATAATGTATAACAACAAATTCAACCAATTTGTGTTATTTAGATGACAAATCTTAGCTTCATTTGATGTTAACTCAATTGCCTTCTAGTCATAAAACATGTCCATGAGAAGAATGATAATCATGACCTTGTAGACTTGTCCAAAAGTTTATGGCATGAGGAAATATACTATTTAAAAACATTTTCATCATTGTAAATAACAAAACTAAAACAAACAAAATATGCTTGTTGCATTAACACAAAGACATTTATTTGAGCTTAATTCACAAAATGACAATGATTGTGTGCCTAATCTCTAGCCTATGTGCATCGATATATCAAATAACTAGGGCTTTGTTATCCCACTGAATAAGTAAAATTAATTGTAAGACTTGTTATCGTAGATGAGGAGCTCATATATAAACAATATTTTTGAAATATGTCATTAATGGCAATGCTAATTTGAGTTAATAAAAAATCAAACAAAGTTATGTATCCTTATTTATGCACTAAAAAATAGCACCCAAAAAATGGCATCAAACACAGTAGATAAATATTCAATTAAAAGGCTTTCCAATGTGGAAAAATATATCCAATCTATTACTTAAATTTATTAATGGTTTGCCATTATGTACCCATTAACTAGTCTTTAGTACGCCAATGCATCGTTGTTGGTAGAATTTTACCCAGTGATGTAGGCCAACCCGTATATCGATGTGTTAATAGTAGGAAACTATAATCATATTCCTCTAATCAAGTATAGAATAGAGGGATCATTCCCATAGGTGAACCCCTATAGACATAAATATATTGATGAATTCCAAATAATATTATATATAATTGATCTATAATAGGTGATCAATTACCCTCCTTAATGTTTCCTACAAGATCATTTCTAAATCTTTGGATTTTTGGTTGTACAATCTATTGTCACACATCATTTTCCCTAAGCAAACATGATTCATGACAAGTAGATATACATTAGATAATATCATTGCAGTTTGGGAAGGAATGAACGGGGCTAAAAGGTCTAAGAAATAAACTATGTTTATTAAAATTGACTTTGAAAAATCTTATGACCGTATCGAGTGGTCGTTCATCCTAGCCATACTTAGAGCCCTAGGCCTTGGGCCCAATTTCATTCAAACCATCCAGATGCTTTTTTTAGATGCCTCAGTCATCGTCTATATTAATGGAGTCACTTCTACTTAGTTTGGCTTATTTTGATCTATTCACCAAGGATGCCCTTTGACACCCACCCTGTATGTGCTTATAGCTGAGGGTTTTAGATATCTTCTTAGCAATGCCCAAGTTAGAGTCCTTGTTAAAATAACCTATCAACCTCTAGATAAAGAAAACCCTCACAAAGATATGCAATTTTTGAATGGCCACTTTGCAGATGATTCATTCCTTACTCTTATTGAAGATGAGGACAATGTGGACAACACCTTGTAGTATCTCAACACTTTTGCCTTGGCTCTAGATCAAGCATCTAATGGAAAAAAACTTATTGCTAAAGGAAATCATACCTCCACCCCACTGGTATGGGCTGCCAAACATGTATGGGCTTATATCCAACATGTTGAAATATTCAAGTTTCTTGGCATCCCTTTTGCTTTTGATGCATCTTCACCCCTATTGTGGTAATATGTTGTTAATAGAGTTGCTAAAAAGTTGGAATATTGGGTGACTAAGCCCTTATCGCTAGTAGGGATGTTCCAAATCTGCTCAAAAGTGCTTGCGACCACCCATGCGTATTACTTCTCATGTTAGGGGCCTTCAAAGAATTATTACCAGAAACTTGAAAAACTTATTAGCGATTTTATTTGGGCTAATGCTTCTCATGGACATGGATTCCATAGGGTGGCTTGGGATTACTACTACCTCACATGGGATGCCAAAGGTATGGGGTTCATTGATGTGGCTCGTCAAGGAACTGTCTTATGTGCCTAATAGATTGGATAGGCCATTGATGGCAAGGAACCTTGAAGGTCTTGTTCTAACACTACATCTCTTCGAGCTTGCCTAAAGGTAAGAAAGCCTAGAAAAGGCTCAACTTCTCCAATCTAGTTATCATCAAATCCCCCATTCAAATTTTAGGGTCCTTTATGGTGAAAAGCATCCAAAAAGTATGAGAAAGGATCAAACCATGGCTTCTTTGGAATGGCTCAGGGTTTTAAGATAGGTTATCTATTAACTCCCACTCAATATGGTGGTCACTTGTTATAAATTTTAATGATGTTGCTCTGGCCAAGGTTCCTTGAATCAATACTCTCAAGTTGTTTTGTAGAGGCATTTATACTATCCAAGATATTTTTGTAAGTAGTCTCATTCATGGATATCCTAGAAAGAGGTGAAATCTAACTTTTAGTTAGCCAATATTGATTGAGAATCCTTCCAAGAAATCCTTAATGCTATTCCACCTTCAATGCTTCACAAAAAAATTGTTCACTCCCCTCATCCTTAGAAGAAGCACTGGAAGCGGTATTTTGAAACTCCATTTCATAATTACACCCTTCAGCTTGGCTATGTATGGCTTCATCCCC
Organism: Torreya grandis; assembly: GCA_037957365.1. Lineage (NCBI taxonomy): Eukaryota > Viridiplantae > Streptophyta > Pinopsida > Cupressales > Taxaceae > Torreya > Torreya grandis. The sequence goes on along the minus strand of JARHVA010006495.1, from coordinate 207,396 downwards.
ACATGCCTATGGTAAACAAGCTTAATTCTCATTGGGGTATGTATTCCTCTATTCATACCTACTGTTTCCATTTTCACACTGTCTTGGAAGCTTTCTTGAAGCCTAAGCTTGGTCATTTTTCTTGGTGTATCTTATATGAGGGATTATCTATTAGCAAAAGGCTTGTACACTTAAGAGTTTCCCTTTCCACTTGCCCTTTCTGTGGTCATCTGAAAATGCTCCCTCATATTTTCTAGTATTGTTTCAAAGCTCAAAGGATCTAGACATGTATTCATGACCTCTTAAGGCCTTTCCAGCCTAAATTCTTTCATTGGTAACATATCCTTCTTAGAGATAGAACCGCCTTGCATTTTAAATATACCAAAGTCTGGCATTCTTTCAGAGTGGAGATTCTATTTTGGTTATGGAAAGAATGAAATAATGTAGTATTTAACAATGCTTTTTTTAGATTATAAATTTTTTGCTTTGAGCAAGTCCTCTATTATTTCCAATGTTGTTTCACAGATACAAGTGCAAGCTAACAAAGTTGCCATGGAGCTTGGCAATCTCCAGGACTTTCTTACTCATTAGGGAGATGCTCCTTGTGCTATGGCATAGTTCCTCTATCTCTGTCGAAGGAGGACAAACTTGATGACAGAATTGCCTTATCGCCTCAAGGTGGACACTGATGCAGTCGATCTCAGCACTGCTCTTACAGTGGTACCTCATATCAGTGCATGACCCGTCTTGAGTAGCAGCGACGGTATTAACCTCTGCCTCCTTCCCCTACTAGGTAGGATGGTTGGGATGCTCCTTCTCTACATCCAGATGCTTGGGAGCACCACCTGGAGTTGGGTCGAACATGTTGGACAAGTTCCCCAGGGTCTCTCTGGCCATTTCTGCTACTCAAACCCAAGAAGATGATAAGGACACTAATCAAGCTTCTAGTTGGGAGCCAATTCCATATGGCAATGACTTGCCAAGCTCAGGTTGGGGTCTTGATGATATAGATCCTTCGCCTTCCAGCCTTGCTCTGATAGTTTAATATTTTCTCTTATAATATTCTAATGACTTGTTCCTAAATGGAACCTAATTGTTTTTACTTTTGTTGTTTCTTATTCCTAATCTTCACCTAATTTGAAGTTGAGGCATGCTTCCATACTGCCTATTTTATTGTGAATTATTTGTGTGTGTGTGTATATATATATACTCAAAAAAATATATATACACATAATTGCTTTTGGGCAAAGGTCTTTAGCCTGTCGTTAACGAATGCACCGCTCAATTAATTATATGAAGACACATAATCCTAAAACTTTTAGGAATACTCACCAAAATCAAAACAGGCATATCATGCGCTACAGATATTCCAAATCATGCCACTAGTTTAGTAGTCCCTCTCTAAAGGCTTGACAATGTCTGTCATGGCAATGATATGAGTGCAACGATATAAGCTCACCATCTTGCGTTTAATGTTACTCATCAATTTAATGCCTACTTCTGAAATGTGGAAAATGAAAACAAAAATAACCATCAGCATTGCAGTAGAGGCAATGGTTCCATGACATCAATATTACAATACAGTTTTGTTTATGAAATTGTCTGCTACCGTTTTGTACCGTCTCGCTGGTTGAAAAAATATTGTGTAAGTTTTTACTTTCTATTAAAGTTTATATTTGGCATAGGGTGTACTGCGTGGCTTTTTTAAATGAGTGTAATTGATTTCGCATTTCATACAAAGTTTTGGATAATACAAATTATGATCATGAAATTTAAAAGAACAAAAGCTTTTACAATCCATATAAATAAGATAAATTCTTATAATAATGCCTGTTCAATTACATCAACGCTTCATACAGGAAATTGATCAATGTCTATTGATCTCATTTTATAGTAACGGGACTAGTGACTCCTTGTCGTCTAGAGGGAAATTTAACAAATATTACACCGCTTGCTCCGCCCACTGCAACAAGAAGGGCCTGATACATCTTCTTTATGTTGCTTTCTTCAGATGGATACAAACACTGCACCACGTTTTGGTCTGTGAGTGCCATTATTGCGAACACCACAACCGCCACAGCTGCATGTGCCAAATCCTTCAATTTAATCTTATACTCTGACTCATTTGAAGGCTTTATATTAGTAGCAGTGGCTAACCCATTAATGGTGGCAATCCCATAATGCACTTCGCCTGTGGAGTCATCTTTGAAGGTGTCTATCAATGAAAAAATGAAGCATGCTATTCCAAGAATGCCCACCGTCACTCCTACAAAAATCTTATCGGAAGTTTGACACTTCCCATTGTTGGAAAGAAGATTAGAAAGAGCCTGAAATACGAACAACAGTCCTGTGGGCAATATCTTTGCAATATTGGATACAGTGGACAATGTACAGTTTACCACGCTTGAAGTGTTCGTTGTTGTACTCATTGAAGAAACAGGCAATAGAGGCTCTGCATTGGGCTTGACCTTGCTCTCAGATGGATTCATATTGTTTATGCTTATGATTTATGACTAATTCTGCAATTCTAGAGACTAGAAATGGTTCAGTGATGAAGTTGCAATTGATTGAGGATTAAGTAGTAGTTTTCAAGTACCGTTGCACGTTACACTCATGATACCTAATTTTGATTCGAGCTAACTAATTTGTCTGGTTTTACTAAAGAAGGGTGATTGTTAGAGGTAGATTAGTTCAATCCTTGGTTGCTTGTAATTGCTAAATTGAGTTTATAGGGTTTTTTTTATTTGTCCCGTTTTGATGTTGAGCCCTACTCTAGTTTGGAGTGTTGTAATTCAAGGTATATTTGGGAACAGGCTAAATCCATGTTCGTTGTCCATATCTTCTCAAGCTAATATTGAAATTAGTAGTGAAAAAAACTATGTTTTTATTTAAGGAATGGTTGAATGAAATGAGGTTGAGTACTTCTCAAGCATAATATTGAAATTTAATTTAATATGCCCAAAATATAGAATAATTTTTTAAAGAAACTTAGTTATACTAGTAAAACTGTATTAGCTTTGGAATTAAAAAAAAAAAACACACATTAATAACCTTTTGGTGTTTTTTCATAAATCATCTTAAGATGTCTTTCATTGGTAGTCAATATATTAGACATTTTTTTCTTATTATGTCCATATGCATTCACCTATCAAAATGAGCCTTTTTTTTTGGTACCTGAATGACGATCCACATTTTAATTTGGAGGATGAATGTGACATATTCCCCTGTTGTGGATGTGTGGCATGTAGTGGTTTCCATGTGCCATAGGGTTTAAATTTGGCCGATGGGGATGCATTAGTCCATTGCGACTAGTTGGCAATAACAAAATGTTGAGTGGTCAATACATGTAGGTAGGTTTTCCTACACTGGCAACTTTGTTTTGAGAATATTTATGTGTTTCATTCAATGCCATTAACTTATGTTAGATTTTAATATGAATGTACGGATGTATAGGTGTTTTGGATTTATTGTTAACCCAAACTAATGTTTCCATTAATGACATTTTGAAAAATCTGATCTATAGATGAATTGGTCATCTATGAAACTAAATTTGACAATTCATTTTATTAGCTCAATGATCATAGGCTATAGATTATGTAATCAATCATTGTGAGATGAGTTAATCTTGGATTTGTCTCTCTATGTGAACATGGCAAGTGTAATATTATGTATATAATCCTAAGAGTAATATTTTTCTTCTTGTAGAACCTAAAAAATCATCTTGAAGATAAATTAAATAGTCACAAATTACTATTTCTATGTATTCTTCCATCTCAAAAAATGAATGAATACAATTTGGGTTTGCACCAACTTCATCTTCTAATTCTTGTGCTTCATTCCTAACTTGACATTAGTATCAAAGCACATGTTCATTCATTCTCATCCTTGAATCATCTTCACATTCTGAAAATATTATTTTCCACTCATAAGTTACCTAAATTTTGTGATGTTCTTTAATTTTCCATTCTAATCCATATTGTTCTAGTTATAAGTTTGTGCACCCCAGCATTGAACTATATGATGATACCTATACATGTATCTATCATGGTTGTGATTCTATGTTTGTTTCACATGTATTTTTGAGTGGTTTAAAATCCTTAAGTTTCAATGTAATGATTATTGGCATCCATAAGTCAATATTATTTAATCCACCGCATTTTGACCTAAAGAATGCAATTCATCTTTTCCACACAACTTATCCATTAACAACAATATCTCAGAGTATAAATTAAACCATAAAATAACCTAATCATTGACACATAGAATTATGTAGACACTACTACAATAGTGAATTCAAAGTTATAAATTTTGTCTTAGTCGACACTAAAATTGTGTTTTGTTATCTCCCACATAGCCTTTGCACCATCTCTTAGCAATTCAAAAGCTAAGTTCACTTTTAAATTTTGGGAGATTTATATTTTTTAATAATGTTTTTTGGAATAGAATGTATATTAATTTTGGAGGATTAATGACTTATTTTTAATGTATAAAAAAAAGTCATTCTAGTGCATTTAGACGTAAAATTAAAAAAATACAAACATAATGTGCAATACATGTGGCTCCTCTAGTTCATGTTTACTAATAAATTTTCACTTTTGAACTACTGCATATAATGCCTAACATAATTGAAATAATGGAATTTCATGATTTGACCCTATAAATCATTGGGGAGAAATAATTCGACAAATAATTCATTTTACATTTCTCATTTTTACCCATTTTTCTCTATCATTAGATATAAATCTTGAAAAGAAGAAATTATGATTATACAGGGATGGTGTACCCACATAAAAGGATTCATCTCTATGGAGGTGTCTTTGATAGGATAAATTGTTTTCACATACCACCTAAGTGCCTTGTATCTCTTTTATCTCACATGTTTTAATGTCTCTACCTAAGTACCATGTATCACTTTACTCTCAAGTGCTTTAATATCTCTTTTACATACAACCAGTTGTATTGAATGGATGGGATTCTTCCATGTACTAATAGTTATAAAGTAAGAACAAGCATATCAATAGGTTTGATGTATCGGTATAGAAAAAATAAATAAATGAAAACCTATTAAAGTGATAATAAATCAATTCATCTCCCCTTGATGTAAAAAATAATTCAATCAAAAAATAGTTGGCACAACACTAACCCAGAAGGACATCTAGTTAGGAAAGTTTAGACAAGTTGAGAATACTCTCATATTCATTGATTTGTGGCTCGACATTTTTGATGGAGACAGGAAACCAATTGAACCAATAGAAAATAAATCAAAGACTTGGAAACATAAAAAATCTAAGGCATTGGCCTTGATAAGGGAATCAATTGATGGAGAAGTTTTTCATCATGTACAAGGGTGAAAAACATCATGGGAAGCACTAAAAATGTTAAAAAGGATTTTTATGATTCCCATTCAAAATTGGGATACATAATTTAAATTGAAATTATTCCTCTTTGAGTTAAGAAATTGTGATGGAATGAGTCTAGCTTCACAAATTTGTATTGTTTTCTAGAATCTTAGAGATTTGATATGGTCTGATCCATAGAGTGAACTTGTCATGATGTCATTTCATTTCATGCACCTTATCCCATAGAAGCACCAAGTCTAAAATTATGAAATCCTTGATTTTGGATCTTTTATTAAACCACCTCTTGAAAATGTCTTGGTGGTTTTTGAAGTTATACAATGCTTCTATCTGTACATCTTCCATATAGACTATGTCAAACAACCTAGACTAAAATCTTTCATCCTCTCCCATATACTTGTGCATGAAATGATACATTCATAGCTTGAGAGTAATAGGAAAAATTGGTTTATGTCCATACATGAGTAAGAAAGTCAAAGCCTTAAGGGTTTGTTTATGCCTTATTTTTTCTACCCATATTGCCTAATTCAACTAGTAAATTCCATTTTCTTTGTTTATCTTGTGTTGATTTATTAATGGCATCCATAAAATTCTTGTTATTAGAATTAAAAAATCCATTCCCATGTGGATGGTAATTTGATGAAAAATTTATGGTCATATAATTTTTGTATTCCCACTCAATAAATTATGGAGATTGAAATGTTGGATATAATCATAACCTAAATAAACTAGAGTCCAAAATCTAGTTAGTATGTTTTCTTTCCAAAATTTAATCACATCTTGGGCTCTGAAATTATTTATAACCATCCCCTCTATCCACCTAATGCAATATTCATTGGCCATAAAATTAAACTTGTGCCCTTCTAAATTTTTTAGATATATCACTCCAAAAAAATCAATACCGCATTGAGTAAAATGGTGTCCTTAGATCAAAGGATGTAGTGGTACAACATAGTGTACTTCCCTCTTTCTGAATACTTAACATTCATGGTATGTTCTGAAATTATTATGGGCATGTTTAAAGATGGTATATCAATAGTATCCCATCCTCAGGATCTTTTCATTTTTGGTATTTCCAAAAGGAGGACCATTATCTATCTTATGATGTAGATTATATAGGATGTCTTTAGATTCTTTTCTTGATACACACCTCAAGTAGATTCCCTCATAATTATTATTATCCAAAACTCCCTTTTTTTTATCATGTCATGGGATGATTGAGAATGAGGGCTCACCTTTGCTCTCTATTCAACTAAAGGGGACAATAACCTATGAGTAGGTAATGGATAATGTGGGCATACTAGTCACCACTAGCTACCTATGTTTCATTGATATTATTGATGTGAATGCATGGGTCCATTTTATTCATGAGAGTGATGATTCCTTGGTTGCATACCATCTTGACCAGTCTAATTTTGAGATCAAAATATTTTAATTCAGCCATTCATTTACCTCTTCTCTCTCTAATTCGTTATGGCCAAGTGTAAGCTTGAAAGGTGGGTCTATAATGATGGCATACGTCTTGTTGTTAAGAATATAACAACTAGATTTATTCACTACTTTGATCAAGAAATATATTTTCTTATATATCTTAGAATACTTCAGTGATGTATCCTTGAAATTAGTAATCATGAAGGTAATTAGATGTTCACTATCATCTACCTTTTGTGTAAGGACTATTTCAATACTGTGTTATGAAGTAAATTAATATAGAAATAAATCCCTATTATATCAAAATTAGAGATTGGGTAGTGATAGTCTTAATGTCTTGAAATGTTGTCTTGGCTTCAGTTGTCCATTATATTATAGCATCCTATTTTAGCATGGCATTGAGTGGCTTAACATTCTCTGTAAATCTAGAAATGAATTTTCATACAAAGTTTGTCTTTCCAAAGAAAAACTTTGGTTATTTTTTGTTGTAAGGAGGCATTATTTTTGAAATGGACTAGATTCATTCTAGATCAATGGAAATCTCATATTTGGTAATAACATGGCTCAACATTTTACCCTTTGTAACTCTAAATATGTTATTCTTTGGATTTAATGAAACTCCATATCTTCTGCACCTATCAAATACTTTTTATAAGTGAGTCACATGGTTAGCTCTATTCTTCAAAAACACTATGAGATCATCCATGTAAATGATGATGATTTTTCCAATGAATCCTTGAAATGAAAAATACATGGCATGTTATATGGTTGCTCCACATTAATTAGGCCAAAACCCATCCTTTTATTTGAAAAAGCTCCCCACTTGATGGTAAAAGTAGTTTTTATTTGGTCTTCTAATACTTAATTATAGCCTAAAAATCCATCTAGAAAGGATGTCATTTTAGACCCATTCAAAATCTAAATTAATTCATATAATGACTTTAAATGATAATTTTCCTTTTGTGATTTTTTTTTTCAGGTTCCTAAAATCAACTCACATCCTGATTTTTCCATTCATTTTTTTGATAGGTGCTAAGTTAACAACCCAAGTGGAATGCCTAATTGAGAATACAATCTTAGTCTCGAGTAGTTTTTGAAATTTTTTATGAATGAAGGACTCTAAGATTTTGTTCACTGGCCTTTGGTGCTACCTGAATGGATTACTCCCTTGATTCAGAGGGATGGTGTGTGTAATCACTCTGGTATCGAATATTTTCATATCTTATTAGGTGCAGATAATCACATCCTTATATTGTATCAACAAGTTCCTTAGTCTCTATTTCTCACTCTTAGAATAACTTAAGCCAATGTTTACATGATAAGTATCTTCATCATTTCCCATATTTTATTTCATAAAATCATATTCTCTTGCTTTTGGATGCTTCTATTTTTTAGCTTGTGGATCCATGTCAAAAGATCTCTCCACTAACACCATTCCCATAGGTATAGTGAAAAATGTGAAAAATGATCCATGTCAAAAGAGTCTACCAAATAATTATGCACATTTTTACCATTCATTATGACAATCAACATAAATTGTGGTACCCCAAGTTTGTCTTGATGAAAACCACATTAATATGGGCATCTTGGGACTTATCTATGGATGGCTTGATGGTGAGTACTTTTAATAATAGTTCTTTTTGCTACGTATTCTAAGACATATCATAAAGAGTGATTTTTGCCTTAATTTTATTCATATCCTCAACTATGTTGGATCCATTTTAATTTTTTAGATCAACAAACTATTGTTGGTCATTTCCCTTAGGAAGGGGTGGATTATTATTAACTTTTAGATATGAAGGAATATATATGCACTATTATTTGGAGGTGTGGAAGTCGCAAGAGTTTTTTGGCCTTTGCTTCTTAGATTATAATTATTTATTTTGTAAAAATAGTGCATGGATCTCATATGTCTTCTCTTCTAGTTCATTCTCATCCTCAACTAGGAGTGGGAATTCATATGACCTAAAAATCATTATAGTATTAGAAGGATTTGAAGCCATGGAGGAAGATGGATCTGACTTATTTGGAGAAACTTCATACCTATCGATTTCTTTCTATAATATCTCAAAATTAATATATAACTCTATACAATCCAAGTCACTGTGTGTTGTTATATTGTGAACTCATCACCAATTAGGTAGTGTTGCTTCCAAGATATTTATTTCAAATAACTTGTTAGGTAGTTATTATTCTATGTTATTTTCATTACTATTGAAAGGCCTATTATATATATGGAATGTAAAAATTTTATTTTTATTTTATTCCATGGTGTTCACATTCACTTATACATGCTCAAAATCTCATTGCTCATCTAAGAGACCATTCAATGGTTAGCATCTAATTCTTCTTTTGTGGAATTAAAAGTAGTACCTTGTAGGTAACAAAATTAACTGGTATGAGGGATTGGTTTTGATTTTGATGATTAGGTGAAGACACATGATTATTTAGAAAGTTAAGGTAATAGTTATGTGGATCATGGGCTAAAGGAAATTTTGTATACACTTGGTTATAATTGTGATCCATAACATTCCTATTAGCATTTAGAATGGGATTGAGGTATATAAAGTTAGGACCAACATTGGGCATGGCTAAATATTGTAACTGGGGATTCAAATAGTTATCAAAGTTGATAGCCTAGGCATAGGCTAGTGGTAGTGAAGTAGTAGTAGGTAATCTATGGAGGAAGATAGTTGTCATAGACTCCAAGGCATTCTTTTACATCTCAAGGGCTAATGATGCATTGGGTCTATATCCATTTTCAACTTGGTTAGACATCTTTTAGCATCTTGCATTAAATTCCCTAATTATTTCACTAGGATATCTTCTCATGCTTTCAAAATGTTGGTATATGACACTTTGGCTAATGACTTATCTAAATTATGCAAAAATGTTATTTGACACTAGTGCCAAGAGGTAATTGATTCCTTTGGGATATTGAGGAATGAGTCATAAGTAGTATCTTGCAATGTAAAATGGAACATTATGAATGTAAAATATCCATGGGTTAAGTTTAGTATCCCTAAGGCAATCTTGAACGTCTTTATATATTCTTCAATAGTCCTACCTCTTGAGGGAAAAAAGGAAGGAATATAATTTTCAAGGTTTCTAGGCAAATCATACACATCTGTAGGCATAGAGAAAATATAACTAGCTAACCAAGTTAAGGCCATCATATGAGAAGGAATAATATCTCTTCTGATTGGGGATTAAGATTATGTTTAGTGTCCCCTTAAGATGCCTCTATCTAATATAGGTCTTTTATAGATATGCAAGGGTGAGATTAGTAGACTAGTATTTTAGGTGGACCTTGTTAATATTCGAGGTATATCCATTGCAACTCAAGTTATCTCATTAATAAATGAAATAAATCCCTCTTTTTAGTACTAGATAAATTCCTATTGATGTAGATTTTACACATACCACATAATTTTAAAAGGTAGCATATAACATTTTAAGATTAATGAAAAGATTCACTCTAAGCCATAAATTATTGGTTATCTAATTTTGTATATGACCTAGTGGTGGAATAGCAATGAGAAATTGGTTATTTGCCTTAGATGGTTCAGATGTATAGCTGTAAAATAAACCAAATTATACCTGAGATGGCTAGGTGTATTTTGACATAAGGTGGACTAGATAAAAAAAAGTAAAAAAAGAGTAAAGTGTAGAGTAGAAAAGAGGGTTTTTAAACCAATGATAGATGAGACCCTTCCAAACTAGACCCTACACTATGGGTTGGATAATTGGTAGGGGACTAGTTCCTGTTAAAAGTTACTATCAACACATAAAACACACAAACACAATTAAGAGTCCAAGGGAAAAAATATATTAAACTTCACTATTTATAACCAAAGGTTGTTGCCAATGCTTGATTGCAATTACACATATTCAAAGGGATATTATGATTAATAAATAGAAATTATTTAAATTATCTAAAATATATTATTAATAATTTTACTTAAAATACTTCCACACAACTTAATGATTAACAATACTAGAGTGATAGAACTTATTCATTGAATCAAAAAGATAGTAAAATAAAAAAGAATGCACATTAAAAAAAAATGTGAAAAATGATCCATAGAATTTACTGTTCACCTTAATTATCAAAATTCACCTCCTTTTGGAATGGAGATATTACAAGTATATGTAGGCTTGGGGAGGGGTCACCTCATCCTCCAAGGTGGGTCTAACTTTATATTGCCAATTTTAGAATTCATACAAATCATGCACGTGTAGGATATACATTACATAATTAAAATATATATTTTTATTATGTAATTTATATCCTACAAATGCATGATTTGTATGAATTCTAAAATTGGCAATATAAAGTTAGACCTAAATTGGAAGATGAGGTGACCCCTCCCAAAGCCTAAGTCTCTCTGACTATTGAACACATGCAGACATATATATTTATATTTAAATACGGTGTTGACTTGGAACTACTAGAAGAATAAAGAGGTTGCATGCTTGATGTAGTCACTAAATAACATGAGGCCTTGCAATTGATAAATTGGCTGAGGTGGAAACTGGTGTTGGCATGATAATAGTTGTTACTTGAGATAAATTAGTGGGCTTGCTATGAATATTTACCTACAGATAAGTGCATATATGGGTACTTGTAATGTTCTATGTGTTGTAATAGTGACCTCATCACCATAATTGAGTTATTCATACAATGCACATGTAGTGTCAAACTCTATATTAACAATGATAACTTTTAGCATGAAATGCTTAAATATCCATGTTATTTCATCCATTATACTTTTGTGCTCAACTTATGAATCTCTAAATTCATATATGAAGGTATTTGCCTTAGTCACCTTATCTTTAGTAAAATTAAATAGTTCCAAAATCTCTTCATTAGTATTGTATATTGGGCCTTTTACTTTAGCCTTGGATCTTTCTAGAAATGCTCTAAATAATCCTTAAAAATTAGTCCTACTTACCATTACCCTATATAATTATTCACACACATGACCCTCATATCCCTCAGAATTTATATAATCTCTCTCTCTTCACTCACAAATTATGATATCAAGGCCTTTATTTATTGTTGCCAATTGAAGGCACTATCTCTTTTGGGAATCACATAATTCAAGGCCCATATAGCTTCTTGGGTGGCAATTAGGTTTAAATGATCATAAAAAATATTTTTTACACAAGACACTAAGAAGTTAAGTCTCTTTTCTAATTATTTCAATTTGTTCTAGAAGGCTAATAGTCTTCCTCAATGAGGCTAGGACTCACCCCTTGAAGTCCTTATGATGTTTAGCATCTTATACATTTTATTTGATGCACTTTAAACATTATCTATTATTTCTCTTGGAGATTGAATAATTTTCCTCTATAAAATTTGTTGTCTTTCTTGGTACTGACTCCTATACATCTCTTTCATGACTTCCCTAGTTGATTTTATAAAAGCATAAAAGTCCTCTTCATACTCATCTAGTCATTGGGGTTTCTTTTTTGTTTATTTTCTAAGTAAAATAAGTTATCCATTTTTTTATTATTATTTCTTCCCATTTTCAATCCACTATCTTTATTTTCCTCACCCTTTGTATAGTGTCAGTTTTCTTACTAAACTAAGTACTTATTATTGGCAACTTTGTGAGGACCATGCTCATTGTATCCTTTTTTCACTCTTGAAACTCTGTGACCCTAGAAAGGATAATGATTTCTCCTTATTTATAAATTTCATTAGTCTTTAGAGAGGTGTAATGTGGTGAAAGTTCTAGTGGAATAATTGAAGCACTTATTTGAGAGGCAATTAAAGATGTGGCTGATTGGCCCTGTTTCATCCCAAAATTTCCCTATAGGGCATAGTCTCTAGCACATATTTTATATGTCTTAAGATATTTAATGTTATCATAATAGAATACATGATCTGAATGGATTGAAGAATGGATAAGCCTAATTGGTTAGATGGCCTCGAGGGTGAAGGTGGTGTTTGGGTATCAAAAATGGAAACAAACACCACATCTTTAAAATGAACCCCATTATAAGGGCTTGGGGTCTGGATATTATTGAAGTTGTGGTTGAAATAATTAAACAATCAAACTAATTATAAATGTGTTTCTTAGTTTCCTTAGTATGAACATGGATATACAATTTTGGTGTAGGATTTTTTTAACTAGGTTTTGCCTACACAATTGTATTGTCTTGCTTAGGGCTATAGAGGTCATGTTGTTTACTTGGAAATATTAGTACCACATTCAATAGAATGTGTGATATCTTTTCCTCTTTACCCTATAGACACACCTCTCTCCCTTTGTATTCTTCATTCAGTGAGCCAGAGAGCTATTGCTCTTCTATGTATTGTGGATTATTTGAGCTACTTAGTTGTGAGATATGATAGCTTTGAAAGTGGTGACAACTATGAAATTCATCCCTTTGTATAACCAATTTATCTCCATTCTTTAATCTAATATTTTTGTGCAATATTCTCACTTGATGGTTTTAATTATTTTTCATCTATGTGATGTGTGCTTGCTTGACTCACATGATCACTTCACCATGGCCATTCATTGATATGAAGATATTGTAAAATTATTATATGGTATTAGAGCACCAAGTCATGTTCATGATTGTCTAATTTGTTATGTTGTAATCTTTGTTTTGAAATCTAGAGTTTATTTGCATATTTGTGAGACAATGTTTTAGAGGGTTTACAAAACTTTCTGGGGTAGTTTTTTGAACTCTCCAAAACCTCAAGATTTTTTAAAATCCCTCAATCACCCAAAGAAACCAAAAAAAATTGTAGGGGTCTTTTTTTTGCAAAATCTAGGGATTACTAGTATGTTGGCATTTTTACATTGGTCACATGAGTTTGGTTGCAAATCTCCTTGGAGTTTGTCATTGGAGATCAAGAGAGAGGCATTTTAGCTTGAATTACCTTATGAAAGAATTAATTTTTAGTCTTGAAATTGATTGTGGATTATTGAATTGAACATTTGATAAAAGTGGCATTTTAGATCTACCAAATATTTACATTTTCTACCTTTTATGGACTACACAACTATTGAAAATTGGCATTGATCTATGGAGGTGAAACATAGAGTGGAAAGTTTGAAGAGGTTATATCTACAAAGAGGTGTTGAAGGGAGATATGGGATCTAATCTATTGAGAAAATGCATTGGATCTATTGTGGAGATCAAATCCTTGGACATTTGTCTTAGAAGATGCCACTCTTCATTTATGTGCTAGAGTTTTTTGTTTACTTGCCTAATCTAGTTTATCATTCCACATATTTAGCAACCATGATGTCATTGAATGGATCTATAGGATACATCATCAATTATTCTTGCATTAAGGAGATCTGTTGAGCCATGTTGAGGAAAAAATGGTCAAACACTCACTGTGGACTACCTCCTTTATCCCTGTCTAAATAGCCAACTAGTTCCCTCATCATGCATCTCGGTGGTAGATAATGAGTAATAAAAACAAACATGTTAATGTTATATTACATCCCTACCTATTTTATGTCCTATACAAGGTATAATTTACATATCTAAGTTGTTTTTGGCCTCCTCTCTAATCATTCAAGAAGCCATCCATAGCTTTTCTGATAGTTGTTCACCATTTTTGACTACACTAGGATGTTCTATAGCATGGATTCCTCCTTGGTAATTTCCACTCTAAGGATGGTGGTTTGAAAATCAAATTTTCATGTTAGGAAGTCATTTGGAAGCATGTTGGGCAATGCCTGAGTACATATTTGCATGGGAAGGTAGCGTGTAGTATTTATTTAACTTGGAACCATTTTTGGTTCTCATGGTGTGAATACACATCCCTCCCAAAAGAGATCTCTTACATGATTTATAGCTCAAAATTAGTGTTTTGGTCTACATCTCTCCCATGGTAGTGCCATACATCTCTAAGTCTCCCTTCTCATTCTCCATGCAAAGTCAAATCTAAACCTAAATTATGCCCTAAAAAGATTAAAAATTAAAGCATGTTTTTAATTTTATTTCAAATAGATTTATATTTTTAATTAAAACCCCCAAAAAGAGGTTTTTTCAAAAAAAATCATGTAAGGGTGACTAGGCAAAGTTGTATTGACTTTTTTTTATGTGAGGAGATCTACCATTTCATGTTGGTTCCAACAAGTGGTTGGAAGGAATATTTTATCTCATCCAAGGGTACTTTTTTAAAGTTTTAAGTGAAATTTTTTAGTCATAGGCTTATTTACGAGAAATTATTTTGTTAATATATTGCAAATGATAACTTGAAATTGAGTATCCTATTTTACAAAAGTGTTTATTTTATTATTTACCATTCATTGGGCCAATTTTCCTTGTAAAACACACTTCTTTATAAAATGCTAAAATTTGGGGGGTGGAGAGAGTTACCTACTGATTATCTTGGGAAGTTTTTGTGGGCCCTACATTCTTTCATACGAACATTCAATTTTCATAATTGTTACCTATGCCCATTTAGTGATTAAGTATTTTTTGATGTAGATGAGCTTGACATCCATTTGAGCATGCATTGTCACATGTGTACAAATTACTCTCATTTGATTAGACTCATTTTTGGCATTGTCTAAAGTCCATCTCTAGAGCATGAACTATTACTCTAGATGAGGAGATTTATTTCATCTCCAGTGATCCTTCTTTGGAAGGATAACTATGCTTTATGGCATGCTCATATGAAACATTTGCTCACATGCAAGAATCATATTCCATTTTTATATGGTTAGATTCCTACATCCATTGATCTTATTCAATTTAATAAGTGGGCTAATACTTGTGACAAGATTTTTTCCACTCTATTACTTCATGTTTCCATGGATCTTCATTACCATGTGGAATATATAGAGTGTCAATGCACTATTTAGAGCATCCTATAGTCTCTTTTTAGAGATTTAACTAAGACTTACATCACACCTCCTCCTCTTCTTATCATCTCTTCAAATATATTTGTACTCTCACCTCCTAATTTTATTTGATTTGATGATACATCCATGGTGGATAGTGATCTTCTTTCTATCAATCCCTCACAAAGGGACAAGATTCTACTAGACCTCATTGATCGTATTACAAATTCTACTTTAGTTTATGTGTTGATTATTGCTCTTCCAAAGTTTTCATAGCCTTGCACTTCAAAGGCCTACACTATTTACAGTATGAGTACACCTATTGTGATCATCGACAACTCATATTTTCCTGTGGACTTTGTTTCTTTAGTTGGTGAGTCATTCTCTACTCTTCACATGGACATTCTTTCATCGAATGTTTAATGTCATTCTTCTTACTAGTTCACTTCAATGGTATTAATTTCAAATTTTGAGCACATTCTTGCCCAATCTATACCACAAATATAATTTGGACCACATTCAGAGATCTTCTTACAATTACCTTCTTTCATTGTGGAATGGCTAGACTTTCAATACACACATCAAGTTCTTCCTTTGCCAGAGGGAAGAAACTTTATTCAATGAGGATGGAGCATCTACATTCTTTAGGTAGAGCATCTTGTCATCAACCTTCATCATCTATATATCTATATTTGGAGTACTGATTTCTTCAGTATCATCATTTGGGGGAGGGGGTATTTTAGTCTCATTGTCTTCATTTCTCTCTCTCTCTCTCTCTCTTTTTTGGGGGGGGAAGTTTTTCCTATAAATTTTCTCCTTTTCTCTACTTTATGAGAGATTGATTTACACATGGATACCTCATCAAGGTTTGTTGTTGGGACCCATTTTTGGTATCATCACCCACCTAAGCTATGCTTATGGGAAGGTGTTGGTTTAGGCCTTTTTCTCATTGAGTTTTGCCTACACAGTTGTATTAGCTTACTTAGGGATCTCGAGGTCATGTTGGTTACTTGGAAATATTAATACCACAATCACTAGAATGTGTGGTATCTTTCCCTCTCCATCCTATATATACACCTCTCTCCCTTTTTATTCTTCATTCAATGAGCCAGAGAGCTATTTCTCTTTTGTGAATTATGGATTGTTTGAGCTACTTATTTGTGAGCTATGATAGCTTTGAAAACTGTGAAAGCTATGAACTTTATCCATTTGTATCAGCAATTCATCTCTATTCTTAAATCAAATATCTTTGTGAAATATTATTATTTGATGGTTTTAATTATCTTTCAGTTATGTGATGTGTGCTTTCTTGACTCACATGATCACTTCACCATGGCCATTCATTGATATAGAGATCTTAGAAAATTCTTATATGCAGTGGCTTATCTTTCAAAAAATATTATTGCAATCATTCATATGTAAAAATGGGTGTAATATCTAGACTAGTAGATGGAAAATTAACAATATTAGTATCTACAACTATAAGGGAGGAGATGAGAGAATACATTACCTTATTGAAGTCTTGACTTTCTTATTTAATAATAACATCTCCACCTTATATGGGGGCTAGTATTTATTCTCCTTCCAATAACCCTTTATCTACTAATTCATCTTTTTTTCATTCAATTTCTTTAGACTCGGTATCTTTTGTTATTTCAATTGTCTCAATTTTGACCTTTTGCTCTTCTTCATCCATAGTTTCTAGTGACTCATCTTCTTCACCACTAGTGTAATCTACTAGTGAACTACCTCTTCATGTCCATCTTGATGAAATGAAAGATGAATGGGATTCATTAATAGATGGTAATGATCCATTTAACACATGGAGGTGAGGTGGTAATGGAATAATTAGTAGAAGGTGGAATGGTTGAGAGGTCCATAGTAGGTGGAGGTAAAGTTACCTAAATTACAAGTGCCATTAGTAGATATATTGGAGGTGATGTATGTGCTACTATAGATGGAACTATCATAAAATAACTCTACAAAATATAGGAATACTTAATTTTTAAACTTTATTCAAAGGAGGTAATAGTGTCAAGTAAATTACTCTTGCTTTCTCATATATAGATAGTAGAACTCTTGTATTTGTAAAGGGTTTCATTATTTCCACTATTTGAAGCTTTATGTCCCTTAAGAATATTCTTCTTGATTTTTAGATCCATATCCCTTTTATTGGCATATTATTCTAATGGACCATCTTTTTATTATTGAGGAGAGGGAGGATGATCTTTCTTTGGGGATGATTGAACTTATGGCTGGGGTTATTGACACTTACAACTTGATTTTCCTCCTCTATAATTTTGTTTACCTCCTCTTGAGTAATCATAGGATTATATTAGATAATTTTTCAACTACCACTATAATTTTATTTTTCTTCATTTGAATGTAGACCTCATAGTCATCTCAAGTATCAATAAATATTTCATTGTACTCAAAACATTTATGGCCATAGAGAATATGAACTCCCTTTTTCCTAAGATCATTAAGTTATTGCTTGACTCTACCTATAGAGTTTTAATCTTTGTGTCATGCTTATTTTAAACTATAATGGGTCCTTAACTTGTTGATTGAATTGAATTGCCTCATCATTGAGTATTGAATTTGACCAATACTCATAGGGGTTTTGTGGTAGTACCCTTGGTGTGTAACATTAAGATATTCATCCACACTATTATATATTTGATATGTTATTTCATTCTCAACTACCTTATTAGGGACATACCAAGGCAAATATAAAGTATTTTCCTAGTTCCATATATACTAATTATGGTATAATCAAGATAGTACCAATAATCCCCTCTTTTCTCTATACTTCTTATATTCTCAGAAAGACTAGAAATTTGATGCCCATAGATGGATTGGTATAATTGTGGGTAAATGTCTTGTTAAATTATTTTCATTTCACTAATAAACTTATAAAAATGTAGTATGCAATAATTATCACATACCTTATTATTTATGTATTCATTAGATGGTTCCTATGGTTACTCACAAGTCTTTTGTATTATCCCCATGACTATGTGCAATACATAAGACATCATATAAAATTTCCATCAGGGGAAATTTGGTTAAGTCAAAACATTTTTTCCCTCAACCTGACACTAATGACTTCACCTAGTGAAAAAAATTTATTAGTGGTCAAAATAATGTCTAGAAATTTCACCCATTCTTCATGTACATAAGTGGTGATGGTAAAAACATACAATATGGTCATCACTATCATTGATATTCAAACTTATAGCATGACATTTAGTATTTAAACTAAGGGAATAACCCCTTGAATATTTAATCTTTATCCTTTCTTGAGATAATTTTGTATTCCCCTCAATTGTATTATGTTCTAACCAATCATTGGTAGAAACCTAATCATATGCCATCTCAGGATTTGGAAGTTATAAATACTTATTAAATACTTCCCTATAAATATACTCTATTATGCTTATGTGAAGTCTAAATTTTATGGATGTAGTTGATATTGTGCTAAATATGGATCTATGTTGTTCACTACATCCAAAATATTTGAGTAATGAGGGAATCGAAATTCAAGTGCTTCTTTGTAAAATAATGTGTATAGATATTTAGGCCCACCCATGATGGTGTATTAGGAAGGAGGTTGATTATAATACACTCAAGATGAAAAAGACATTGTTATACTATAAATATTTGTAAGAGTTATCATAAGTTGATTGAAAAAACTTATAATTTTAATAGCATTTTTGATAACTGGATAACTCAAATTCATAGTTTACATGCATTCAATCAATGGAAATGGTTACTTGACGTTGTTTGTAAATTTGTATATATTTCCAGAATATCAAGACTTGAATCCTTAGTTCTTGTCGAGTTAATACATCAACAGATTTTAGCTTTGTTTCTATTATCAATTTAAATTTTCATTCATATTTGGCTGGTTATTTTTACCATGTGTTAACTTTTCATTCATCATGATAATATATGTTAGGAATAAATATATAAATTGATGCATAACAATTTGATAGAATCATAATAATAGATATGATTAGAGAGGCATAAAGAATAGAAATAAACATACACAATAAAAAGATAAGATTTAATGTGGTTCACCCAATGTGGGCTACATCCACTAAGAAACACTGGCTTAGATTTTATTACAAGCCACTAGAGTATAATCACGCTCAGATATGTCTTCACAATTACAATGAACAAATATTGTTTAGAGTTATGCTCAACAAAGCCTCCTGAATTCACACTTGAATTCACACACTTTGTTCTTCCTTATCAAGCCCTTGTTTTTATTATGTATTACCTATGAAATATATATCTAGACATAATACATCAATAAAGTGGTATTACAAAACAATGGGTACCAAAACCATGGGAAAAGTCAACCCAAAATGGTTTCTCATTAAAGGGGGTCCTGAACCCTGGTGAGAATACATATAGAGTGTATAATACATTTTAAATGTACATTATTTTAAAATACATTATAATTTAGAAATAGGCTCCACAACACAACAATCTAAGATTCCATTTTCCATGCATCTGATTTCTTTTAACTATCAAATTTTACATTTGTATCCTAGTTACGTATCTCCATGATTATGACACTTATCACAATATCATTTATCTAGGGATTTTTAGTTTTATAATTATTTTTTGTGTGATCTTTGATATTCAAATCAATGATATTCTACCAATTATCATGATATTGAGAATCTGATGTTATTTTGACTATTAATTGTGTATATTTCCCTATCAGGCTCTATGTGAATGTGATGGTGCCACATGGATGGTATTCTAGCTTCCAAAATATCTTATTCATTTTACTTGTATATCTTATTTTAGAAAATGTTAGGCTTTGTATATGATGACATATGGATGACTCTCGATGATCTAGAGAACATATAATCATGGCAATGTACCTTTGACAAATAGGCTCTAGGTTAATGAGATCATGCCATGAGGATGACTCTTTTTCATTCAGATAAATTTAGAGATAAGTTTATATACTATGGTCCATTTTTTTTAGAGTGAAATGGATCATGCCACATGGAATTTTTTTAAGGATATCGAGATTTTTAAAATTTTGACAATGTACTTTACCTCAGCTAAATTATGAGATTCCAAGGTGATGTGCTGATGCCACATGTCTTAATCTCATATGAATAGAAGTTATGTGAAGTAACTAGGCTTGATTACTAAACTATATGTTGTAGTAGATGATATGTTAACATATGGATGACTTTTAGTGTTCTAAAGGTATCCAATAAATTATGGTTGGGAAAACTATAATCAACGTGATGTGAACACGTGGCCAATGAATTTAGCCAAGGGTTGAATATGAAATAATTATAAGTTTTGAAGGTAATTATGCACATATTCAAAATTTAATATGCACTAAAACATCATATATTTACCTCCATTAGTCAAATAAACCAAAACCCTATTTAGACTAAACATTTGAAATTAAAATTAAAGGTGATAAGTAAAACCATTTTATAAAATTCCCAATATTTTAGTTTCTATTTTAAAATGCAAAATTAAACCCAAAAAAACTTTAGGTTACCTTGATTAATCCAATATTGGAATTTTAAGGTTCATCTAGGCCATAAAATGAAGCTTTTATGATAATAATCAGTCCTTATTTGAATTTTGAAAATGGGGTGTGTTGGGGTATAACACTAATCATATTTCAAACCTTGAATAAGAACCAAAAGTAGGTTGGGACTTGTATTTGCCTCCCTACTTGATACCTGATTGATGGAACCAAAAACTAACGAAGCATAAAAATATCAATACACGTAATACTCATAATTATGTGAAACCATAATATTGATTGATTCACTATGAATGAAAAGAAATCATTACATAAAATTATCTAAATAAGCCTCAACTCAAAATTGGATTTTTCATGCAAAATTTAAAAATCTAAAAAATAAATAAACTACCTAGAGTTAACTACCCCTACTATAAATAGAAACTTGATTTTCATAATAACTCTTGCATAAAATTTTGGATAGGAATAAAATTTTAAAAATTTCCTCTAAGTGATAAATTCATGATGTTGGATAGTTTCAACCCAAGTTTACATTTAGTTACAAAGTTATTTGATTTCCACTATTTTTATCACAACTAAAAATAATACAATGCAATTTTAGACCCATAGATGATTTTGAATGGCTCTCCAAACATCTATGAATTGACCTAATTTATGAAGTGGTTTTTTATTTCATGATCCTTTCATTTATCTTTGATTTAACATGAAGGAGAGATCAATTAGATTAACAATTCAAAATTTATGGGCTCTAGAAGAAAGGTCTCTACATCATTCTCCTCTAGTTAAAAATAATTGAGTTCCTATGAGTTTCCTCAATTATATTCTTGAAATTTATTCTTTTCAATATTTTTTATCTCTAATGTAGATGAGTTAGTAAAAATAACTTAAGCATAATTTTTTTTTCTTTAACAATCTCTACTAGCACTCTTGAGGAACTATTTTGGATGTTAATACAAATTTATAAAGTTCCAAATCAAAAAATTTGATATTTAGGTACCCAATATCATCCCCTAATAACTCATAAAATTTGAGATTCCAAATCAAAAATAAATTTTCTATTTTCAAGATATTTTCTATTTTAAGCCTCTATCTTGTAGCCCTATGGAGGCACTTTTATTGAGGTATTTTTGACAACATAGGGATTCAAATAAATGAATTTATATATATCCATTAATGGTTTACAACACCATACCAATTTTAAGAATCCAAATCACTAAATAAGTACAACAACTCAAGCTCTTTCTTTGTCAATTAGGTCTCCTAAGTCTAAAACTATATTTTGGTTATAGATATATTCACACATGCTAAAATAAAAATCTTGTGTTTTATTCACATTTAAAATTAAAAAACCATCATCTTTTCCAAATTTTAGATTCTAGTTCACTCTAGTTATACTCAAACCATGAAATGGTCTAACCTCTTCATTAGGTCTTTGTCACATGCCAAGTAAGAGCAAAATTTGGTTTTAAAGAACAAAATGAGGTTTTTATTTTTGATTAAAGTTGTAAAAGGTCTATTAAATATCTATATATTCTTGTATATATCAAACACTTTTTATTTAATTGATAAAAGATTCAATAAACCATTAAACTCACTAATAAGAAGCACCCAAAAGATAGGGTACAAGTTTGTGCAAGTAGAATTGTAAGAATTGATTGTGTTTGAACGTTTATTAAAGTTTCAAGCATCCAATTATGTTTTCCTCAATTAATACATGTTCACCATTTTTATTTAAAAAAAATAAAAAGAAAAAAAAAATATAAATACCATAAGAATTTTTAATACTCCTTAAGAAAGTGAAGAACTCTTACACTTGACTGTACACAGTCTAATGCAAGCCTATACCTAATTTTTAGAAATAAATATATCTTAATGTTCAATATAAACAATTTTAAAATATCATGCATTTATATATACTTCAATTTCAAACCAAAACATTTCCAAACAAAATTCTTTTCATTGACAATGTAGTTTTCAATGTACTTGCATAGAATTTGTGGCAGTCTTATTTTAGGGCATGTGTTCCCTTATTTTATTGTTATTAAATATTAAATAAATATCTAATTTTATATATTATCATTTAATTATATATTTACAATCCAATATATATTCCTATAAAATCTCTAACGGTCTAAGAACCTCCTAATGTAGGTCTTGAATAAACTTGAGATGTATTTGCTTAAACTAGATCAATGACCAAAATGACTAATGAAGTGATCCTTGGTAATATATAAATTATTCATCACTTGAATAATGTATATACACTTAACACCCTTATAAAAATTCCTAAATATCACTATAATTTTATGAAAAGTCTCCAAAACTAAACATAATAATTCAAATATTTGAATTTGAATTTTGGTAGGAAAGTGCCAAATTCAAAATATAGCTAACCTAACCTATTCCAAACACTTGTAAATGATTATAAATTGAATTATATTACATATAATACTCATAAAACAAAATAAACAATCCAAAATGAATAAAATCAAACCAAAATTTCAATGTTGGAGTGGTTCCCCTACATCATACTCCCAAGGAGCAGAAAATGGACTCATGAGCTATTGTTCATGAGGTATGCAATAATATTTACATGGCTATTTATCTCTTATTCTTTAATCTAATTTTAATTTCCATGAGTATGATATTTACACTTAAACTAGATACTAAAAATACTCTATGTTTCTTGTTTTTTTGGCAATCTTCTTGTCCAAGATCATCTGTAGCTCCTCCTTGACTATTGGCAATTGACTTGCCTACTCTTGAACTACTGCACCTACTCCTAGTTTTTTTTAACTATCATCACCTTATTTAAATGGATATAGGTATATAAAATTTAATATGGGATAAATTTCCACTCCACTAGGTAACTCTATCTTATAATTATTGTTGGATAACTTCTTGATAACTTTGCAAGGACCTATCTTCTTCATCTTGAGTTTGTTATACTCACCTTTTGAAAACCTCTTCTTTATAAAGTGAACCTAAACCATGTCATAATAACAAATTTAACCTCTCTTCTCTTCAATTCTATGTTTTCTTTTACTTCTCCACACTTATTTCTAATTTCCTTTTCACCTTTTCATATATTTCTTGTATATCTACAACAAAATCCTCCCTTTTAGTACTCCTTTTCTCCATTTATCTTAATTATCTCAATTCAAATAATCCTCTTGTTTACATGGCATGAATTACCTAAAATTTACTCATACCAATGCTCCTATTGGAAGAGTCATTGTATGAAAAATCTACCATGGTAATACCAAATCTCATTTCTTAGGATTATCTCTTGATAGACAGCTTAGCAACTTGCCTAAGCCCCAATTAACCACCTTAGTTTGTCCATTAGTCTAAGGGTGGTATTCTAAACTAAAAATCATATTTTTTCCAATATTATTCTACAAGTTCCTCCAAAAGTGACCTACAAATTTGGTGTCCCTATCATATATGATATTGAATGGCAATCCATGTAATCTAATAATATCCTTGAACAATAAATTTTCAATGTGTATAACATCATTTGTATTTTTTCAAGGTATAAAGTGTGTAATTTTAGAAAACCTATCCACTAATACAAATATAGAGTCATAGCCTCTTTAAGTTATATGAATCCCCATGAAAAAATTCATACTAGTAGAGTCTCATGATCTATTTGGGATTGGTAAAGGATGATCCAAATTTGCATTTGTAATTATACCCTTATCCATTTTACAAAATTTACATATTTCTACATACCTTCTTACCTCTACTTGAATTTTAGGCCAAAATTAATTCCTCACAAGCTACTCCAACATCTTTTCAATTCCTAAACTATCTTGCCATACTACCACAATGCTTTTCTTTGATCAAGTTGTCCTTCATTGAACTCGTTAAAATACATAACTGTATTCCTTTGAACAATAAGCCATCTTGTATCATTTAATCCAACTGTGGTTCTTTGATAAAGGTGGTTGGATATTAACAAGCCTTATAGGATTCTTAAAAATATTCATCACTCTCATACAAATCCCTAATATAATCAATGCATACACTTTCAAGATCAAATTAATTAAATATCAATGCCTTCTTACTGAAAGAATTATTTACCATGTTACTTTGGCATTTCTTATGTTTGATAGTAAAGTTAAAATTTTGAAAATATTTTATCCATTTCATGTGCCTCTAATTGAGCTTGGGCTAACTAGTGATGAATTGTAGAGCATGGTTATTTATGAAGATCACAAACTCCTTAGGTATTAAATAATACATTGAGTTCCTCAAGGCCTAAACCATTGCATAAAACTCTAAATAATAATATGAATACTTATTTTAATCATCATTTAATTTTTCACTAAAGTATGTTATAGGCCTACCATATTGGCCTAAGATAGTCCCAATGTATACTCCACTTACATCACAATCCAAGTGGAACATCATTTAGTTTTTATAGGTGTGTAGCATCATTGTTAGTTTTTCAAGGTATAAAGTGTGCCATTTTGGAAAACATGTCCACTACTACAAGCATAGAGTCATAGCCTATCTAAGTTCTAGGTAGCGCCATGACAAAATCCATACTAATAGAGTCCCATGGTCTATTTGGTATTGGTAGAGGCTTATACAAATATACATTTATACTTCCACCCTAATCCATTTGATAAAATTTACAGCTTTCTACATACTTTCTTACCTTTGCTTGTATTTTTGGCCAAAATTAATGCCTCGTAAGCTGCTCCAACATCTTATCAAATCCAAAATGTTTTCCATTCTACCACAATGCTTCTCTTTGATCAATTTCTCCCTCATTGAACTATTTATAACACATAATTGTATTACTTTAAACAATAAGCCATATTGTATCATTAATCCAACCATGTTTCTTTGTTCAAGGTGGTTGGATGTTCACAAGCCTTATAAGCTTCTTAAAAATATTCATCACTTTCATACAACTCCTTAAGAGAATCAATGACTACACTCTTAAGCTCAACTTAACTAACTATCAATTCCATCCTACTCAAAACATCAACCACCTTGTTACTTTGGCCTTTATTATGTTTGATAGTAAAGGTAAAATTTTTAAAATATTTTATCCATTTCATATGTCACTTATTGAACTTGGGATGACTAGTGATGAATTATATATCATGGTTATCTATGAAGATCACAAACTCCTTAGGAATTAGATAATGCCTCCACCTCCTGAAGGACTGCACCATTGCATAAAACTCCAAATCATAAGATGAACACTTATTTTTAGCATCATTTATTTTTTCACTAAATTATGTTATAATCCTACCCTCTTATTTTAAGATAGCCTAGATGTCTACTCCACTTGCATCACACTCCACCTAGAAGACTTTGTTGAAATCAAGAAGTCTAGGATGGCCTACTCAATTATTTTCCTCTTCAAAAATTAAAAGTTTATTGCATCCATATCAATCCACATGAAATTTTTCTTATCTCCTCTAATAGTGTCTATGATTGGACAACAAATTCCACTAAAATTTCTAACGATTTTTTTCGTAAAATCTTGCAAGGCCATGAAAACTTCTTACCTCTCCAACTGTCTTGAGATTTGGCCATTCCATTATGGATTTCAGTTTGTCCTTATCCATTTTTAATACTCCTTGAGATATCACAAAACCATGGTACAATAATTATTTCTTCATGAATACACATTTATTGACATTGATTTGTAACTTATCCTCTTGTGACCTTGTCATAACCAAATGTAAATGATGGAGATGTTCTTCTTTGATATGACTATAAATTAGTATGTCATCCAAATAAAGTACTATAAACTTACCTATGAATTTATTAATAAATTCATTCATAAACCTCGTGAATGTACTAGGTGCATTAATGAGGCCAAATGGCATGACTATCCATTCATATAACCCTTTATTAGTCTTTAATTCTATTTTCCATTCATCTCTATGCCTAATTATGATTTGGTAGTATCCACTCTTAACATAAATCTTGGAGAATAATTTTGACTACTCAAATAATCCATCAAGTTTTGAATTCTTGGGAGATAAAACATGTACCTTATAGTGATCTTGTTGATTGATCTTGAATATGTGCAAATCCTCTAATCTCCTTCTTTCTTAGGCACTAATACCATTGGCATTACACATGGGCTAAGACTCTCCTTAACCATCCCTTTATCTGATAGCTATTAAACTTAATTTTTTATCTCAAAATTTTCTTATGGTGTCATCTTATATATAGCCTAATTAGGTAAGTTTAAATTTTTCTTATAGGTGTCAAAATTTTCTTGTGGTGTCATTCC
>JARHVA010006495.1:90000-175000 GCA_037957365.1 Torreya grandis | reverse complement strand
AAAAATTTAAATTTGAATTTTGGCAAGAAAGTGACAAATTCAAAATCTATCTAGCTTAACCTATTCCAAACACTTTTAAATGATTATAAAGTGAGTTTTATGACCTATAATACTCTTAAAAAAACCTAATAAATCAAAAATTAAAACAAATAAACCAAATTTGCAAATTTTGAGTGATGCTCTTACATCAAGCTCCCATTCTAAAATTCAAGTGTAACCTTCTTGATCTAGTCCTACCCACTATACCAAATACATATTATAAATTATTTATGTTGTTTTCACTATATTTTATCCATAAATTATACTATATTTTATTTATTATTCCTTGGTACATGTTTCTTCCAATCCACCTCTTCATCTTCTTATAATCCACCATATTCTCCATGAAAATCATTAAAATTTGAAATATTAAATACTAGAGAGATATCAAAATTCTATCGAAAAATAACTTCATAAACATTTTTATTGACTTTATTCATGATTTTGCATAGAAAAATTCTATTTTATTTCAATTTTTTTACTGTTCCTTTAGTAAATATTTCTTTCCCCAAATAATACTTCACCAAATCTCCTTATTAAAATACATTTGACCTGCTTGTTACATTTTTTTGTTATTTTATAATTTTCATTTCTTTCTTATATATTTATTTTGAATTCTTCCTAAAAATATTATATGTGTTCTTAAAATTATTATCCATCATTAAAACTTATTATACAATTGGTAATTTCACCAAATCTAAAATACCCACAGGATTTATACCATAAACAATATGAAATGGTGATTTCCTTATTGATATTTTCATTGAACTATTATAGGAAAACTCAAATTGTGGTAAATATAAGTATCATTGCTTGGGATTATCTCCAACTATACATATCAAAAAAATTCCCAAGCTCTTATTTATTAATTCTATTCTTCCATCTATTTGTGGGTGGTGTGTATTACTAAATTGTATTCTAATTCCCAATTTCTTTGATAGAGTCATCCAAAATTGACTTATAAAATTTGTGTTATTGTCTAATATAATGATTTTTAAAACACCATGAAACCTCACAACATCCTTGAAAAATAGTTCATATACTCTACTGACATCACTAGTTTTATTTCATGCAATAAAATGAACCAACTTATAAAGCCTATCAATAACAACAAAAAATTAATCATTACCTTCATGTGTGTTTTGTAACCCCAATGAAAAATCAATACTCAAATTCATCCATGGCCCTCTTGGAATTGGTAATGATGTGTATATTCCTATGTTTTGTGCATGACCTTTATCCACTTGGCATATCCTACATCTTGTAATATACCTTGCCACATCTCTCTGTCTTTGGCCAAATATATTTCTCCACCAAATATATTATCTTAGGCTTACCAAAGTGTCCACCCAAAGCACCATTATATAATTATCTTTTAATATTGTCTCTTAAAGATCCAACTTAAATACATAATTGTTTTCCCTTAAAGGTATAACCATCCTATGTAAGGTACTAATCATAAATAGTACTTGTCTCACTTGATAATAGATTTCTACATTTCTCAACTATCTCACCAAAATATGGGTCAATATCATATAATTCCTTAACAACTACAAATCCATCTACCTCACCCACCATAGTAATTAATAGTGCCACTCTCCTATTTAAAGCATAAGCTACCTAATTATTCTTACTTGATCTATGTTTCATAACAAAAGTATATCCCTACAATAAAAACACCCACTTTGCATGTCTACTATTTAATTTTTTTTTAGTGTTCACATTATTCAAAGTCTCATTATCTGTAAATAGGATAAACTCCTTAGGCATGAGCTAATACCTCCAATTTCTTAATGTTTATACAATGACATAAAATTCAACATAATATGTAGAATGCTTCTTTCTTACCTTAATAAATTTATCATTGAAATATGACATTGGCCTTCCTTCTTGACTCAACACAATACCAATTCCCACATGTGAAGCATCACAATCTACCTCAAAAACTTTATTAAATGTTGTTAATGTTAAAATAGGTATCATTTTAATCTTCTTTAAAGTTTGAAATCTTTTTGGTGTTACCTTTGTATACACAATTTTTTTTCCTCTCATGTAATCTATTATTGGTGCCAAAATACTACTAAAATTCTTAATGAAATTTCTATAAAATGTTTATAAACCATGGAAACTTATTACCTGAATGATATTATTTAGAATAGGCCACTTAACAATTGCCTTTACTTATTATTCATCCATTCTAACACCATATATTGAAACTATAAACCCCAAAAATACCAAACTATTCTATAAAAACTTACACTTCTTCATATTGACATAAAGATTCTCCTTTTTAATCAATTCTAATGCCATTCTTGAATGATTTAAGTTTTCTTATTTACTCTTATTGAATATCAAAATATCATCAAAACATACAAATGTAATCTCATAGAGATATGTTCATCACCATCATAAATGTGTTGGGTGCATTAGATAATCTAAATGGTATCACCATCCACTTGTATCACCCATCCCTAGTCTTGAATGTTATTTTCCATTCATCTCCTTTATGAATCTGAATATGATACTATACACTCCTTAGATCAATCTTATTAAAGTATTTATACATTACAATAATATCCATCATATCATCTAAATTAGGTGTATGAAATATGTATTTATAGATACTTTATTTATTTCTCTACCATCCACACACATCTTCCATGCCCCATCTTTATTTGGAGTTAGAAATTTTGGTGTTGCACATGGCCTCATGATCTCCCTTAATACACCCTTTATAACTAACTTAGTAACCTATTTATTTAATTTTGTATGTTCTATTGGACTTATCTTATAATCTAAATGATTAGTTAGAGTTGATCCTAGAATTAAATCAATATGGCTATGAATGTTTCTCTTTGGTTATAAAACATTTGTTAGCTCATAAGGTATAACATCTACATATTATATCAACACTTTTTCTTCTTCTACTTATATTTTCACTACTTTCATGTCTTATATTTTTTTTATTGGTACATAACAACCTATCATCTTCATGTCTTTGATAAATTATTCCATGCATAACCTATTTTTTGTCTACCTTCTTCTTTAAGAGGTAAAAAATCTACATTTATACCAACTTTCCAAAAATTATATGTATTGTTTTCTCAATCATGAGTTATTTTTCTTTCATAATGCCATGGTCTTCCCAATGACACATGGCATGCATCCATTAGAATAACATCACACCATATTCTATCTCTATGAATTTTTCATATAGAAAACTTGATTAAAAACCTTTTATCTATTGTAACTTCATTCCATTTCTTAAACCATGAAATTTGATAAGGATGATATTCACATTGTAAACCTAGTTTCTCTACCATTTATTTAGAAACCATATTTTCAAAACTATCACTATTTATAATTTATTTGTATAACTTACCTCGTGAAGTGTACCATGTTTGAAAAATATTTTTATGCATCCATGAATCACCACCTTCTTTATTTTTCACTTGTTATTTCCTTGGATATATCGTTATTCTTCTCATCATGATATTTTATCCTATTTCTATTGTTGAAACTTATGTTTTTGTTATTATATTTTAACATCCACTATATTTACTCTTAGGTGATCCTCTTTCCTCATTTCTTTTTCATGATAGTTCATAAACTCAAATGCTTTGCGTCCTTATTCTCCATATTTATAACAAACATACTACCTATTTGGACTATTACAACCTCTACCACCACCATAGCCTCTACCTATCTGAAATAATCTTATTTTTTATGATATTGAAACCCTTTTATATTATCCTATTATCTTTTTGTACCATAGGGTGATCCTCCTCTAGTGTAATTAAACCCACCTCACCCCCTCATTAGAAGTGATTGTCCTCTTTTTGGCCCAATTGATCTTATAAAATCATATCTAAGTTTTTATTATTTTACCTTTAAATATAATTGATAATCATCTTCCATGAGAAGTATTATTCACATGCTCAATTCATCTTTAATATAAAACTTTAAGCCATTTAAATACCTTGTGGCCATCATTTTTCTAGTTTTTCATGCTTCAATTGTATGGAAAGAATGTAAAACTCATTTGTATATTTTTTTACATTGTGATCCTTTTGCCTTAAGTTTTGGAATTTTTTGTATATGTCTTGTGAATAATCTATAAGAAATAATTTATCTCTTGGCTTCTTCTCCATCTTGATCCGTGTTGATCTTTTATTTACCCTTCGCATATCTCTCTTTCTCTAGGTGATCCCACCAAATAGTTGTGTCACCCTTCAATTTATTGCATGAAAACCTTAATTTCTTGTATTTTCTTAGTTTTTTCCATTTTAAAAACATTTCCATGCTATTGAACCATTCTATCAACACCTCTAGTTTTAAACTTCCTACATACTTTGAGACTTCAACCCTGATTCATTCATTCCTTTCATCCATTGATGGTGGTTGTTATTTTTCTTCCTTAAAATACTAAAATTATTCATCACAATATAATTATTCTTGTATTTCATATCCCTCTTTTCCTTATATTTGATTTGTAAAATTTGTGACAATTGTATTTAATTGTTCCACTTGTCTTTGCAGTTGGTGCATAATACTATTAATATATGCAATTTATCCTTATCCTATTAGAATATTTAAACCTATTATTAAATAAAATAATATTCACCTAGAATATAAATTTAAATCCCAATAAAAATTCACAAATATATTACCTTCAAGAGTCAAATTTATTCTAATACCAGATGATGGAACCAAAGACTAACAAATAAAAAATATATCAATGGCCACAATAATCATAATTTCGTTAAACCATAATATTTATTGACTCACATTGAATGAATAAAATCATTAAATTAAATTAATTAAATAAACCCCAACTTGAAATTGAAGTTGACATGTAAAATTTTAAAAATCCAAAAAAATAATAAACTACCTATAGTTAACTACCCCTACTATAAATATGAACTTTATTTTCATAATAAATTTTGTATGCAAGTTTAGATGGGTATAGAATTTTAAAATATCCTATAACTAATAAATTCATGATTTTGGTTATGTTTCAACCCAATTTCACATCTGGCTATAAATTTATCTTATTTCCACTATTTTTAGCATAGCTAAAAATACTAGAATGTAACTTTGGGCCCTTAGATGATCTTGTATGGCTCTCCAAAAATCTTGGAATTGGCCCTAACCGGTGAAGTAAATTATGGTTGTATGTTTGGGCACTTAGATTTTGTATAATAATATTTTTATTAGTATGGATCTTACGTCCCCTTTCTTATTCCATCCCTATTTCACTCCATGTAATTGCCCAATTACTATTTTACCCTTACCCCACATAAGTAGTTTTTTTAATTACTATTTCACTTAAACAATTTATTTTAATTAATTACCTATAGTTAAAATCTAGATAAATCTACCAAAGCATAATAAAATTAAATTGTTTTAACCTCCTAAAAATTCCCTTGCCATCCTAATTTCATCCAACAACTTAAGGCCTAGTTTAAACTCATGGTTGAAACCATTTGAATATCCTTTGGTAAAATTAGGTAGGAATTGGTATTGATCCTTGAAATCAAAATCAATTCTATTAAATCAACATTGATTTAAAAATAGGCCTCCCTTGAGTAAAGGACCATAATTATGCACCTCTAATTTAGACTGGAATGCTAAAATAACTTTTATGGAACATCTGTTATATAATTACTCACTTATTAGAAAACCACACTCCTAAGTCAACCCATCAACACTCATCCAAAGGTTAGAAATCCTCTTATCAACATTGTAATTACTATAGTTTTTTAGCACTGTGAAAGTAAGTACATTACTTATTTTAAGCAATTTTGTCTATTTTACATTCTATTTTATAGTATGGTTTATCTCCTTTTATCGTTGCTAGATCACCTTAAGCCATCCTAAACCCATCAAACCAATCTTTAGGTTCTTATTCTTAGAACCTTATCCATACTATTAGAATCAATGTCAATTCATATAATCAGCATCTATCCTAGAATATTAACATCAATCTTTACTTAAATCATTTTTTGTCTACAATCTGAACCTAGTTCAGTTAGCATCCTGAACTAATATTTATTATTTATTTCTTAAACCATGAGTTTTCACTTATAGATGACATTTCCTATAGTTATGCATGATGTAAGCACCATTTGTAATTTTTTAAATAGTTTTACCTCCTTTTTATTTGACCAGAGTGACATTTCCTTTGAATTAAAAATCTACGCAATTATATTCACCCCTACCATAGAGGCCATTATCGATCAATTAAAAGTAATAAAAGTAGAAGAAGCCTCAACTAAAGCTTATTAGGAAGTATACCACTTCTTATGACTGGTCTAATACTAGGTATGCCACTTACATATCTTATTCATCAATCTTTTTTGAGTTTTGTCTTATGCATAAGTAGTCTTTCCTAGCCAAAAAGTGAAAAGAATGTTAATAAGACCATTCTAAGCCCAATATATAAAGTATTAACAGAAAAAACATCACAAGAAGAGTTGTAAGAGCTATAAATATGATATGCCAAGACAAAGGCAATATCATATAATATCTATAAAATAAATTTTATATGTTATAAATGAGAGCCCTTGCATATATAGGCAAGGACAAATAAGAAGTAAGTCAAACTAAGAAATGTGGTATAATACACAAAAAAATAAACTAAGAAATAGATAAAAACTATCTATAGAACCTAATAAACATGAATAATATTATACTCTAACAGCCCCCTTAATTGAAGCTAGGGGATAACAATAGATGATGCAGTATGAAGTCATGTATCTCTATGGACACTGATCCATCTTATTAAAGTAGATAGATGTTGAGTCACTGTAACCACAAAATGAAAGTAAGAATGGTCATGAATACAAATATCACTAAATATGAACACTACACTCCAAAATACTAGGTAGAATGATGAACCTAAGGAAGCATTACTTGAACACCCTCCAAAACGATGGTGAGAAGTGAGCACAAAGATTGGTGTGGCTACCACACTGGTGTCACTGGTGGGGATATCAAACTGGTGTCACTATAAAAATAACCAAAAAGGACATGGATTCAAGTATCAATCCTCATATGGGTTCTATCAAACAAAGTTCCTAAATAAGATACCCATGTATAAAGGAAGAAGAACCTTGAAAACACTCAAAGAAGTGCAACATATATAGCTCTCATAAAATGGAGAAAAGAAGAAAATATGTAGTAAAAACTCCCCCAAAAGAGAGAAGAGAGGAAGAGAGAGATATAAATCCCCCTAATGATGATTATAAAGTATTCCACACTTCAATTACATTAAATTCACAAAAGAACTTAATCTACATGAGTGGTCTAAATCTACTACTTGATCACACAAATATTTGACACTAGACTTTACCAGAATAGCTTCAATCAAGAAGACTGTTAGTGATGGTGAAAGTGAATAAGAGTACTACATGTGTAAGGTATACTTAACACCTAAAAATTATAATGTACACCACCCACTACTATTGACTGGGTGGAGTGGAGGAAAAAAGGTTGAAGAGTGTTGTAAACTCTTTCATGACATCAGAGCTTCCTAACAAGTATGGATTTCTGATGTTCATGAGGTTGGGTTTCAACCTATCCCTAGTGGTGTCTTCTATAGAGATGAAACAAGAGATATTGAATTACTTTGGCATGGATATTCGTTACTGCTACTCATCATCATAGACTTGACAGTTTCATCACCTAGCCCAGAAAAAGAACTTGAAGTATACCCACCATGTAATTATTCTAAGGTTGATGAAGGTATCGATATATCTAACCACTCAAATGAGTAAACCAAACAAAGGTAAATCAAACTTGTGGATCCAAGGAGATCTCACAAATGCAAATATAGATAGTGAAATTGAAGATACTCTTCACATATCTCCTCACCTCCTTACCATACAAAAAATATGGATAGTACAGAAATCTCCACAAAACTATAAATGCCATATAGATCAAGGACAACATAAAAAATTCCAAGATCATCAATAATATTAAGCCTTTTATTCTTCAATTGGAGGATATCTACATGCAATGAAAAATTCAAATAAAAAACTCCAGTACACTATTAAAAAAATGGTAATATTAAGACAAAATTAACACCATATTTAGATTGCCATAAAGTACGATCAAGGTTGTACCCACTACGAAAATACAAACAATGATAGGAGCATTATAGACTATGTTGGGTAGTGGCTATTTGGGGTGGCTCTGATACCATGAAAGAGTTTACAACACCCTTCATTGAAGATCTCTCCAATACACCATTACCATAGTCATAAGTGCTTCAACACACATAAATAATAAATCAAAATTGAAGAAACCAATTTTTATTCACAACAAGAATATGAAAATCATCACAAGAAGAGTTTTAAGAATTTAAAAATTGATATGCAAATACAAAGGCAAAATCATATAATATCCATAAAATAACATCTATATGTTACAAATGAGAATTATTTCATATATAGGCAACAAAAACCAAGAAGTAAGTCAAACTAACTAATGTGGGATAAATCCACAAAAGGATAAACTAGGAAATAGACAAAAACTATCTATAAAACCTAGTTAACATGAGTAATAAAATACTCTAACAAAAATGAGCTTTGACATTATTGGATCAACGATGTCCAATCTTTCCAATCATAGGTAAGCCTTGAAACCCTGTATCTCAATTTACATTTTTGGTAGTGTATTTTATAAAATAATGAAAAAAAAATACTTAAACATTTTGGTACACTCAGTGGGACCCTTTTTGGGCCTCATTATTTTTTATTTTTTATTATTGTGTTTTGTGCTTTATTTCATTTAGTAAAAAAAATTCTTCATTTTTTCATTAAAATTAAGAAAAAGCAAAAACTATATAAATAGATTTACTTTTTTAGGGAATTATCTTTTTTATTTTGCCTATTTTATAATCACATCTAGTGTAAGTAGGAGGATAAATTTATTATTTTATTCACAATCTTTTCCACACACTACTAAATCATGACAATCATTAAATTTACAATTAAATGGATCCCACCCAAGTAGACCCACTTGGACTTCATCACCAAGGGGAAAGCTAACTCATTGTTCTAGCGAAGTATAAATAATTAATCGTAAGTATATAGGGTAATCACCCAACACCCTTATAGCTAAGGGGTTGTGAAGTGAGGGGCTAGGCCTTAATACTAATCCACATACTACTACCAACATAGAATTAGGCCTCACTATACGTTTGCTTATATCAAGGTTCCCATATTTAAATAAACCTAAAATCAAACATAGATTTCCACTTAATAAGACCTTTTTTAACCCAACATCTCATCACATTCTAAAGTTTATTTCTTAATAATAGTAAAAATATTTAAGTGCGTTAAAATAGAGTGTGTGTTTTCCTCACTAAAATGAGATAATAAAAAAGAGTTGTGTGTTTTACATTTATTCTTTATTTTTATTATTTTTCTACTACATGGTTCTAACACAATAATATTCATTTAAAAAAATATAACCACCACATTCATCCTCCTCAATGACTCATTCACCAATCCCCCTACCTCTCTTAATTCCATCAAGGATGGTTTACCTCATTTTTACCCTCAGGATGATCTTGATTTTGCAATTATACTAGATAACAATCTAATTGCCCTAAAATATTACCTTACCTCACAATCCATATGAATACATATTTCCCCTCATATCCAAAACTCCAAATATTTATATAGCATGCTACCAAAATCATCTAATGGATACACATAGCCATGGTGTCCTCATCCATCAACCCACCACTACCACTAGGTTCAAATATTGACATGACACAACTTATAGATACCCAATCACATTAGTATTTAGTAACCCCACTGTAACTATTATTACAACTCAAAATGTTACTAGACCTCAACCTACAACCAACTAACCACCTTGTCCCACACCTCAAAATTTATCAATCTCTATCCCATCAACTCTCCCTCTGATCTAAACTTGTGTAACCTCTAACCCCCAGCTTACCACCCAACCACCACCATCCATGCAACAACTCTCTCCGAGTCAATAATTCTAATAATAAATCCCTTTAACTACCCAATACCAAATTTCATCACAACCTATACGAGTAATTTTCTTAACCCATCCCAAAAAAAAATCTTACCCCTACACTTCCCATAGTATATAGTTGCATCTCAACCAACAATTACCATGTCTATTATTTATCCACTTTTACATCCACTCCCAACTTCATTCTTCCTTATCAACATGTGAAAAAAATGTGTTTAGGAGGTATCTCTAAATACAATTCCCAAACTAACCTCATGCACATCCTCATAGATAGGATGACAAACTTATAAGCTTCTACCTCTAGGAAAAAGAACATGCTTACATACAAACTAATTTTTAATGAACCTCTTAACCCCCTTGTCCTAATCATACCATATCTAGCTTCATGGGAAATTTCTAAGTTCACATTCATGGGAAATTTCTAAGTTCACAAAGCTTGAAAATAAGGAAGATCACCAAAAACATATTAGGGCATTTAGGCACACATGTTACCTTATATCCCACAAGGATGCCCTCCTCTTGATGACATTCCCTATGTCACCTATAGGTTTAACTCTAGATTGGTGTAGTTATATCCCTAAACACACTTTATTCTCCATCAAGCAATTAGCTTAGACTTTCTTAACACTTTTTGATTAATAATGCTAGAAAATTAAACATCACCAACCTTTATACTATTAGTAAATTTGACAATGAGTCCATTATGGACTTTTTTGCTAGGTGGCAAGGACTTATAAATAAATTAACATTCTTTCTTCCTCAACCTAAACTAAAAGTTCTTTTTAAGGTCATGTGCAAAACATATATCGTCCACACTATGAGTTCAATCATTCAAAACCTTTAACAAAGCCTTTACTATGGCTTGTAAGCTATAAATCTAAGCTTTAGAAGAGGTGAAAGTTAAGTTATGAAACATAAATTTTAAACTTGAACCTTCTAAAGAAACCAATAATTGGAAGCCAAAAGGCATAGTTGATTTTTTTTCCTAACTTGAACTTCTCCATCCATGAAAAACCAACCAAGCTCTTCCCAAACACAACCATAAAGAAACATAACATGGTTTTCACCCAAGAAGTACACACCCTTGGGGGAGTGTTATGTTTCTATTTTAGAAAAACTATTAAAAATAATAATTATTAAGCTTCCTCTAATCAGACATGTCGGTAACTCCCACCCAAAACCTAGGTTGTATAAAGAAATTGATTTTTTCACTGACCATAGTGTACCTAGTCACACAATCAATAGGTGTCACTATTTCAAAATCATGGTCTATACTTTCATTAATCGAGGGGAGTTGTAGTTGGATAATCTAAATGCTCCTCAAAATCAATTCATCAACATCTTTAGGTAGCCATTCGTAAACCATCTATCCTCATCTATTTCCATACTAACAAATATAATAGGCACCCTAGATTAGCATGTGCATGTAATAAATACTATCCATAATCAAATTTTACCTCAATAAGTTGATAACACACCTAAATAATTTTCCACATAAATAAGAATATGAAATCTCCTTATAAGAGACAATTTTTAACCATCTAAACCAACTAAACCCATTTTTACTATCCACTTAATCCTTTTTTATCTCATTACATGGGATCCTCTAGAAGAAGACTCATCCAAACACATTGAAAGTCATCCAAAAAAATTGGAAGATAAAAATATTATTTCAACCACATGGTATATGCCTTGGTGTACCAAAGGGTAAAGCTTTACAACATCCATCTATAAGGCTTGAACTCCCCCAAAAATCCAAAAATAACGATCCTCATAAAATTACACCCGTTATCTCTAACTGTGTTCAAAAGGGGGAAATTCTTATGCCCCAAGGTCAAACTAATCCATGTATATTAGGGCCCAATCCTTCCTCTAAACTTAAGATCTCAATTATAGAATCTTATATCAAGGGATCTAAATTACCTCAAAAAAATCCACCTATACTACCAACACCAATACCTCATATTAACCATGCAAACTTTTATTATCCCTCCAACTTATCTAAAACACTATTTCCACCCATTAAAATCATTCATACCACCAATAAAAAAAATGAAAGTACAAAAGCAAACACAATCCAAAAACTACTACCCTAAAAGATGACAAAACCAAACCAAGTTCCTTTTTAAGGATCCCATGCCACCATCCTCGATCAACTTCTACAAACCTCCCTTATCATGTTACCTCCTATCAAACTAGTTAATCCCTGTATCTAAAAACCAACATGGTAAAATGAGAATAAAGTGTGTGTTTATCATAAGATTCCTGGATATGACACTGAAATATCTAATGCTTTTACACTTGTAATCTAGAATCTTTTAAATGAAGATGATCTCCTAATTTAACAATCTTACCCTGATTCCCTCTTTAATCCAAACATTAAATCCAAAACCAATCCTAATTTGGATATAGTAAATACCCTAAATCCTTTATAAGTGAAATCAAAACAAGCATCTAAAAGCATAATTAATAGTCTCGACTCTGTCCTTGGTCAACCTCTTTCCACTTTCATTTAAGACCTTCAAGTATGGATAACTTGTGAACTTTGATAAATCCCCCACTATTTTTCATTGATAAAATAAACATAGCCACATGGTCTCAAATGCAAGCCCTAAAAACCAAAAACTAAATAAAGCCAAAGTTTCCATAGCCAAAGTTCCTATCCCAACCATAAAAAATTCTAGACCCTCCACTTCAAAACCTAAAATCTCCATTTTAGGGAAATCACAAGAGAATAATTCCTTAGAACTCATATAGATATCAATTTTGAAGCAACTCCATCAAACCCGAATCAATATGTCCCTATATGAACTCATTGATAATTCCCAACATTATCAAGTAATGATAGAGGCACTTCAGGCCATACAAGTGCAACCCAATGAACCCAAATCTCTAACAACATTCATTTGAGCTTTGAAGAAAGCTTCATATGTTAGTTTTAATGATTCTGAGATAGTCCCATTACCATATGAAGACCAAGATCCACCCATAGTTATCACTTATCAAATTAATCAAACTCAGATTAAAAAAATTATGATTGACAATGGGCATAGCATTAACATTATCTCCTCACACATGTTTGAAAAACTCTAACTTCTAGAAATGGTTGTGGTTCAATCCCCAATGATCTTACAAGATTTTAACAATACAGTGGCTCCTACTTTAGGAACCATTATCTTCCATTTATAGTTAGTTTATCATATGATTCATGAGTTATTCTATTTTATAGAAGGCAAGTTCTAATATAACATCCTCTTAGGATGCCCTTTGATCCATGATATACATTGTTTTCTATCCACCTTGCACTAATCTAGCAAATACAAACATGAGGCCCAAGTCCATATTGTCCCATTTGATCCCCATCCATTCAAAACCTACAACCTAAACTTTTTATCTAATGATGTTTTAATCCCTCTAAAAAATAAAACCCCATTGCCATCATCCAGTGAAGTTTAGAAAAGTTATATGATCCTTTCATCATGAATCCCTGATAAGGATTCTCTTGACTCCATATCACAATAATTCTCGATAAGAAAAAAATCAATTATTAACACTTAACACCCTTCCTACTCCTCAAGAGTATGGGCATCCACATAAATAATGTAGATAACATCCTAACCTAGGAGATGTTATTTCCTTTGGTCCTTCTTTCCTCCAGACTCATTTAATCTATAGAGGGATTGCTTGATCCACCTCATGTCTAGATGTCCAATATCATGCCAAACCTTTATCATAAAACTTCTCATTCCTAAACAAACCATGTTTTTCTCAAATTTACTTACAATGATTCCCTAGGAAAGGCTTTGGTATGGGACATTATGAGTAAGGAACACATGATTTCACACTAGGATATTTTAGGAAACCCCATGAAAAACATGGTCTTAGGTTTAATAAAACTCCTAAAGCCATTTTGTTAGTCATTCCTTTATCTAACCCTAAAGAGAATATCATAGTGTGACCACCTAATGTTACCCTAGAAATATATGATGTCATTTCCATCCCCCAAAACCTTTTTTTTAAGTCAATATTTTTGACTTATGACCTATTACCTATCATATTAATGGAAAAACTAAATCCACTCCCCTTACCTACCCTAATATGATAGAATAAGATTATCCTACCATCCCCATTCGTAAGTGTCAAGAAGATAATTCTATCTTAACTTACATAGGCATAGACAACTCTCACTTACATAATTTTATCTGAGTTGAAATGTCTAGTCTACTCAATGAAGCTACCATAATCATTAACATAAGGTCTCAAGATGCCTCACACATTGTTAAAGTTAGTAAATATCTAGACCATCATGAGAATCAATACTTCACCACCTTCTTGGCAGATCATTGTGATATTTTTTCTTGGTCATATAGTGACATACTAGGTATCAACCATGATATTGTCATTCATAATATTATCACCATCCCTAAAGCCAAACTAATGAAGCAAAAACTATGTAGGATGCATCCTCGTGTTATGTTTTTAGTTAAAGAAGAACTATATCACCTCTTATCCATTAATTTCATTTATTTAATTGATTACCCTTAATGAGTGTCTAATATTGTACCTATTGAAAATCCCATATGGG
Organism: Torreya grandis; assembly: GCA_037957365.1. NCBI lineage: Eukaryota > Viridiplantae > Streptophyta > Pinopsida > Cupressales > Taxaceae > Torreya > Torreya grandis. Next base: position 160,356 of record JARHVA010006495.1, on the reverse strand, counting down.
GTCTCTACCTTTGTATTAATTTTCAAGACCTCAACCTTGCTTGTCCTAAATATGACTTTCTTTTTCCTAACATCGATCAACTAGTAGACCTAATAGCTAAACATGAAAATTTTCACTTATGGAGGGATTTTATGGATATAATAAAAAATTCATCTCCATAGAGGACCAACATAAGACTTCCTTTATTACGCCTTAGGGAAATGTTTACTATAAGGTTATGCATTTCGACCTAAAAAACATGGGAACCACATATCAAAGAGATATGACTTATATTTTTCATGATATAATCCACAAAATTGTTGAAGATTATGTGGATGACCTTCTCAACAAGTCAAATCTCTAAAAAGAGCATCTATCTATTCTTAAAATAATCTTTGACTACCTAATACAATTATGTGCCCATGTCAACTCCAAAAAGTTTTTTTTTGGAGTCTTGACTAGTAAGATTCTAGGTTTTATCATCTCCATTCCTAGTATAGAGGTCAATCCCACTAATATTAGGGATATTATCTATATTCCACCCACATCTGACCTTAAAAAAATTCATAGCCTATAATGAAAATTACAATCCATTTGACATTTTATCTCTCAGCTATCTGATAAATGCCAATTATTCCATCACTTGTTAATGAAAGATACCTAGTTTATTTGGGACTATAATTGTCAAGAGGCATTTTTAACTCTCAAGAACTATCACCTCTCCTCATTGGTTCTTATTCCTCCTGAGGAATGGTGGCCTTTCTTCCTATATATTTCAGCCACAAATCATTTTCTAGGGGCTATGCTTGCCCATCATGATGAGTAGCACATAGAATAGGTAGTGTATTAAAAAAATTCATACTCTCATTGAATATGAGACATGTTATAGACATATAGAAAAACTATGTATGTATTTGGTTTTTGTCTTCTAAGCTTCATCACTATCTACTTAATCACAAGGCCTATGTAATCATGAACACTAATCCCCTTAATTGTATGCATTTGAAGCCTTACTAGAATTAGTGTATAAATAGATGGCTTATGCTCTTAGCTAAATTTGACCTAGAGTTTCTCCATCAAAATATAATTAAAGGCTAGATCATCATTTATTAGTTAGATAGGACACCTCTTATAGGTGTTCATCCTATAAATTTTGAATTCCCTGATGAATCTATCACTTCCACATCCCAAGTAGATCATAATTATCAGATGACTTTATTATTTGATGAATTTAAATGTAAGTATGGAGGTAGTATAGGAATCATTTTGATACCTATGTAAGGCACTCTTATACCTTCATCCTTTAATCTATATTTATACTGCACTAAAAACATGAAAAATTATGAAGCCTTAATCATAGGTCTTTAAACTACTTTAACCCTAGGCATTAAGTCAATGTGTATCTATGGGGATTCCTAGTTGATTTTTAGTCAAATAAATAGAATGTACCATGTATTAATGAAATCCTCTAGAATTATGAAATTTTGGTAGATCAACCATTATCCACCTTTAATCATTATACCATCCAATCCACTCCTTGGTTAACTAAGAAGTTTATAGATACCATGGTCTCCCTAGCTTCCTTTATCCCATCCTCCCCTCAGGAATCCTAAATTTTTGTCATCATCCAAGAAATTAATGAACCCTCTTATACCAAAACTGATCTTCCTTATATCTATAATGTGGAATAAAATCACTTAGATATATGGTATACTTATATGTTTGATTATTTATATAAAGGTATGATCCCTCTTGATCTATCTAAAATGGTAAGCATGATTTTTAGAAGTGAACTACCTATTATGTTATATTTTGGGGTGTTCTTTATAAGTGAGTATTTGATGGTCTACTCATTCGATGTCTCTTGAACTTTAAGGCTGCCCTCACAATCAAATAAACACATGATGGGTTGTGTGGGGGAAACTCTAGTGGTATAGTTGTTGCCAAGAAAATTCTTTGAATAGGTTATTATTGGCCCATTCTGAATCATTACTATTATGAATATGTTAATAAATGCATAAAATGTCATCAACACACTAATATATCACATATCCCTAGTCACACATTATAAGTGGCCAAATACTTTTCGCCATTTTCTCAATGGGGGATAGATCGTATAGGAAAATTTAATCCCAAATCTTCCCAATGACATGGTTTTATCATTACCATCATCAAATATTTCACTAAATGGGTGGAGACTATTACCCTTATTTTGACTAAAATAGACAAGAATATCGATTTTATTAATAATATTATTATTTGTTGCTTCAGTATCCCTCATAAGATCACTATAGATAATGGAAAATATTTTAAAAATAATCAAGTCGAAAGACTCTTTGATTCTTTTGGCATTAACTATTTTTTTCTTTTCTTTATTACCTGCAAGCCAATGAACATGCCAAAGTATCCAATAAAACCCTTATCAAAATTCTAACTAAGGTAGTCAATGAGGCTAGAAAGAATTAGCATCTTCACATTAATTTCACTTTATGGGCTTATCACACTAGTGTTCAAACCCCTATGGGTGCTACCCATTTCTCTTTGTTCTATGGCACAAAAGTTGTCCTCCCTCTAGAAGTACAAATTCCTTCTCTTTGAATTTATCTTAAAGACAACATTTATAAAGAGGACTATCATCAAGAGAGATTAGCATATCTTGAACCTTTATATGAGTGTCGATCCATGTCCCTCAACCATATCTGTGTATATCAAAAAAGAATAAAATGCACACATAATCAACATCTCAAAGAATGAGAGTTTAATTTTGGTGACCTCATCCTTAAATAAAATCAGCATGTCACAAATATGGAAAGAAGTAAACAAATTGGATTACACCATATATTATCACTCATAAATATGGATTTGGGTCATATAGTTTGGCCTCTATAGAAGGAAAACCATAACATGAGCCTCTTATTGCTTTGCATTTGTATCCTTTCTATTGTTAATAAACTTAAAACAAACAATAGTCATCATAGGTTCTCCTCCTTTGGTTTAAAAACAAACTACATCTACATCTCCTATCACTTGAAAAAAAGCTAATAATGATAAATAATCATGTGGATATTATGCAACATACCTATCCTAATATTAAATATAAACACGCCGAACCTATTCATATCATGTTCTAAATTGACAATTTTTCCCTGTAATAGGAAGGATCCCTAAATCATTATTTCCTAAGATATCTCAACCCAAAAAACTTATTTTACAGATAGAAATATCATCTCATGTAAATAGATTTAAGTTAGCCTAGGTTACCTTAATCCAAATCAATAATCTAGTGTAAAAATATTCAAATCACAAGGGGAAATTATAGACTATTCCCTTGAAGGATAGATATCCATAAAAAGGGCATAAAAATTATAGATTGGTCCCTTGAAGGAGAGCTATGCAAGTATATATCCTAAATTATAGACCACTCTCTTGAAGGATGGCTACCTAAAGTCTCAAATATAGTATAAAACTTCTTGTATTGATCATTTTTATAGAACATGACTCTAAAAGAAAAATCCTTGAAGGAAAATACAAAATATCTCAAGAAAGCTTCTTACATTGATCAACTTTCTCAAAAGTCATATACTTCTTGCATTGATCAATCTACATGAAAGGTTTTAAGGTTAGCCTTATAGCTCTAAAAACATTATACAAGACTTATATTCCTAAAAATAAATAAGCTTTGACCTATATCATGTGAAAATCAAATCCATATTAATTCCCTTAGAAGGGGTCCTAAACTTAATTGGCATAGGGTTATAAAAAGTAATTATTAACAGTAAAACAAAGGATGCACATGTAGATGCAGCAAGTAATTTATTTCTAGTTAAGGTCCAAGCCAATAGGGAGTCATAAAAAACCTCCTTTATTCTTTATCATAATCATTAAAATTTTAAACAAATATAATTAAACTATCCATTATTTAAATTTATTCTCTAAACATAAATCACCATAAAATTCAAATTATAAAATCATTAATCATTATAACTTATCCAATTATTATCATCCGTAAAAACCTAAAGCAAAGTTTAAAATATATCATTTTATACCATCATATAAATCACATGATAAATCCATAACCATATCAAAAAACTAAGATACATCACATAATATAAATCCATAAATCACATCACATCAGCCTAATCTAAAAACATATAATTCTAACTCATAATCAAAAATCAAGAATTTGTATATATATATATATATATATATATATAAGTCATGAATATACATCAACTGAAGTCTTAATGTATAATACAAAATGGCTCTCTGTCTAGTATAATGTACAAAATATAACTAATCAATAAAATGAATGCAACTCAAATGGATGTTATCTCTATCCTTGCCTCCACCCCTACCTCCATCCCTACCTCCATCCCTACCATCTCTCCCCCATACTACACTCCCTAGACTAGCTGACCCACCCTGAGTCTACTATGATGATTTCACCTATGTTAATACATAAGTAGCATATTGGAGTACCTCCATCAACTAATATAGCATAATATACTCATAGCATCAGATCTCTACAATAATATCTTATTTTCTATCTAGGCTCACTATCCCCTATCCTCTTCTAAGCCTTGGTCCCCTTTTACCTAGCTTCCTTACAACAACCATAGTACCTTCCCTTAATGTATCCCCATCCACCCTATACCTATCATGATCTCACACTCCCTAGTCATGACTCCCCTATAGTACCTCCAACTAGACCTATAAATAATCATAAATCCCTTGTACCTCTAACAAAATCACATATAGTATGCCTATCCATGTAGTGCATCACACACTACCCTCAATGCATCATGCTTTGTAATAATCACTTATATATCTACCTTACTTTGCTCCTCCTCCCCTACCTCCTCCATCTCCAAATCTTTTACATCATATGGAGGCTCTAATACTCTCTCCTTCCTCTCTCTTATCTAACCCCCCCACAACCATAATTAATATGATAAGGTACATCATGCATCATCAAACTCTATGATCTCTAGCTCCTTCTCCGATCCTACCTATGAGTCAACATAGTGGGCCTCTAGAAATGTAGTCTTCGTGTCATCCTACCTATATAGGTATGGTGCATCTAGTATCCCTTGTATTAACCCAAACTATCTCCTCACCCTCTCAAAATGAAAAACTATAGGTGATCTACTCTCTTCCCCTATATCCACCTATCCCATTGTCTCCAAACTAGCTCTCATTTCACTCTAGGCCATGATAAAAACCCCACATATGGTTTTTAGATAACATCTCCCTCATGTAGCCTCTCTAGAATCAACTAATAGTAAGTTAGGTCATGTATAATCCCATTAGTGAATGGTCTCATAAGTTCTTCCTTCTACTAAAGGAATCCCACAATGAATGTTATTTGGTGCCATCACACCCATGAAGTGCCAAGTGGGAGAACTAATTTGATATGCTCATACACCTATCACTATAAAACAAAGGTCACATCTAAATCAAACCTCCACTTTGTCCTCCACCCCCATAACTCTTTATACAACTATGAAAGAAGGGTCTAAGCCCACACAAATATTGTGTGATGCTCCCACATGTCCATTACAACATCAGTCAAACATTAGGGAAATCAACCTCCCCTTAAATATGGTAATACATAAAAAGATATGGTAAACATCATCATTATCATAACTATTTTCCCTTCCATATCCTCCTTATATTTTACCTCAAAAATAAAACCCCTAATAGTGACTGTGATGTCCATGGCATCCTCTCCATATAATCCTACTAGCATCATTTTACATCCCCTCTCATCCACTGGTATAATCATTACACCCTGTACTGGTAGTCATAGTATATGGTAGATGTACTCTACTATCATGGTGATCTCTCCTATCAATAGTAAGAAGGTCCATGTAGTCACATCCCACTACTCTAGTAACACTACCAGTATCCCCACATCTCTGTGCACATGGTGATGGTGGCATAATCCTCTCAAACTAATAGTTTCCATGTGCTCCCAGTCCTTATCACTCATATAATCTCATAACTACTCCAATAGTGGTGGATCCTAGTCCTACATTATCAATCAAGTTCATGCCTACAATCATAGGTCAACATTCATAATTTTATATCCTATACAACTAATCTCTCTTAACCTTTTATTATCCTAGCTTAAATTAGAAATGATCTTAAAGGATCAATACCGATCCTCAAATATTGATGCTAATTATGTATCAATCGATGATGATAAAAAATAAATCTATGTCGATCAACTAACAATCAATGTTGATCCATACATATTTCCATACTACTATCCAAAAATCTTAAACAAATTCAAAAAAAAAATGCAAAAATTCAAAAAAATTAGAAAAAATTAAAACCTACCTCATCATGAGATCCTTATGGTCCTTTTCTCAATAGAATTGATGTAATTTAAAATTAAAACCTACCAAAAGCCTCTTTTGAGCAAAGAACCATAATTCTTCACCTGCAATTTACACTAGAATGCTGAAAGAATTTCTCTTGAACATTTGTTCGATAATTGCTCACCTATTGGAAAGCCACACTCATATGTCAGCCTATTAACACTCATTCAAAGTTCAAAAATCCTCTTGTCAACCTTGTAATTACTATAGTTTTGGAGTGATATGAAAGTAAGTACATTACATTTTAAAAAAAAATTGTTTATTTTACATTCTATTTTACAACCCTATTTATCTCCTTTTATCATTACTAGATCACCTTAAGCCATCCTAAACCCATCAAATCAACCTTTAGGATCTTATTATCATAGCCTTTTCTATACTATCAAAATTGACATTAATATCTACTTAAATGCCTTTCTATCTACAATCTGAATGTATGTCAATTAACACCTTGAATTAATCTTTATAATATGTTTCTTAAACCATGAGTTTTCACTTATAGATGACATTTCCTAGAGTTGTGTATGATGTAATCACCATTCATGATTTGCCTATAGTATGACATCCTTTCTTCTCTAACCAAAGTAACATTTTCGTTGAGTTAAGAATATGTGCAATTGTATTTTCTCCAACCATAGAGGCCATTACCAATTAGTTAGAAGTAATACAAGTAGAATAAGACTCATTTGAAGTTTATTAGATTCCTTATTTTGCTAATCTCCATGCAATGGATGTAGATTAATCTAAATCACTTCAATTTCATATGTGTATAACTACATGTATTATTGTAATTTCCTTTAATAATTTTATCAACTTAAGTGCTTATAAAGTGATCTGACATCCTTATTAGGTAGTGTACCATTTCTTAGGACTGGTCTAATACTAGGTAGCCCACTTACATATCGTATTCATCAATTTTTTTTCCCTCTTGTGTAGGTAGTCCTTCCTATCCAAAAAGGATCTCCCATATCATTATATCAATGGTGCATAATCTTTCCAATCATAGGTAAGCCTTGAAACCCTATATCTCAATTTATGTATTTAGTTGTTTATTTTTTTAAAGAATGAACAAAAAATACTTAAATAACATGTTTCTTTCCTTTATCTTCAATTTTTCGTGAGTAAGCTCTCAATCAAGTTAATGAGAAAAATGTTATGCCCTTTGGAAGATAGGTATTCACATCACAAACATTATATTTATAATAATATGGCACATAGTTTCCATATTTATTAACAAATATATAGAGAATATAACTAATAATAAAAAGGAACAAAAATTTAATTGACATCATTTCAACTTATATGTAATAATTGTTTGAGATTTTCTACATCAAAAATGACATATTTAATTTAATTCCCCAAAATTATAATTTTTTATCTTGATTGATATTGTAAGCATGAATTCATGCCCCAAAGAATGATTATTCATTTATTTCATTAAATCATTGTCAATAGTAAGAAACTATAAATCATTTACTACAATACCCATAATTACTCTAAAACTTCATCAAATGCAACTGGTGGATTTAGTTCCCCTACATAATCACTTACTCCCACCCAAAGAGAAATCCTATAATTTAACTTAGTAATTTCCACCCCACATTGAGGACAATGCCAAATAGGAATCATTTTTTATAACCCTTTTTACATGGCCTTTCATCCACCATAAGATTGAAATCAATTATAATTTATAGATAATAATTTATGTCAAATTTATTTTCTCTAACTCCCATTCCACTTTATTGTAAACTTTCATGTAACTTATTTCAAACTATTTTGATTTAAAAATTAAACTCCTCTATGGTTGAAACTATGTTTTTGTCAATGAATATGAAGGAACATTTCATCTTGTATAATCTATAAAGTGGTATAAATTATCAACCTTTGCAATGATAGGTTTCATAAATATTTTACCGCTAGATGTAGTCTCAGTTGTTTCTCCACTAAAATCTAATGTTCGGGTTGATTTCAATACAAAAATAGGTGTAATTAGGACTGAAAGAAGTTGACTTATTTATATGATTTTTGAATTGAAATATTCACCCCATAATGTGATAGAAATTATGTTTCCTGATATATCCTTGATTTGAAGTGTTCTATTCTTTTCCTTTCAATGTATTATTGACAAAGGAGAAATTGACATGACCACACAACTAAGATCCACCATAGATTTGTTCAATATTTATGAAATATAAAAAATATTATTGAAAATGAATTGATACATTGGTATAATTTTACTATCTTCATGACAAGGAATTATTTTTTATGAAAATTATAATATTATTTCACATAAATGTCCCAAATGGTTATATATCTTATTTTATCCTTTAAAAATTCCATTTAATACCACCTAAATTTTGTCCTTTTCAAATTGGTTATAAAATTCATTTTCAACATCATTGAAACATGTCACACACATTTCAATGGAGTAGGTGACAATGGATAGGCATTACATGGATCATAGGTTCGAACAACCAAGTCTGATTTCTCATGTTTCAAGATAAAATAATATTCCAGTCTTTGATGGCAATACGAAAAAGAGGAGGTGTAGAATTTGATGTTGATCTAAATTTCACTACATATTTTACTTTCCTAAGTGCATGAGGCCATGATAGATTGGAAGATGTTGAAGAAAGATATTTCCTAATTGGATGTTATCATTTTTCAATTGGTGGATGAACCTTTATTCCACCCTATAAACTCTATCAAGTTTTTCAATATAAGAAGATAGTTATGCACACAAAAATAACAACTTAGTAGTAGTAGCCCCCACCAACAAACCCTAAACACTCAGTGGATTCAACCTCACCACAAGTAGAACCAGTATTAAGGTAGCCTCCTATGTAATCACTCAAAATCACACCATCAACCTCTTAGTAGGCACTACACCACAATTTTTCAATTTTCACAATATTTTCAAAGTTTATAGAGTCTTAAGCATTAGGATCAAGGAGAGAATGGTTAAAATCCTATAAAGGATGCCCATCTGGGTATGCTAGTCTACTAAAAACCTAAAAGGGTAGTAGGCCAATACTCTACTTAGTGGAAAACCTTAAAATATGACTAAGTTGTGTGCAAAGGTGAAAACCAAAAAACATCACCTAAAGTGATAACTATGACTAGTGTTTATGACTCATTCTCTCAACTTAAGAGGAGAATTCAACATGTGAATGTCTTAGGATGAGACAATAATTTAAGTCCAAAGAAGTGTTGGGTATGGATCAATGTCACCAAAATCAACAGTATATTATTTTAACTTTTGTATAGTCTTTTGGTTTTATACAACCTTGTAAGCATACAAGGTAGAGTCGAGAATACATAGATTCTTTCCTTGTGGCATATCGAAAGACTAGGATTTAAAGAGACAATGCTCTGGAATGTTCTATATATAGCATTTCATTGTAAATAATGATGGTTATAATGAGTGTTAGATATTAGTAAAATATCTATATTATGGTTTTCCTAAGAATATTTTATATATGTTCAGTGCATAATGAGTATTGTGTTTTCCTTTAAATCTATATATTTTTTATTTATAGAACATGTTTCTATGTGTTATTTCTATGTTTCTATGCAATAACACACTTGAATCTTTAACCAATGTTATATAAGACTAAATTATTAGATTGTATTTATCTCTCTCTATTGTGTAGGATATCCCTTTAATTATCATGTTCTAGAGTTTTTGAGGAACCTCTACTAATAGTATACCCTCATTAAAATAATAGATTGTTTTCTAATGATTCATAATTGATTGGGCATACCCTCTTTAAAATAAAATTATACTAACAACACAAACCTATGGTTTTCCTAAGAATAATTTATCTATGCTCAGTTCATAGTGAGTACTATGTTTTCCTTTAAATATATATTTTGTTATATTTATACCACCTATTCCTATGTGTCATTTCTATGTTTCTATGCAATAGTGCACCTAAATCTTTAACTAATGTTCTATAAGACTGAATTATTGGATTTTATTTATCTTTCTCTCTACTCTACAAGCTATCTCTATAATTAGCATGTTATAAAGTTTTTGAGGAAGCTCTACTAATATTGTACCCTCATTAAAATAATAGACTAATTTTTTAATGACTCATAATTGATTGGGCATACCCTCTTTAAAATATAAATAGACTAACAACCCAAACCTATGGCTTTCCTAAGAATCTTTTATCTATGTTTAGTGCATAGTGAGTACTATGTTTGCCTTTAAATCTATATATTTTTTATTTATACCACTTATTCCTGTGTGTTATTTTTATGTTTCTATGCAATAATGTGCGTGAATATTTAACAAATGTTCTATAAGACTAAATTATTATATTTTATTTATCTTTGTCTCTACTATGCAATATATCCCTATAATTTTTGTGTTCTACAATTTTTGAGGAACCTCTACTAATAGTATACGCTTATTAAAATAATAGAATACTTTTTTAATTACTTGTAATTGATTAGGCATACCCTCTTTAAAATATAAATATACTAACAACCCAAACCTATGGTTTTCCTAAGAATATTTTATCTATGTTCAGTGCATAGTGAGTATTGTGTTTTCCTTTAAATCTATATTTTTTATATTTATACCACTTATTTCTATGTGTTTTTTCAGGTTTCTATGCAATACTGCACCTGAATATTTAACTGATATTATATAAGAATGTATTATTGAATTTTATTTATCTTTCTCTCTATTGTGCAAATTATCCATATAATTAACATGTTCTAAAGTTTTTGAGGAACCTATACTAATAGTATACTCTAATTAAAATAATAGACTATTTTTTTAATGACTCATAATTAATTAGGCTTACCCTCTTTAAAATACAAATAGATTTAACAACCCAAACCTATGGCTTTCCTAAGAATCTTTTGTCTATGTTTAGTGCATAGTAAGTACTATGTTTGCCTTTAGATTTATATTTTTTTAATATTTATACCACCCATTATTATGTGTTATTTCTATGTTTCTATGCGATAGTTCACCTGAATCTTTAACCAATGTTCCAGAAGACTGAATTATTGAAATTTATTTGTCTTTCTCTCTATTGTTCAAGTTATCCCTATAATTAGCATGTTCTAGAGTTTTTTAGGAAAATTTACTAATAGTATACCCTCATTAAATTAATAGACTAATTTTTAAATGACTCATAATCTATTGGGCATACCCTCTTTAAAATATAAATAGACTAACAACCCAAACCTAAAAAACATCTAACTAATACATTAAAAAAAGTGAATTATGATACCAAATATTGCATTTAATTAGTGGAAGTGATGCCTTATTTATTGGTAAACAAAACCCTCATAAAATCTACTATTATTCACCCATTATTATTTACAAACATGGTTGTACATGCGTTATCAAATGTGTACCACGTAAACACATAATGTTTCCTACAATGTGTCAAATATAGAGAACTTTAATTTTTTTAGATAGATCTTGAATGGGTCCAACAAAATCAATTGGAATACATCAATTATAAAATTTTGACATTTAAATATATATCATTTGGAATTGAAAATCTAAGGTAGACCTTAGACAATAGAAACACATGGATCAGGGTGATGCAATATGGATCAGAGGTAATGTGGGTAAAGCTAAGACTGATTTGTATGAGTGATAGAATCACTTTGAACACCACTTTTGTAATTCAAATAGATTTATCATTTCAATCATATTTCTAAAATATTTATATTTTATCTTCTCATATAATTCACCTTACCATATCAATTTGAATCATCAAATTCTATCAAGAAAATAAAATATTTAATGATTTTTGTGAGGCAATTCCAAACCATTTTCTTTTTCTTTTTAAATATCAAATCCTCTTTATATTAACTTTGTGACATCTTGACATCCTTTAATTCATTAATACAAAACCATTAAATGGATAGGTAAATATATGAATCTTAAACCAATAAAATAAATAAATATTCTACCATGTTTTTTAAAACAAATTCTAAAAGTAAACTAATGTGCACTCATACAATGACCATCCACAAGGGCAACTAGAATCAAATAGTTATTTCTACCATCACAAATTATTAGAATCCAATCCTTTCTCTGATACCACTAATAGGACTTGGATTGTCTTCTACTAATATTTAAATCATACAATGAAGAATATAGATGAATACATAAAGATAAATATTAGACACATGATATACTGTTCTATAACATAATTTATTTGGGTATTACAAATATATATGAATGTCATTCCTATATTTATGTATAATCATATCTCCTCAAATATCTCTTCATATCCATATGAATAATGACAAACTTATTTACATAGTATTTTTTTAACCTTCAATAATACCACTAACCATAACAAACCTATTTATGTGAGTATATATTCAACTCACCAAATAAGCTTAACTATATAACAAGTAAATATCTTATTGTTATTAATTACCTCACATAATATTTGCATTAAAATTTTAATCTAAATTCCATGTGAGGATAATTTTTCATAACATATTCTTGGTAGAGCCATGTCCACCATATCCACTTCTTTCTTGACTTGTACATTGAACAAAAACATTAATGAAATAAAAAATTCCCAAAAAAACGTTTTCCAACTCTTCATCACACCCTAAGGACATGTTATCTAAATCCTATCTAAATCTTATCTATTAATCACATTATCCACAAAAATGTCTCTCCCATATTGGACTCCCAAAGGCCCATTCTTAAAAACCATCATGTTTATCCTCCCCTCATTCTTATTTATATTTCCTTCTTATTCACATGGCTATTATTTAGTCATACTCTTTGTATGATTATTGGCATGCAAATCAACCATATCTATTGTTTCCTTCATGAATGCTTTTGAATCCTCATGGATGCCTTATTTATTAAATTCTATTATTTCTAGCATGGAAACCATAAAATCATCATGGTTTTCTTTTTCATTCACCTTTATTATTTCCTTCAAGGAAAAATGTATCTTTCCTTGGTTTTCCTCAACCCTTTTTCTCTCTAAAAGATAAAATACAAAATAATTATATTCATTCACCAATGATTATTATACATCTTCTCATTTATGGGATACCACAAACTTATCCCCATTACCAAATAATTGGTCTCTTTATTCTAGTTCAACAACAATCACATCTACATCCTCCTTCATGAGGATTCCTTCCATATGGGTTGCTCACAAAATAATTCCTCTTTATTTTTAATAAAATAAATTTGAGATTATCACATATAAACTCACTCTATTTTTGTCTTTCAAGACAACATTATTATATTCATTCACATATTTCTCCTTAATGTTACTTGGAATAGCTTTGAATTGCTCACATGGAACCTTCCCACTCATATTGCCTTTCATTAACATTGTCTTATTTTATTCTCTCTCAAGATTTAATACATGAAGATTATTAATCCACTCTAATTTAATTATTGGGTGAATAAAATTCCCCATAAACTTGTAAATTTAATGTTCCCAACTTATCACATTCTTCTTTAATTTTCCTTGTATCCTCTCTTTGGGAACTCTCTAATACTCAATTGTAACTCCACATAGTATCTTACTTGAAAAATTTACCCTCATGGGGTATTTTATATTTTTTATTCAAAAAATATATTTAAATCCACTACCAATTTCATGAAATTATTTGGTTTCTCTTTACAATAAAATAAAATAACATTGCTATTGGACTTACCTCTTTCCTTGGATGAAATTTTTTCCTTCACTTTATCAGACTCTCTCCAGAGCATATAACCTTAATTTATGGAAAAAATGTTGGAATCAAAATTAAATAAGATGGGGGTGAATTATTGACCTTAAAAAAAACTTTTACAATTTTACTCTAACATTCATGAAATATGATATCACATAATGATCTAACAATGCATTAGGAACCAATCACATGAGCATGAAATAAATGCATAGAACACATATAGGAGTGGGAAACCCTCAAGGGAAATAAAACCCACTAATAATTTAAATGGAATAATATCTTATGTAATAAAATATAAAATTTTGTTGAGCACTAAGTCAACTTGGAGCACCAACCCCAAACAGTCAAGCACCCACTTGACTAGGCTCTGGAAAGCACCCACTTGCAAGGAAGATTCAACTCCCTAAGTGACTTGGAACCAACCCAAACACTTCTAAATTTTTCTCACCTTAAAAATTTATGTTTCTCAATCAACAAATTATGACCATACTTATTCTTTTCTTTCTACTCTTCAATCTTAATACATACTCGCCTTCACTTGACAAGCCCTTGTCAATTTTGATTAGGTCATGTATCCCAAATGTAGATAACCTAAAAAATTAATGAGTGATTTTATGATTTAATTTGAGTTTTTAAAACATGTTTCATATCATTATTATACTTATTCATATTTTTTTTACTCACTTATATGCATACCTTCCTTTTTACTTACGAATAGGCCTAAACTACCTTGTATATATACTAATCTCTTGTTCACATACCACTTGGTCATACACACACCTTTAACCTATAATTTATACCATAAAATAGGTCTTAATATAAATTATAATAAATTTTTAATAATAATTTTGATCCATATTTTTAGGCTACAACTTAGTTAGGCTTTATTTCTCCATTAGGACACATGGAGACCTAATTACATTAGGTCTGTCTAGTAACATGTAAACTCGATCCCTTAAAACAACTTTCATCACCATAGATGTCAATAATATTTTAAAAACAACTAAAATATACCTGATATAACATTATCCAAGATTTATAAAACATTTTAGGTACAACACTTCAGAAGAACACTCTTTGAAATCCACTATCATATTAGGCCTATGAGTACCAAAAGTATGTCTGATCTCTCTCATGCTTGATCATCTTCATGTCATGTTATCATGATATAAAAATAATGTTCAAAATAAATATATTACCCTATGAAAATATTAAATCATACATAATAATATGACTTAATGACCAATATTGGTCTTACTCATCCTTTATGTCTCATGGAGACCTACTTCATTAGGTCTGCTCTCTTAATGATAAGACTTGATCTTATTGGAACCATATGAACTTATCCAAAAATAAAATACCATTAAAATACTTATTAAAATAAATATTATAACCACCTCCATGATTTTTTATATATTCATCCTTTGTTCATACCTTGAAACCTTCTTTAGGACAAACTGCCCTATTAGGCATGTGTAAAGTGAAAAAACTATCTTTCAAGATTGAAGCTCAAAAAGTCTTTAAAAAATAATTATGAAAAATAAAAAATGTATAAATATAATCCATTACTTAAATATCATTCCCAAATTATTTTAATACCTTCACTCAAGACATAAAGATGCATGATCATCTTTGTAACGTGCTTACTTAGCACTATCAAACCATCTCAAAAACCAATCATGGTGACTCAGAACTCCAACACTTGTGTAGACACTTTTCATGTATATTTAAGAATAAAAATTGTTATTATAGATACTAAATACATAATAAAATTTAAAAAATAGATGGTCTAATGATAAATATTGGTCTTGCAGACCAATTTCTTAACTTCACAGTCTTATCTGAACTAGACTAGCCATTTGCTAAGTAACTTTTTCACCACATACATGACATTAAATTATTATTAAATGTATTATCATGAATTAAAATTCATAAATATTATCTTCATGAACTTTTTTTCATCAAACTATCATGCTCAGACCCTCAAATCCATCTTCTCAATTATGCCTAGGTTTTACACTATTTACACCACTAGGTCTGTCTACGACTCGTTAACTTACTAGACCAATTTATCATATTTTAAGGATGGATAATATATATATATATATAATAATTATAATGAATTATTATTCTCTATATTCTTGTCATTCCATCCATTTTATTTCTTTGAACAATGCAACTTTTGAAAGCTACAATAATTTATTAATAAATAAGCATGTATCTATGCATTTTCTCTCTCATCTAACTAACCACCACCACCACCTGGAGTTAACTACGAGAGTTTAATACTTTATATAATATCTTATATAGTCATTTTAATCAATTATAGTCTTATTTGAAAAATTTATTTCACATTAGGTTCTTATTAGGGTTTTAGGGAGGTTTAACATAGGTTTTAGTGTTAAAAATTGTTTATAAAGGATTGCCCCTTAAATCCAAAACCAATGATTAAAGATATTATATATAGCCATTTCCCATCTATAATTAATATATTAGGTTCCCATGCATATGTTATACATTCCAATTAACACCTGAAATTCCTTCTCAAGTTTGTATACCTTCATTCTATGTACTCAAGAAACCTCAAAACCACTTTTCATGCCTTTTATTATAAAAAATGACCTCATAATTCATGGTCACTCATGAGACAAATTTAATTACCTATATCCATTCTCTCATTTATACATTCACCTTGAATTCTGATCCTCATGCCTCATTAGGCTATGGAGGGCTAAAGAATGGTCTAGGTGCAAACCAACACTGAAGGACTTACCTTGAAAGAATTAATTTAAAACAATTTTGAGTGCATCCACACCTTATTCTCATACTCACAAAAAATTCACAACATATCACATGCCTGAGTTCACTCACCTCATCATGTCACCAACTCATACCTTCACCATGTCATGACTAGGCTCAAGCTTCCAATGCACTTGACACTATGACCTATTCGTTACATGTTATGACCTCAACAAAAAATAAACCAAGTAGACATAGTACATCAAAACACACTCATATCACTACACCATTATATTTATAATGAAAACAATCTCTCAAAACATCATATAGACTGAAAACCACATAACCAAGCTTCATATCTCTCTTCCATGCACCTAAACACCTTTGATAGCAAACCTCATAAGATGAAACATAAATGAAAACATCAACATTTATCACTAATCACCTTTGACAAAATCATGTTTCTAACTAAGAACACACTCTCAAAAGGCTAATCATATCCACAATATTCACTCACTAATTAACACTTTCTTTATGTCACTATCATGCTCAAGCACTTGACCAAACAAACCTTTGGCATCAATGACTATTATGCCTTTACATGATGCACCCTTTTGAAATTAATCGAAATAAAATGACAAAAAACTCCTCATTTTTCATTGATGGCAAACACACTACAATCTTAAATCACTTCAAAAATGGTACTTTTCCCATTTATTCATTCTCCCCCTTTTGACATTAATGACAAAGAGATACCTAGAACTTTGTCCCCCATGATGTAACTTCTTGAATCACATCTCTTGAAAAACATAAGATCTCAACATTTCTTGAGTATATGAAGCATCTCAAAAACATGTTGCCCCTAACTCCATGCATACCTTCTTAAAATTAATTTATATACACAGGAACACTCACCTTGTCCTTGATATGATTGATATAGATCAAACTCTTAATCACTCATTAGGATACCCCACTTCTGACACCAAATAAAGAATTAGGGACTCCCCCTTTATCTTCATAGCTTATGCTTACCACTTAAGTCATCAGGACTCTCAAAACATCCTCAACTTCCTTCAAGCATCTTGATGCCAATACCAAATCTCAAAACAAATCAAGATATCAAACATTAGAAATGCAAAACAAATTTTTTCTTACCTCTCATAAAAATTAGTTACATAGGATTTCATCACACTTCCATCTCTATCAACAACATCCAACTTGTCTCTATCCTGTAGACCAATCCATATTCCATATGTCTCTAAATGTAATTCTATGCTTAGACTTGCATTCCATATCATGACTCATCATGAAATGATCTCCATAATTAATGCTCATAATAACCAAAACTCATTTCACCTTGTCATATACATAAAAGCTAAAAATAAAACAACTTTATACCTTACAAGATGAATAACCTAGAATCCTCTCAAGATGAATCCTTATTTGATTGTAACCTCATGCTTCTACTGATAGAAGAGTGTCTTCATGAAGCCTAATGAAGTCAGCCCTTTCCATAAGGATCTCAAAACATCATAAACTTAGGAGATTCTAAGATCTCCAAATCACTCTTCTCAACCATCTTGTAATTATGAAATTGATAATCCCTTCTTATAATCCACTTAGGCTTGACTGAAGGATTCATCTCATCCACCTTGTCATCATTCTTCTTCTATTTGAATATCTTGTTAACATATGTAGATAATGAGTGTCCTTGACACTCCTTCACTTTTGATCCTTGATCGACTTTAGTAAATAATCCATCTTGACTCTTGGGCTCAACATGATCAGTCTTGAATTTATTTGGCTTTCATATCAATGTTTAACTTTCTCATGCACTCTAGGAGCTCTATATACCTTGTTAAGTCTTAAGGGCCTTCAGTTCTATTAGGTGAAAATTTTTCAATCTATCCCATATTATGACACCTATAGAAAACAACATTACTTTACTTACCTCTTGACTAATCACACCTTTTCCCATGGTCCCAGGATAACTCATCCCTTGAGACCATTTTACAATCACTTGCTTTATGACCAAAGTTATGACAATAAAAACAATAACCATTGAAATAATTGGAATACCTTATTGCATTAGGCTACCTAATTGGTTTCTTCATGTTGACTTTCATGTTGGTATTCTTGACTTATTGATGATCACTTTCAGTCTTAAATTTAAATTTTTTTACATATGTCTTTGAGCTCTAACTCTCCTTGTTCTTCTTTAGGTCTTCTTTGAACCCAAGACCTATCTTGTCATGTGGAGACCTTTGATAACTAAAAATATCACCAATAACTTCAGTACTATTTTAAATTTTTTGATGTGTCTTCAAATTTATTATTGTGGATCCAATTCTACCTTTAAGGACTCTATTTCTATTCCAAACTTAATACATTCTTCTTCCTTTATCTTAAGACTTTTAGTGACAATTTCAATCTGAGTTTCCAAATGTTTGATGATCTCAGCATGTTCATTAGTGTTGTTGCTTAGTCTTTTTTCAAAGAGATTGATTTGATCCTCATAAATCTTAACCAATGATCTTAGTTTCTGATTCTTCCTTCTTTAGAACTTCAACTCCTATAGATCACTCACCAATTCTACCTTAAGGTTCACTGCAACCTCTTATTCATCTAATTCTTCATCATCCATAAGGCTTTTCCCTTTTGAATAACCCTCATTTTTTATTTATATAGTTATTTTCACTTATATTTGTACCCTTTAAGGATATGTCTGAGCTCTCCTCATCTAAGTGGCACAATGGAAACATCTCACTTGCTGTGGATAATCAATTTGGGGAGATGAATATCTAGAAGGGCTAGTTCCCTTGATGCATTCTTTGATGTACTTTCCCACTCATCAAATTTGCATTAAAAGGGTTAATAATATAAACTAAAAGCTAAAAGGTGATGCACTAATAGTAAGTTTCATCTTGTTGACTAAACTTATACTACTTAGATAAAATTAAATCTTCTTTCACACATAACTTACAACTCAAGATATATTGTGACAATAATGTTTCACACACTATATTATAGGTTCAAGAGGTATATTGATGTTTAGGAGGGATAATGAATGATCCTTTAGAGAATTCAATCATAAACCACTTCTAAAACTCTCATAAACTGAGGAAGAACACTAAAAAAGACCTATAACAATTACATTTCTACATACTTGTGGATAATCAAAGACAACATGCTAGAAAAAACCATCTTTTACGAGACAAGATCAAGATTTCGAACCAAACTCAATTATGGAGCATGTAAGTAGGTAAATTCACTTGTTTATTACCTCAAGAGTCATTCAAATAAAAAATTGGCTAGGGTTTCATCATTAAACAATGGAGGCTACTCCAAAGAGCCCAAAAAATCACTACTTATAGTATTTGCGAGAGGGGCATGACAAGGGAAGTTGAAAGGTCACTTGGACACTTTTTAAGATAATAAAATGAGTTACATGTGTATGAGAAAAGGATGTGAAATGGACCATGAAAGGTTAGGAAGTAAAAATGTCAATCCAAATTATAAAACTCCTGAAAATGGCATGAAATTCCCTTTATTAGCTTAGAAAACTACCTCTCTAAGTACCAACTCACCATCTTGAGACTCTAAGTCTACTTGCCTTGCTTATTAGGATCAAATACTTGAGTCTTGATACTAACAATCATACCATTCCATGGGTAGTGGAGTACCTACTTTTTTGATGATGGACACCCTTGCATTTATTTCATATTTACTACTTTTCTATATATTTAGATCATAGGTCCCAACTATAGTCATAAAACTAATCTAAGGACATTGGTTTTCCTATAGTATTTATAGTAAAATAAACCTATATACTAAAGGTTATTTTGGACTTCATTAGGTCCAAATAAATCCACTTTATCTCTGTAAGAGGAAAGAGTTCACTATGTATAGATCCTTCTTTAGAAATGATGAACTAGTCATGAGAAAGAACCTTGCATAGTACAACTTATCAAAATAGAGATCAATATTCAGCCCTAATGGTGGTTCCTTCTGTTCCTCATACTTGATTATATCAGCTAGACTTCTCTATGGGATTTTAATGAGATTTAATGGCATCGATAAGACCCAACAAAGTCTTGTTTTCCATGGTCAAAAATGGATTCTTGAC
The DNA here is from genome assembly GCA_037957365.1 of Torreya grandis. Taxonomy (NCBI): domain Eukaryota; kingdom Viridiplantae; phylum Streptophyta; class Pinopsida; order Cupressales; family Taxaceae; genus Torreya; species Torreya grandis. The sequence goes on along the minus strand of JARHVA010006495.1, from coordinate 139,434 downwards.
CTTTGTCAAAAACCCTGGGCTCACCTTCATTCTAATTGGTTATCATAATTTGACTTGAATCTTTGATACATTGATCCAAATTGCTTCATCAATTTACCTATACATAGATTCCCATCATCCATTGGATCTTCTTTAAAAAGTCAAACTTATCTTTGCTTATGCCATATGTCAAATGCATGTTAATCCATAGCATCTTGTTATCAGTCTATATCTTCATGTGCTTATGCCATGTGTTAATAAACATTGAGAATCTTATAGAATTTGAGTCACTTCACTATATTATATCTTTCTCTTCCAATCTTTTACATGTCATTGGATATTTGAACTTACATGAACTATACCTTAACTTGGTCATTCAACTTTGATACTTTGATGTCATCTCACTGCTTCTTCCAACATTGGCTTACTTTCACTCCATTGATCTTCTTAGACTTGTTTGGTTTTTAACTCGCCATTGTGTTGATAAAAATTGAACACCTTATATAATTTAAGTCCCTTCACTCTATTGGATCTCCTTTACATGATTGAACATGATCTGTTAGATCTTTTGATAAGCTTGATCATTAACTCTAACTAGCTTACACTCATTGGGTCTCTGTCCTATAAGCTCCATGAATGTGAAACTTGGCTTAAGTGCACTAACTTAGAGGATCCTTTGAAAATTTTAATTTGATTCACTTTATTGTATCATCTATGTAAGATGAAGCATGGGCCATTGATCAAGTTGGGACATATATTAAGTCATAGACTTTGGAAGATATAAATTCCTTTGATCATTACTCAGAGCCATTAATTCATAGGTCGAGGTGTTGGTTTTGTAATGATGAAAAAGGACTAAGTTATAAATTAAGCTATTGGATCCAAGGTATATCTATTTACCATCAAAATATAAAATTCTTATTGATGCCATTGTAGACACTATAAAACTACACACTTGCAGTTTTTGATGACTAAATACCTTGAAACCCTCTAAATACCCCATAAACCTTATTAAGCCTCTACAAACCCCTCTTAACCTAGCTAAATCACTATTCTTATAGTCACACAATATTTTTCAAAATAACTATTTCAAAGTACCATTCAAAAGTAATATTCACCATCAGTATTCATTGTGGGACCCACTATCACTATCCATGATGACATGGCATGTGACATGGCAAATGGCATGACATATGACATGTAAGTGACATTTTAAGTGATATGGAATGTGACTTGTAAAGTGACATGGAAGGTGATATGGGAAGTGACATGGCTTAGAAGTGATGTGGCTTGATGTGGGACACTATACCCCACTTGGGACCCTTTCTTAAAGTGATTAAGGACCTCATTTTAGCATCACAAAGTTCCCCCCTTGAAATGTGGTGGATTTCCCCTTAAAGGGTCATCATTAAACATATATTTTGTCTTCCCACATAAACTTAGACTTTAAAAGAGATGCCTACCTCTTTAAGACTTTGGAAAAGATAAAGGACACCCATTTTTGACTTCTTAGCCCAAATTAGAGACACTCCAACCCAATGGGAATCCCCACTAACCTCACCTTGGAATTTTCATCCCCAACATGGAAAATGGCACCACATTTGGTGTGCCACCCCTTTAAGTGCTTGTGTGAAATCAATAAAGGACGGGGAGAAGTATTTAAACCTCATTCAAACCCATGTGCATAACTCCCCATTCAAAGTTGGACTTATGGGCAAAGAGGAAGACTTCTCAACCCAAATGGAATCTTCCACAACCTCATATTGGACCTTTCATCCCACCACATGAAAAATGGTGCCATATTTCACTATTCCACTCTTTTGGCATATTTCTTGACATCAAATGCTATAAATACCCCCTCTCCTTCACCAAAGGTTATGTTGGAAGTTAGTCTTTGGTTATAATATTTTATTGCAGGTTTGTGAACTAGGTTATCATCTTGGAGGTCATCATCATTTTAGAGGTCATCATCATCTTGGAAGGAAAATAATTTAAAGCAATGAAGCTTTGTCAAAATTGATGCATGATTCCATCTTCATCAACCATCATCAACATCAACACTCTTATTCAATCTTGGAAGGTAATCTTTCCTTTTGTCTATTTTAGTTATTTGATTTCAATTCCTTTCTTCCCTTTGGCCTCTTATTTCTTGACCTATAAATCTCATCCCTTAACCTCTTATTTTCTCTTTTCCCTCTATCCCTTTAACTCCTTACCCTCTTTTTTAGTTTCATCTCTTTTACCCCTTTTCCACCTTTTGACCAAATTTTGATCTTTCAAATCTAAATTGGCCACCCATATTGAAAAAACTATTTGTTTGTTCATATGTTTGGTTGATTCTAGTGTGTGTCTTTGTTTAGAAAAATCATTGTGCAAAGCTCATGGTTAATGTTCAAGTATTTCCTTTCAAAAAGGTTTCTTCGGGTTATTGTTCAAGTGTTTTTCCTTTCAAACTTTGTTTCAAGAATAAGTGAATTCTTTCAGACTTTTGTACAAGACTATTTCTTTGGGTTTTTTGCCTGAAAGAATTATTTCAAAAAAAATTGTCGGAGCCTAAAATTCTTTCTTTCAGACTTTTTGTTCGAGATAAATCAATTGAATTTTTGTGGACTTTTTATCTAGAACTTTGTTTTCTAAAGGTCCTTTTAAATTTCTCTGAAGGATTTCTTCCAAGTTGAAGGGTACTTTAAAACTTTCCTGAAGGGCTCTTTTCAATCCAGGTGGACCTTTACAATTCTTATAAAGGGTCATTTATTGCGAGAAAGTCATTTACATTTATTCCAAAGCACACTTTCACTTTTTTTGAAAGGCACTTTCATCTTTTTTGAGGGACATTTTTTCAGCCAAAGGTACAAGACAACTTTTTTGAAGGGCACATGGACGTTTGCCAAAAGTCTGAAGGGATCATTTCAATTTCTTCAAAGGGTAGGTTCACCCTTGTAATTATTCTAAAGGGTGAAATATTTATTTTGAAGAGTATTTCTCAATAAATTTGAAGGGTAGGAGTACTTTTTCAAGATTGCCAAAGGGTCATTTTTAAAGATATCAAGTGAAAGAGAAAGGATTTATTATGGGAAAATTATCTAGGATAATTTCCCTACATATAGAAGACATAAAGGACTCTTTCAAACAAATTTTTTGGAGGAATTCCTTCAGACAAAAAGCTCAAAATAAGATAGAGACAAAGACAAAATGATTTCTTTCAAGAAAAATTCCCAAAAGAAATAAATAAGAGATTTTCCTAAAATAAATAATAAAGATAAAAGGGCCAAGTAAAATATGCAAAAAAAAATTCAGAGGAAAAGATCAAAGAAAAGAAAGAAGAGTCCAAGAGAATCTTTGTAGATAAATTGTTCACAAGAAAGTCAAAAAAACAAAATTTCATAGAAAATACATGATGGCTCGTAAAACTTCAAATTCAAACTGTGAGGAATAGCCATTAAGTTTATAGCAGGAACCTGAGTACAAATAATAGAATGAAAAATGTGCATAAAAAATGATGAGCCAGCAAAGAGCAACCAATGCCAAATCAAGATGGACTCAGTAATAGCAAAGGTTGTTCTTGTCACTATCGATGAAACTATTCTTGTTCCTGATTGACACATGTCAAATTGATCTTACAATCTCAATTATTCAATATCCCTTCAAAAAAATATATGTATGTATTTAACCTATTCTTAGAGGAGCCTCCATTGGTTAATGACAAAACTCTGACTATAATTGTATTGAAAACTATTGAAAAAAGTAAGACAAATTCTACCACTCACACACTACATTTTTGTGTATCGGTTTAACATCATGTTGTTCTCATTCAATGAAAGATGTCTTTCCTAACTTGTTATCCTTGATTACCCACCAAATATGTAGATAGATCTTTGTTATAGATCCTTCTTAGTATTCTCTAATAAGTATATAGACATTTTTGAAGTTGTTCAAATTCATATTCCCTTTTGGAATTAGTTTTTTCCCTCTTGAATATTAAATACTTTTTGAATCTAACAAGCGAAACACTAATGTAACAATGCATAAAGGGTCATGAGTCTTGTGAAAGGAAACCTTGTCATTCTTTAAGTAGTTATTACAATCAAAGTGAGAGGATAATACATACTAGTGCATCACTATTTATTTCTTTCTATTTCTTTTTCTCTCTTTTCATACACAGTGGATAAATTAGGATAGATAGAGCTTCACAAGTGTATCAGGGGAACTAGCCCTTAAATCTAGAGATTCATCTAAAAGAAATTATCACCCACATCAAAGAGATGATTCCATTATGTTTCTTTGATGAAGAATACCGAGTTTCTCTTCAAGGGTGAAAATCCAAGAGTCAACAGTTTTTGGCATGCCTAGTGGGACATTTTGTCCTACAAGATTATTCAAGATTGGTACTAGTCTTGACATTATTGAAGAAAAGATACATTTGTATTTAGTACTTGGTGAATCTATTGAAGAATCTAGATTCTTTATTGATTATTAGTTCTATTTTCTATGCCAAAGGTGATAACCAAATCTACTACCACTCATCTACCTTTAACATTTGAAGAATTGCCTCCATATTGTAATAAAAGCTCCAATTTTGGTAATGCTCATCCTTATAAACTATATTTTGTATGTAAAGCTTCCAAGTCTATATTACATTCCTTTTATAATATTCATAAAGATCCTATTATGGTTAGAAGATAACCTTTTGTGCCTTTTATAGGGGCATATCCCTTACATCTTGCCCAATATAATCAAATTTTAGGATCTACACTCAAAAGTGTCCCATCTTTTAGTGTAGATGGTCTAATTACCAACATTAAACATATCAAAAATATAGAAAATCCTTGTAATATTCATAATATTATCCAATAAAATTTGGCTCTTAGGTTTCTAGCCTTGTCCTTCAAAGGAAAAGTTTTGTACTAGTATGGGACCCTACCTATAAATTCTATTAACTCATGGGATGAGTTGGGAACCCTATTGACTAATAGATTCAGAGAAAAGAGTGATCACTTATCTCTAGCTAAGTAATTAACCATAATAAAGAGGGCACCTCATAAATTCATATAAGATTTCAATACTAGATTTCAAAAAACATGGGATAGGATTCTAATTCTTGTAAGGCCAACAACAAATTATGCATTTTTGTACTATTTGAAAGCATTGAATAGTGACATTGCTATGATGATCCAGTCCATGGGTGGAAACACATTTCTTGTTGTATAAAAAATAGCCATAAATGCTAAGAATTATCTTATACATGTAGGAAAGATAACTCCTAGACCTCTAATGCCACTTTTCCTTGATTTGCCTTCTCCTAGTCAAAGTATGCCTTTTGTAACCCCTTTACTTACTCAAGAGAGATCTATTATTTCTCCTTCAAATGAGACTCATGAAGTCAAAATTATACTTCAAAGTATTACCAATGAATTAGTTTCTCTCAAAAGGCAATAGGCTCAAGGTTATATGCCATATCAATCATATAATCAATTTGGTGGGCAAACAAGTAGTCCACCCTTCTAAAACAATAATCAAGGACAAGGTCAAATCACCCATATCAAGCCTTACCAAAATTATAATACCAATGCTTCCTCATCCTCCAAATCATTATTTCCCGCTTAAAACAATTTAGTTCAAGAGAAAGCCAATTATCCACCCTTTGAACATGGCCAAGATTAGGTGGCTTATGCCAATGAAATACAAAATCAAGTTATGTCTACACAAGGTGATCAAACATCTCACTTTTTAAATTTTGAGATGCCATTGAAAATTAAGATGGATGGAAGATAGCCTTAGTCTGATTCCACCCTCATAAATCATTTAGAGGGTGAATTTTATGAAATTAATTATGTAGGGAATAAAAGCAATCAACATACTAGTGGTGCTTCTGACACTAGGTCTAAGAGGAGAGTTGTTGATGAAGTTTAGGGAACCAATCAAGGAATAAATTAAGGAACCATTCAAAGACATGTTGTGACCCATATAGTATCTTAGATGAGATGTGGGCCTATTTTAACTCCTAAACCATAATAAAATTAAAAAATTCCAAGTTTAAAATCAACTTCTACAACTCTACCTCCATATGCTACATCACAAGGTGCAAATGTTCAAAAATAAAATACCAAAGTAAGTAATCTTTCCATTAATGTTGTATATTAGATTAAAAAGATTCATATGAAAATTTAATTATGGTATTCTCTATCACTTCCAAGATATAAAGATATGTTACAAAAGGAATTGCATGGATTGGGTAAATAAGCTGACTCATTACAACGTGAAAATGTAGTTTTGGCTAATAAAACTCAATTTGTAGATAATCAAGTAAAGAGGGATGATAATACTCCTCCTCTATAATTATCTATAATAATTGGTGAATTTTTTGTTCATAATTATGTCATAGATAGTGGAAAAAGCACCTTAGTTATGCCTATATGCATAGTAGACAACTGGGTCTCAAATATGAACCAATGACTAAAGGAGTTTTGTAATTAGATGGATCACCAGCCAAAACCTTGGGGATTGTGAAAGGTTTGAATTTGACCCTTCATGATTTTCCTAATTTTTAAATTATTCATGATGTCATGGTAGAATATTTACCTCCTTATTTTGTTTTTTCTTTTTTAAGGGATTTCATTTCTAAGATAGGTGGATATCTGGTAGCCAATTGGTCATACGTGGTGTTTAGAAAAAAAATATGGTACCAAATTGAAGATTGATTTAAAACCCATTAATAGATATAATTTGGAATGATATTCACCTAATTTATCAAATTTCAACTATGCTATCATTGATGAAGAAGAGTTTCACATTGACTAATCCCTATCATCTTCCCTTGAAGGAGTTTTTGACTTGTTCCTAGATGAGTGGGGAGATAACAACTATGAACATGATCCATAAAAATTTATTGAAGAATACAGTCTAAGAGTCTAATATATGCATGAGAAAGACTCTTTCATGCCTAATTTTATGAAATCAAATGAGGATGTGAATGACATTTGGAAACTTTTATTTGATGGATCTAGAAGCAAGATTGGTGCAGGTCGTAGAGTTATGTTAGTTTCACCTTCAAAGGAAAGGTATTTTTAAAATTTCAACTTTCAGATTTCAATTCTCTTATACTTTCAACATATTTGAATATGAATCCCTCATTCATAGTTTAGAATGGGCAAGGAAAAGAGGTGTCAAATAATTGCAAGTATTTGGTGACAGTGAACTAGTTGTCAATCAAGTAAGATGGCAAAATTTGACTAAAAACTCCTTGCTCAAATATTAAAAACATAGAGTTTGATATCTTGTAAAAGAATTCATGGCATTAAACATTACCTCTATTCCAAGACAAGATAATAATCATGATGATAGGTTTGAATATATTGGTGCTCAATTTGACGTTTTAAAAGGCATAAGAGAAGGTAGGGGTGAGCCCCATCTGAAGGTGATTGTGAGACCTTCTATACTAGACAATGTCACCAATTGGTAGGTTTTTGACAATGATCAACAAATATCACTTTTATTACAAGAATAAGTTGAGTTCTCTACCAAAAATTAGTCTAAGCTATAGTAGCAATATGGAAACTAGATTGTCCAGCTAAAGTATAATAAGCTTCTTAAAGGTTTAGTGACTCTTGAGAGTATTTTCAATGAAGATGACTAGCTGAAGAAGGAAAAGGTATTCATGTCCACTAGGAAAGAAAACCATGAAATGATAGAAATATTTAAGGATAAGCTACATGTACTTGGGAAGGTATGCACTAGTTAGGAAAAACATAGTGTCATTTAATTATGTAAAGATTTTAGTGATATTTTTGCATGGGAGTACATTGATTTGAAGGGTTCTAACCCAATCTTGGCTCGACACACCATAGATTTGGATGAAGATGCTAAACCCATTAAACAAAGGCAAATACCAATCAATCCAAAGATTGAACCTTCTATGAGGAAAGAGCTGACTAAATTGATTGAGTCTAGAATCATTTTTCCTATTAAGCATTCTTCTTGGTTGGCCAATTTAGTCCCTATTAGAAATAAAAATGGAGAAATCAAGTTGTGTGTTGACTTTATGGAATTGAATAGAGTATCTTTGAGGTATCATTATCCTCTCCCTTCCATAGATCAAATTCTGTAGGTTATAGCTGGTAGTGAAATATTTTCTCCCCTTGATGGCCATTTTGGATATAATCAGATTCTAGTCAATGAAAGTGATCAATATAAGATAGAATTTACCACCAAATGGTGCACATATGCCTACAAGAAGATGCCATTTAGATTTTCAAATGTTATATCCACTTTCTAATGTGTAATAAATATGGCTTTCCAAGGGTTGATCAATGACATTGTGTTGGTTTATCTAGATGATGTAATAGTTTTTTCTAAAGATGTGAATGACCATTTTAAACACCAAAGATAGATATTTGAGAGGTGTAGAAATTTTTTAATCTCTCTAAACCCAAAGAAGTGTGTATTTTTTAGTCATGAGGGCAAGCTCTTGGGGCACATTATTTCAAATAAAGGTCTATCCATTGATACAAAAAGGGTAAGTGTTATTTTAGCATTGTCTTTGCCTAAAAACAAAAAGGGTTTACAAAGTTTCTTTGGAAAGATTAATTTCATTAGGAGATTCATTCCTGATTTTTTGAAACTGGTCAAACCCTTGACCTCCATGTTGAGAAAGGATGAGACATTCACCTGGATAGGAAAGAGAAGATAAAGTTTTGAGGAGATTAATAAAACCATTTCTCAAGCTCCTACTCTAGCAAGTCCTAAATTCTATAAGGATTTCAATATGTACACTTTTGGAAATGAAGAGGTAATTTTTGCCATGCTGACCCAAGAAAATGATGAAAATTTGGAACAACCTATTACCTTCTTCAGTGAAATTTTAGAAGGCTATGAGGTAAAGTACACATACATTGCAAAAAAGTGCTTGTTGTAATTAGAAGTTTAAATAAATTTAGGCACATGTTATCTAGTAATAAAATTCACATTTGTGTGTCTCATCCTAGTGTGAGGTATTTTCTATTGAGCAGAGACTTGAATGAGAAAAGGGTAGGATGGATAAAAAAAAGTAATGGAATATGATGTAGAGATCAAGACAACCAAGCTAGTGAAAGGGAAAGGACTGTGCGAGCATCTTGCCTCATATTTGAAAGAACAAAAGAGGTTGTTTTGACACTTTATGATGATCTTGTAATAGTTGCACCTTTAGTCACAAGAATTTGGACACAAGACATGATCCACTTCCTTCAAATTGGTGAGTGTCCATAAGGTCTCGATAGATCCAAAAGAAGGTATTATAGACTACAATCTATTCCTTATGTACTTGTGGATGAAGTACTTTTTAGAAAATATTTTCCAAGTGTAATTTTGAGATGTATTGAGTTGGAATAGATTGACAAAGTATTACATGAATTTCATGATGGCCCAACTAGTGGTCACTTTACTCCCAGAACCACCGCTACTAATATCATGAGGGTTGGTTATTTTTGGCCTATTTTGCTCAAAGACACCCATGATTGGGTGAGAAATGCTATAAATGTGCCCTATTTGATGACAAATAAAAACTATCTACTTTGCCTCTTCATCCAATCCAAGTTGAATAGCATTTTATGTAATGGGGTCTAGATTTCATAGGTATGATCAATCTTCCTTCTAGTGTTGGTCACAAGTGGGTGTTGATAGCCACTAATTATTTCACTAGATGGGTTGAAGATGTAGCCCTTAAAGAGGCCAATGAAAATTCAGTCATGGATTTCTATGAGGACATAATAACAAGGTTTGGATCTCCCTCAACCATGATCTCAGATAATGCATTGGCCTTTTTAGGAGCCAAGATAAGTGAATGGGTCTTGAAACATGGCATTTACCTCATCACTTCCTCTAACTACTATCCCCAAGGAAATGGACTAGCAGAGTCCACAAACAAGAATTTTATCATAATCATTAAGAGGATAATGGAGGAAAATCAAAGCACATGGCACACTAAGTTGAAAATAGCCCTTTGGGCTAACATAATCACTCCAAAGAGGGTAATTGGAAACTCCCCATATACACTTATGTATGGAAAGAAAGCTAGACTTCCTATTTCACTTAAATTGCCAGCTTTAGATCTCACTCATCAATTGTAGTTGATGGAGAATGATAACATGAGAGTCATATTATGTGAACTGATGGAGCTCGAAGAGGTAAGAGATTAGGCAATGTATACCTTGACAAGTCATTATCAGTAGACAAAGAATCATTTTGATAAGTCTATACCAAAGAGTTTTAGAGAAGGGAAATTTATTCTTAAGTGGGATGAAGATAGGGTGAATCCTGGGAAACACACAAAGATTGATGATTTATGGAGTGGCCCATACATGATCACATAGTGTAAATAACATAATGATTTTCAACTTTCAAATTTGGATGGAGAGGAGGTGCATATCCCAATTAATGGGATATATCTAAGGCATTATTACTAAAGTTTTTTCTTCTATTATACATATTTATTATATTTTATTTGTGTTCCCTAAGTGCTTATGCACATGTGTGTGTTTATCTATGTCTTGTTCAATTCGGTTGGGTATTGTTGTTTTTGTCTATGTTTTCCTTGTGTTTTGTTTTGGTAGAATCCTTGATAGTCATGTTCAAGAATTCATTGACTCTGTTGGCCCTTGAGTGGATAGGGCTACCTGGTCTAATTAGTATAGAAATCATACTTCCCCTGTAAGTCACCATTTGTTTTACCAAATTTTGATCTTTCAAATTCAAATTGGCCACCCATATTGAAAAAAATAGTTGTTTATTAATATGTTTGGTTGAGTCTAGTGTGTGTCTTTGTCCAAAAAAAATCTTTTTGAAAATTTCACGGTGAACATTCAAGTATTTCCCTTCAGAAAGATTTCTTTGGGTTCTTATTCAAGTGTTTCTCCTTTCAAGCTTTGTTTCAAGTATAAGTGAATTCTTTTAGACTTTTGTACAAGACTATTTCTTTCAGGTTTTTTGCCTGAAATAATTATTTCAAGTTTTTTTCCCAAAAGAATTATTTTATAAATTTTTGCCAGAGCCTCAAAGTCTTTCTTTTGAACTTTTTGTCCAAGATAAATCAATTGAATTTCTATAGGCTTTTTGTCTAGGACTTTATTTTTTAAGGTCCTTTTCAATTTCTCTGAAGGATATCTTCCAAGCTGAAGGGTACTTTACAACTTTCCCTAAGGGCTCTTTTCAAGCTAGGTGGACCTTTTCAATTCTTCTGAAGGGTCATTTCTTGTAGGAAAATAATTTACATTTCTTTTGAAGGACACTATCACTTTTTCTAAAAGGTGCTTTCAAATTTTTTGAGGGACATTTTTGAATCCAAAGGTATAAGATAACTTTTCCATAGGGCACATGGACATTTGCCAAAAGTCTGAAGTGATCATTTCAATTTATCCAAAGGGTAGGTGCACCATTGTAATTCTTCTAAAGGGTTAAATAGCTCTTCTGAAGGGTCTTTTTCAATAAATCTAAAGGGTAGGAGTACCTTTTCAAGATTGTTGAAGGGTCATTTCTAAAGAGATCAAGTGAAAGAAAAAGGATTTATTGTAGGAAAATTATCTGAGATAATTTCCTTGCAAACATAAGACATAAAGGACTCTTCCAGATAAATTGTCTGAAGGAATTCCTTTAGAAAAAAATCAAAAAGAAGATAGAGACAAAGAGAAAATGATTTATTTCAAGAATTGTTTTTGAAAGAAATAAGCAAGACATTTTCTTGAAAGAAATAATAAAGACAAAAGGACCAAGTAAAAGACAGACAAATTGTCCAAGGAAAATACCAAAGCGAAGAAATAAGAGTCTATGAGAATCTTTGTAGATAAATTCTCTACAAGAATGTTAAAAAACAAAAGTTCATATAAAATACCTGATGACCCATAGAATGTCAAATTCAAACTATGAGGAATAGTCATTAAGTTTAGATTAGAACCTAAATACAAACAAGAGAATGAAAAATGTGCATAACAAATGATGACCCATTAAATAGAAACCAAAGCCAAAGCAATATGGACTCAGTAATAGCAAAGGTTGTTCTTGTAACTGTCAATGGAAACTATTCCTATTCTTGATTGACCCATGTTAAATTGATCTTACGATCTCAATCATTCAATATCCCTTTAGAAAACTATATATATGTATTCAGACTATTCTTAGAGGAGCCTCCATTGGTTAATGAAAAAACTCTAACCAGATTTGTATTGAAAACTCTTGAAGAAAGTAAGACAAATTCTATCACTCACACACTACATTTTTCTATATCAGTTTAACATCATGTTATTCTCATTTAGTGAAAGTTGTCTTTCCTTACTTGTTATCCTTTATTACCCACCAAATGTGTAGATAGATCTTTGTTACAAGTCCTTGTTAGTATTCTCTAATTAAGTGTATAGACATTTCGAAAGTGGTTCAAAGTCATATTCTTTTTTAGAATTGTCTGTTTCCCTCTTGAATGTTGAATAGCTTTTGAATCTAACAAGTGAAACACTAATGTAACAATGCATAAAGGGTCATGAGTCTTGTGTAAGGAAACCTTGTCATTCTTTAATTAGTGATTACAATAAGGAAAATACATATTGGTGTATTACCATTTATTTCTTTTTGTTGTTTTTTTTTCTCTCTTTTCATACACAGCCAATAGATTAGGATAGATAGAGATTCACAAGTGAATTAGGGGAGCTAGCCCTTAAATATATAGATTCATCTCAAATAAATTGTCACCGATAGCAAAATATATGATTTCATTGTGTTGCTTAGATGAAGAATATTGAGTTTTTCTTCAAGGGTGAAAATCCAAGCGTCAACACCACCTTCACCCTATTTACCATATTCCTCCTTTGTCATATTTACTCCATTTATCCATATATATATTTTTATATGTGTAACCTTAACCATTTACCAAACAAAAATAAGTTATCCCTTTGACCCTTTCCATTTTACCAAACTGCAAATCATCATTTTGACTAGACCAATTTTCAGCATTAGCATCATTCCAACTAATTGCTTCATTTTGGTCATCTTAGCAAAGCATTTAATTTTATTAATTAATTTGATATTATTTTTTGTTATTAGTTTCAGTTTGATGCCATTTCATGAAAATTATATCATTCTTATTCATCAAACTTAAGTGTTTAAATCAAGTGGACTGACATCCTCCTAGAAAGCTTCTGCTTCTAAGATCTAGCTCACATTAGGTAATCCACCCATCTACTTGTCTAATAGAAAAGTTTCTTTTAGTGTTTTCTTACTTAAAGGTCATCCTCCCAATACAAAGAAGATCTATCCATAATCATTTGGATTCCATGCATGCACATTTAATAGATTTTTCTACACACCGTATTCCTAGTTTCTTTCTTTTCAAAAAAATTAAGAAAAGCAAAAAAATTGAGAGAAACATTTTGGCAAACCTAGTGGGACCCCTTATGGGTACATAATTATTAAGGCATATAGCTATATTTAGTGAAATTTCAATTTTCTTGCATTTTTTTAATTTCTAAATTTTTAAAAAGAAAAACTTCTTTCCTTTCTTCATTTCCAAAAAAAATGAAAAAAAAATCATGCTAGGGATGGTTGCATTTTACATCTTGCATATATGTGCATTTTAGCTATTCCTTGTTTGCATGAAAAGACACCAAACTCTTCTTTTGGGTTAAAATTGAGTGTATTCATGGTATTGACTACTTAATAATTAGCTCACCTAGATTAGTTAAATGCATTATGAATTAATCATAGCACACATATGTTACACTACCAAACCACACACACAAATTAAACATCAAAACTTATTTGAGATAAGGCCCATTGAGATTTCATCACCATTTAGATCACCTTAACCTACCCAAAATTCCCACTTGGATTTCATCACCAAGAGGAGGACCCACTCCATTCCCTGGTGGAGTATAAACTCTATACAAATGGTATATAATGGCTAAGTGATTATATTAGCTATGGGATCGTGAAGTGAGGTTAACAAGCCCCCAGTATTAGGCCATGTACTCAGTCTAGTGCAGATTATTTGAGCACCAAAATTCAACCTAAAACCATCTTTAGATGACTTTTCTATTATCTAACTTACAATCTAATTCCCCCTTTCACACTCTTTAAGGCAATACCCAAAAGTGATTTAAACTAAATCCTAGGATTAATTTCACTTTAGTGTGTGCTTTGGGGTTTTGTTTGTTTGTTCATTGTGTGAGGAAATAGGTTCATTATCCATTTATAAATTTATCATAAGATCTTAACAAGACAATAAGTGAAAAACCAAAAAAAAACCCACCACCATCTTCTTCTTCATCCTCATTTATGGATTATACCTCAGGCATTGATAGATCACCCCATGCTTCACCACACCATTCTCCCCCACCTACAATGCCTACAATAGTCCCTGAAGGTGATTAAAAATTTACTGCCTTTTTGGACAATAATTTGATTGCTTTACAACACTATCTTAATACCTTAGCCTACCATACTTCAATGGCTTTAGTTTCTCCCATGGATCCACCCTATGGTATGCCACCCCACCTTATGGTTGGTGTTACAGCATCCCATCCTTTTGTTATCCAAGCTTCATCTTCTATCATTGCTCCATCTACCACCACCACCCAAACATATGTTACCCCAACCAATACCTCTAACTTTGGTTGAATTTTACCCCTTGTCACTTCTACCGCTTTTGTCAATGTGGTATCTTCCACACCCATTTCTACCACTCCCTACAACTAAACCAATATACCAAACTCAACCCCCTTTCATAACTTGGTACTCTCCATACCACAAACACTTCCCCATATACTCACTTTGGTCACTACCCACCTTTAACCAACAAACCCACTAATCACTTTGATACCATACATAAACCCCCAACATCAACCCTCCAACACATACCCATGACATCTTATCAATATATTCCTAACACACAAGTATACATACCTTCACCTTCCACCCAATATTATGTGACCTAACACACACACATGAAATCATCTAAACCAGCCACTAGTTATTCCCATGTCACCCAGACCCAACAAAATGTGTCATATACCTATCCAACCCAACAACCCCAAATAGACTTAGTCAAGATGATAATGGATAAAATGACTACCCTTGAGTCGTCCATCCCAGGATCACATAACCTTATCTCTTATGACCAAATTTGTAATGAACCCATCCATCCATGTATCCCTCTCCAACCATATCCTCCACAATGGGAATTGCCAATATTCTCTAAGTTTCAAAACAAGGAGCCCCCATAACATTTAAGAGAATTTAGGCATGCATGTTACTTGATTGTCCACGATGATGCTCTTATCATCCATACATTTTCTATGTCCTTATCGACCAACATTATATTGGTATAGTCCCATCCCAAAACACTCCATCTTCTCCTTCACCCAACTAGCCCAAACTTTTTTGGATCATTTTTTGATCAATATATCCAAGAAAGTTTCTATTACCAACCTCTAATCCATTCAATAATTTGAAGATGAATCTATTACTAATTTTTTGGCTTATTGGGGAGCCTAATCAATCAAATTTCCTTTTCATTTCCTCAACCTAAGCTTATAGAGATCTTTGCCCGAGCATGTGAAAAACACATTTCATCCACATTATGTGTCCAAAGATTTCAAACATTTGATGAAGCTTTTACCATGGCTCACAAACTAGATAATAGAGCCATTGATGAGGGAAGATTAAAGTTAAAGAAAAAAAACCCAACTTACAAACCTAATGATCCCTCTTCTTCCAAACTAAACAACCCAACCAAAACCAATTCCAAGAGCAAAGCCACTATCAATGCTATTGTCTCAAAGCCACACCTCTACCATCTAGCAAAAAATAGAATTCAAGGAACCAAACCTCTAACCCTTTAAAATATATAAACTAAAACCAAAGGAACCAAACTTAGAATAACCATAAGCCACTAACTCCACGTAGAGATCCTTATCATTCTATTTTTGAAAAGTCACTAAAAGCCAATATCATCTAACTTCTACCAATTAAATCACACCAATAGTTTGATGCTTCTCACCCCATGCCTAATTGGTATAATGAGAATAACAATTGCACTTTTCATCAAGTCATAGGACATGACATCAACAGGTGCAATACCTTTAAATACCTTGTCCAATCCCTCATTGACAAGGAGGAGCTCACATTGGAGAATATTAATACACCATCAAACCAAACCCTCAACATATTCCACAATCCTTTTCCTAATCATGCTCCTTTTACCCCTCATCATTAAAATAAACCCAAATCATCACATGAGGCACATACTATTAATGTGGTTACTAGTGAACCCATTGAGGAAGGAAATGTTACCTCAACTGCTTCTTTCCCCATTCCCCTAATGGAAGAAAAATGATTGCCTTCTATTCCTTTGGATACCCAAACAAAGGAAGAAACCATATCCACACCTCCATTTGAGGACACCACACCTACCTCCCCTATCATAGAACCATCCACCCCATCTTTGAAAGCTATCTAACAAGAGAAGATGGATCCATCCACCCAACCTCTAATTACAAAACCTTATATTAGAGGTCAAGATAAAAGTAAGGAAACCAAAATATAACATCTAACCCCTTCTTTGGCAGACCAACCTAGCCCTTCTAAACCAACTAAAACCTCTACCCAAACAGCCAAAACCTCCTCCAAATTGATTGACCCTCAAACACCTAAAACCACCAAGACAACTAAAGTGACCAAATCCCCTCTAAATCAACAACTAAAATAACCAAAGAGGTAAAATCACCAAAGGGCCCAAAAACCCAAACTTTACCTCCCTCAATCTTGCCCTCCATTCTGGGTCCCCATCCCTCTACCTTAAATACAAAGTCCACCATTTTTACCAAAACCCCACCACCTTTATTGGTCACACCTTCATACTTGCTTTCTAAAGCTCCTTTCCCCACCACATCAATAATTCCTAAGTTACCTACCTTACCATCATCTACCTCTAGCTCGTTAACCATCTTACCCAAACCAAAATCATCAACCAAGTATACCACCTTACCCAAGACATCTATCACCAAACCCCTTTCCCCACAACCTTCTACTTACACACCCAAAACAAAAATCGCTAAACCTCTACCACCTTTAGCTGAATCATACTTGACCATCCTCTAGTGGTTATTTCAAACTCCTTCTTTGAGCTTACCACCCATCAAACCCTTTAAACCTTCACATACCAAACCCTCTTGGCTCAATGATAACTTGATATGTGCATATCATAGGGCACTAAGACATTAAATTGAGAACTATAAATCTCTCCAAGTGCTTGTTCACAACTTTTATGAAGATGATGATTTATTATCAGACAAACCTCCTTTATCCCCATTGTCAATCCAACCACCAACTCAACCCATCTAATCTTTGATGTCACCCAAAAGTGAAGAGGAGGAATTGAAGTAACCATCCAATCCATAAAACCTCCTTATCCACACTATTCACATGATTACCTAATCTTGGACCCAAAAAAGGATAAAAGGAAGACTAAGGCATCTATTCCTTAGACTTAACCTTCCCTAAACTCTCAAGATAATAATTGATGAGCTCAGAATATAGCTCATTCTGACACAAGAACTCTTTCAAATCATCTCAAATAGGATACTATCTTATGAAAATCATAGGTTGTTAAGTAACTATTATATGGAAAATAGGTATTTTTTTGTTTATGATTAACCAAAGACTAAACCTGCACTTTGCCATTAACATCTAACATAATTGCATGTTCTAGTGATTATCTGATTAAAAGGAATACTCAAAGATAGGTGATTCCAATAGCATATAAAGGAAGTTTGATTCTAATTTCTATTTAACAAAGCTATGGACTCCGCAGGCTCAGAACTACAGACTCTGTAAGCTCAAAACTATGGACTCTTTAGGCTCAGAACTATAGACTCCATAGGCTCAAAACTATGGACTCCATAGGCTCAAATCTATGGACTCTATAGGTTCAAATCTATGGACTCCACAAGCTAAAATCTATGGACTTGACAGGCTGGAATCTATGAACTGTACAGGTCACTTCTTCCTACTATGTAGGGTCAACTCTAAGGACACAATGGAAACAAGGAGTTGAATGAGCCAGCTGGTAACTAAATAAAAGGAGAAGAATCATTCCAAATGGTGTTTGCCAAAAAGATCGACTGTTTGTTATTTTTAAGGATTTGTTCATAGTATTTTAAGACATCTAGATTCTAGTTATATTATAAATTAATACTCCTATTTTCTTGTATAATTGGATTTCTAGGAAATCCAATCCTCTATATTCAGATGATCAGATTAACTAGGAATCCCTATTTTACTGCATATCTATTCTAAGTTAGTTGTATTGACATATAATGAAGAACATGTTACATCAAATGAATAATAGATAATAGAGATACAAAAGACAATTTTAAGAAGGCATGTTACATAATACAATCTAGCTACAATTGTTTGCATGAATTATTATTAAGGATTGATTAAGTTTTATTCCTGAATCTGAAAGGAGCAAGGGCCCACTCTGCTCAGACTTAGGAATTGATACAGGTATTTAGGTAATCTTATGTTCATTCTTAAATTTGAGTTAAGTATTTTGGTAATAATTGAATTTCCTTAATACAATTAGATTTAGAAAGCATAAAGTATTCCTTTATTCAAAGCATTTCTTTTCCAGCAAGTGTGTATTTATTTTCTAGCAAGTGTGTATTTATTTTCCAACAAGTGTGTATTTCTTTTCCAGCAAGTGTGTTATTTCATTTTTTTAGAAAAGTGTGTCATTTTCTTTTCAGTAAATGAGTGGCTTGTCAAGTTCTTTTGTTTATTTCCAGCAAGAGTAAATTCATTAGTTCTAGGAACATTTATAGATAAGGATAGATTAGAACCAACACAACACCCCCACATAGTATACATCTAGATCTATTATCCTAAGCCTTACTAAAAATAGCTTTGGACACCAGCCCTGGTTGATAAGACATCAATCTGAGCATTGATTAAATGAGAGCTATAACGATAGCTCATCATTTTTGGCACCATTGCCAGGGATCACAGTGTTAGTAAGGTAACCATTATTGGTCTAGAGTAAAAAACTATAGAAAACCTACAAAAAAATTAAAAAAATATTTAAGTTGATGAACCATCCCAGAGATTCTAAAGGATGATTCATTCCAAAACCTCCACCAGAACCACAGGTTGAGACTCCAACATCTTCACGTAGTAAATAAAAAGACATAAGTGAAACTCATCTACAGGGATCTCTAGAAATAAGGATAGAAACCAAGATACTACCACAAGCAAGCCCAATTGGACAAATTCCTGAAGATCAATCTCTCATAGGAAGACATCGCTTAGGAATTGCCAAAGATTTGGAAGAAGCATTTCAAATATCCATAGCTGAGGAAGATTTTGAAAACCTTGAACAACCCACAATCAATACTAAAAACATCCAATGGGAAGATAACCCTAGTTTTGAAACTTCATCTGAAGAAGAGAATATGGCTCTTCAACAAAATCTACCAAATCCACAACTGGCACAGGGAAGGACTTTCTCTTTTCCTATTGTTACAGATCCTACTATTAGACCCCCATGAAAAATATTTCACCTACAAATTTGCCAAATTTATGGGGGAGATCTACTGAAGATCCTGATCAGTTTTTGTTTGAGTTCAAATTTTGTGTTAAACCTATGACTATACCACAAATAGCCAGAAATTAAAACTATTTCCATATACACTTAAAGATTTAGCCATGAGATGGTTTATGGGATTACTTGGTAATTCCATTAGAACATGGGATGACATGGTAATAGAATTCTTAAACAAATACCAAGATTACTGTAAGGTTCGAGAGAGAAAGGAAGACTTCTTCAAAATTAAATGGAATGAAGATGAATCTTTAGAAGATTATTTGGACAAGTTCATATTCACTCATAAAAGAAGTAGTTATCCACTCACTGAAGAAGTCCAAAAATTAGTCTTTTTAAAGGGATTGGATGAAGACACTAAGGATGCTTTAAACCTGATGGGAGGAGGAGACATAAATAAACTAGCTTTTGATCAGATTTCTAAGCTGTGTACCAACTATTTTGGAACAAAACTTGGAATTAGGAGAGGGAGAGTTGGGAAATCTAATGAAGTTGGAAAAATAATGGAAGAATTTGCAAAATTTAAAGATAGATATTCTGGTAACATTAAATAGTACTTTAGATGGCCTTCAAGCTAGGGCTAATGCAATAGAACCATTAGCAATTTACTATCCTAAGTGTACAAAAAAACATGCACTTAGAGATTGTCCCTTAGACAAAACCAACATTTCATCATGTGGGATCTGTGATACCATAGATCATGATACTAAAAATTGTTCATTATTGCCTGCTTTGAAGAATCAAATGAAAACACGGAGCCAATATATTAATGAAATAAATTATATACAGAGACAAAACTTTGTCCCACAAAACCAGACACAAGGACAATTCAATGTAAGAAATCAAGTTAACCCATGGATGGCACCATGGAATGTTCCATTCCTTCCACCCTTTTCGAATCAACCTCAAATTCCACTAATCCAAAACCCATGGGGGTGACAAGAGTGGACACCAACATCTCCTTGGATGGTGCCACCATCATAGCAACAATGGGCACCACAATAGTAGTGGATGCCATAGCAATATCAGCCATGGAATCAACAATGGAACCCATAGTAGGGTCCACAACATTAATTTTCTCAACCAAGGAAACCACCCCAATAACAAACCATTATGCCACCCCCAGTCATTTAGCAACAAGGGCAAGTAAACCAACATCCAATGCCTACTCAACCAATAGCAAATCCAAAAAACAAACAACCATCACCTGTTTATGTCAATGAACAGGAGGAAACAATAACTATTGGAGTTATTGAGTGTTTTGATATACACTTAAGGTTGGGCAAAACCATACAAAAACCTCCAGTCATCATTTTTGAGATACCTACTAACAATGAAAAAACAAAGTTATCTCAACCAAGTGTGGCACAAAGGGTAACTAGAAGATGAAGACAGCTGATTCTAGCTAATGATGATGAACAAGAAGCTACATATATCTTAGATAGCCTTAAGACAACATCTTCTTTTGTTAAATAAATAAATTTAGATATTGAAATAATTCCTGTTGGACATAATTCTCCACTTATCATAGAACAACTTGCCATAGAAGATGTTGCAGATATGGCCTAAGAATCAAAAATGATGGAGCCATCCCATGTTTCAATTGACATGCAAAGCACTAAGGGAAAAGTTGTGTATGAAGAGAAAGGAGGACCATCTAGTCCAAATGATCTAATTGTATAGTTAACTCTAGAACTATCCCAACTTCAAGCTCTGATCCAATAATAAGTAATTGAAATTACTGAGGTAAAAAGTCAACTTCAAACCAAAGAACATATCACTTCTCTGTTACAACAAAAACTAGATACTACATCTAAAAATCACATTGCAAAAATATAACAGTTGAAGATAACATCTTCTGAACATGAGGTAGAAATTCAAAGATCGAGAATAGAAGTATAGATGCGAGATGTAGAATAGGTAGATGTTTGGGTATATGTAGAAAACTTGAAGAAAGAGAATAGGAAACTATAGAGTATGACAACTTCTTTAGAAAAGCCTTGCATCACTACATCTATTCCTTCCAAGACATATGTTGACCAAGGATGCCAAACCACCCAAAAAGGTAATTTTTATTTGCAAATATTCAATCAAATTAAAGAGTACCTTAAACTCAAATAGAAAAATAAAGCTACACATTCTTCAAACAAATAATTAGAAAAAGAAAAATAGTAATTGGAAATTCAAGTCCAATAATTAGAAGATAAATTACAAGATGCATGCAAACTAGGAGAGTCTCTTTTGGCCTACAGAAATCCTTCTCTTGCATACAGTCTATTCTTGTTTGAACAGTTTTATAGATGGAAACTCCTTAAAATTTCCTATAATCTTCCTTATAAAATCTTGTAGCCAACCACATTCCTTGAAATTTTCTATGATTCATAGCCTGATCAACTGGATTTACTTTGTGAATTTTATCTGCATGATTTCCTCTTAGGAGACCATGACCACAACAAGTTCCTGATAAATTTTCATGTGGGGGAAGTTCAGTTGAGGGCTTTGCACTCTAATTTCAAGAACCAGATTGCATGGTAAAGCCAATTTGAGGAGTATATAAACCATGTCAAAACCACAAGATTGTGTATTAGGCCAACATTCTCTCTGCCAAGATTAGTTAAACAAAACTTCATCTATGCTTACAACAGAGATGAAGTAAAGACATTAGTTGCAAGATTTGTATGACTGCACTATTTCCTTTGATTTATTTACTAGGTAGCATTTTGATGCAGTAGTTTCTACAACTATAAAGAGATGGGATCAATTATCAGTATCCCTAAGAAGAAGAGAAGTAATGTCTCTAAACAATATCAAGTGGAGCACGCGAAGAGAAACCTCAATCCTTGAAATGTTGATTGAAGTCATAAACTTAGGAGGTGAAAATAAATGGATTGGAATGAGATATCGACCCGCTCTATTCATTATCCCTATTTTAGGATGGCAGAATTATTCTCCATAGTCTGATGAACAATTTGATATCTAGAAACAAATGATTCAAGAGCATCAAGGCTTTACCAGCAATGCAGACAGGCACATTACAGATGAATTTGAAGATTATGACTTGAGTAAACATTTTGAAGAGAGATTCAAGAATCATCACCAAAGATAATCAATTTGCAATGGGACTTACAAAAGGTAAAGTTTGGGGGAAATGATGAGCTCAGAATATAGCTCATTCTGACACAAGAACTCTTTTGAATCATCTCAAATATGATATTATCTTATGAAAATCATAGGTTTTTAAGTAACTATTATATGTAAAATAGGTATTTGTTTTGTTTATGATTAACCAAAGACTAAACCTGCACTTTGCCATTAACGTCTAACACAATTGCATGTTTTGGTGATTGTCTGATTAAATGGAATGGTCAAAGATAGGTGATTCCAGTAACATATAAAGGAAGCCTGATTTTGATTTCTATTTAACAAAGCTATGGACTCTGTAGGCTCAAAACTATAGACTCTGGAGGCTCAAAACTATGGACACTACGGGCTCAAAATTATGGACTCCATAGGCTCAAAACTACGGATTCTGTAGGCTCAAATCTATGGACTTTGTAGGCTTAAATCTATGGACTCCATAGGCTAGAATCTACAGACTCGACAGGATAAAATCTACGAACTGTATAGGTCACTCCTTACTATGCAGGGTCAACTCTAAGGACACAATGGAAACAAGGAGTTGAATGAGCCAGCTGGCAACTAAATAAAAGGAGAAGAATCATTCTAGCTGGTGTTTGTCAAGAAGATCAACTATTTTCTATTTTTAAGGATTTGTTCATAGTATTTTAATACATCTAGATTTTAGTTCTATTATAAATTGATACTCCTATTTTCTTGTATAATTGGATTTCTAGGAAATCTAATCTTCTATATTCAGATGATCGGATTAACTAGGAATCCCTATTTTATTGCATATCTATTCTGAGTTAGTTATATCGACATATAATGAAGAACATGTTACATTTAATAAATAACAAATAATAGAGAATACAGAAGATATTTTTAAGAAGGCGTGTTACATAATATAGTCTAGCTACAATTGTTTGTATGAATTATTATTAAGGATTGATTAAGTTATGTTCCTAAATTTGAAAGGAGCAAGGGCCCACTCTGCTCAAACTCAAGAATTATTACAGGTATTTAGGTAATCTTATGTTAATTCTTAAATTTAAGTTAATTAAGTATTTTGGTAATAATTGAATTTCCTTAATACAATTAGATTTAGAAAGCATAAAGTATTCCTTTATTCAAAGCATTTCTTTTCTAGCAAGTGTGTATTTCTTTTCCAACAAGTGTGTATTTATTTTCCAGTAAGTGTGTATTTCTTTTCTTGCAAGTGTGTATTTCTTTTCCAGCAAGTGTGTATTTATTTTCCAGCAAGTGTGTTATTTCTTTTTTTTAGCAAAGTGTGTCACTTCCTTTTCATTAAATGAGTGGCTTGTCAAATTCTTTTGTTTGTTTCCAGCAAGAGTAAATTCATTAGTTCTAAGAACATTTATAGATAAGGATAGATTATAACCAGCACAACACCCCCACATAGTATACATCTAGATCTATTATCCTAAGCCTTACTGTAAATAGCTTCAGACACCAGCCCTAGTTGATAAGACATGAATCTGAGCATTGATTAAATGAGATCTATAATGACAGCTCATCAATAATACCCAACCTTATCCATCTTCAAACAAACCCAAGGTGTCTATCTTAGGTGCCTCCCCATCTAACCCTCCATACCTTAACCCATATGCAATAACCATCTGAAAAGTTATCCTCAACTAACTTCAGCAAACTCCAACAAAGATGAGCTTGTATGAGTTAATCTCTACCTCTCCCCATCACCATTAAGTACTCATAGAGGCTCTAAAATCCATCGATGTCCAACCCAATAATCCTCAGCCTCTATCCAATTTTTTGGTACCCTTCAGACTTCTAACCTTATCACCTTCAAAAATTTAGAAATACCTTTTGTTTATTTAGAGGATCTCAATCCCCCCCTCTTCATTATAACATACATTAATCAAACCTGCATCAAAATGGTGATGATTAATGGGGGAGCTAGCATCAATATTATCTCCTCCCATGCTTATGACCAGCTATAGTTACATAAAAAGATCATGTCTAAAAGATCAATTGTCCTTCATTCTTTCAATGACACTATGGCTACCACCTTGGGCATAGTTATCCTCCATATCTATGTAGGACCTCATACTCTTCTTGAACTCTTTTATGTTGTAGAAGGAGAGTTTCAATACAACATTTTACTTAGACACCCTTGGATTTGTTCCATGAGTTGTGTCCCTTCCACCCTACATTGATGTGTTAATTTTGAATATGAAGGGCAAATTATGACTATCCAAGCTAACCCTAGTCCTTTTACATCTTGAAATATGACATATCAACCAAATGACATCCTTCTTTCTCTTTTATCCACTACATAACCACCTACCAACAACACTCACTAGCCAAAACCCATAGAATTTCTACACCTAATGTTGATGAAGCTTCTACTAGCTCATCTATACCCTCTTCCTAGATTCCTATAGAATACCCCATGATAACCACATTCCAACATCTTTCTTTTGGGGAATATAGACTCTTAGCCTTAGATGCCTTCATTACCCCTGAAGAATATGGGAATATTAGACATGACCCTTCTTAAGACCCTAACATTAGAACCATCATCCCCATTGGTCTCCTTAACCATTAAATGAATTTCATTTATGAGGTACTTGATCAGCCACTTCCAGACCCTACCACTATGTCATCCATCCAACCATTTACCTCTAAATTTTCCTATCTTAGCAAACTAGAGTTTGCTAAGTTGTATCTTCATATATGTGCTTGGAAAGAATTTAGCCTTGATTGCTATTAAAAAGGGCCTCATGAGTTAACCCATCTCAAAACTTTGCAACCTCATGAGTCATTTGACATTGGGTATAAACCACCTCAAGAGTATACCAATTCACCCAAACCCATTACCACCATAGAGGAAGATATCTCATCCTTGCCAAACCAATCGCTTTCTCTACTTGAATACCTTGATATCATCCCCCCTAACTTTTTTTTGATCAATAATGTAGGTTTGGGCCCCCTCATCTACCACAAGAGTGGCCAAACAAAAGTCCTTCCACTAGTACATCCTAAAATGGTAGAGAATGACTCTCCCACCATCAACACCATCCGACATCAAGACGATGATTCCATTCTTACATACCTCAATGCGAGGGATTATTCTATCTACAAATCCCTTCCTCCTAAGGCATCAATTATGTTGAATGAATCTACTATCAATATCAACTTGGGTACTTTGGATAACCCCCACATTGTCAAATTGGGCCAATCATTGAATACCAAGGAACTTTAGGATTTCTCCTCTTTCCTTTAAGACTATAGCATATAATTCACTTGGTTTTACAATGATATGCTTAGGATTGACCCCACCATTACTACCCATAACATAGTCACTCACCATGATGCCAAGACTATTAAATATAAACTTTGATTCATGCATCCTCACATAGCCCTTCTCATTAAAGAAGAGCTTTAGCGTCTCCTATATGTAAACTTCATTCAGCCCAATGACTACCACTAATGGGTCTCAAACATTGTATATGTCACCAAAGTCATTAGAGGTCTACGTATTTATGTGGCATTTCATGACCTTAACCTCAACTACCCCAAGGATGACTTCCCTCTACCTAGCATTAACTAGCTTATTGATCTTATAGCTAGCCATGAGATGTTATCTCTCATAGTTCAGTTTTTGGGTTATAATCAGATCTTGATTGCTCTTAAAGATCAACATAAAATTGCCTTTACAATCCCTTGGGGAACTTTTTTCTATAGAGTCATGCCTTTTAGGTTAAATAACACTAGTGTAACCTACCAATGTGCCATAACTTATATTTTCTATGATATCTTTCATAAGATTGTAGAAGACTATGTGGATGACCTTTAAAAGAAATCCAAACTCTGAACAAATCATTTGACTATTCTTAAAACCATATTTGAATGCCTCATCTTTTATCATGTTCACCTTAATCCCAAGAAATGAAATTTTGGGGTCCTTTCAAGAAAACTTCTTGGATTTATCATCTCTCTTCATGGAATTAAAGTAGACCCTACTAAAATTAGAGCATTTTTGGACATGCCTCCTCTAGCCAACCTTAAGCAGCTTTGTAGCCTACAGGGAAAACTCCAATCTATTCATAATTTCATTTCCCAACTTGTATACCAGTGACAACCTTTCCATCCCCTTCTAAAGAAGGATGTCTCTTTCAAATGGAATAGTGATTTTCAAAAGGTCTTTGATTTGCTTAAACATTAACTTTTGTCACCACATGTCCTCACCCAATCTAAGGATGACCAACCCTTTTACCTATATATCTCTACCACTAACCATTATCTAGGGGCAATGTTGGCTCATCGAGATGAATAACACAAAGAGCAAGTTTTATACTACATTAGTCATACACTTATATAATATGAGACTTGATATACACACACTAAGAAACTCTTCTTATCATTGACCTTCGTGGCCACCAAACTCTGCCACTATCTTCTTAACCATAAAACCTATGTCATCACTAATACCAACCCACTCAAATACATGCACTCTAAACCATACCAAAATTAGTGTATGGCTAAGTGGCTCATGTTCCTAGCTAAATTTGACCTTGAATTCCTCTAACAAAAGTTGATTAATGATCAAGTCATTATTCATCAATTAGTCAAATCTCCTTTAGAAAATAACAAACCACCTCCTCTTTCCTTTCTAGATGAGTCTATCGTGACTCTTTTTCAAGAAAATGACATAACCTACCAAATGACCATGTTCTTCGATAGCTTGAAATGCCAACAAGGAAGGGGTGCTAGAGTTATTCTCATTCCTCTCGATGGTGAACCCCTTAATTTATCCTTCAAACTTGACTTTGAATGCACTAATAATATTGTCAAGTATGAAGCCCTAGTGATAGGTCTCTAAACTACTCAAAGCTTGGGAATTAAGACAATCCATGTCTTTGGTGATTCCCAACTTGTGGTCAACTAGGTCATTGGATCCTATCAATGTAAGAATGATGTCTTGAAAAAATATAAAATTTTAGTTGTCAAACTCTTAAAGTCATTCAAACATTACTAGTGTAATCCATTCCCTGGTCTACCAATAAATTTGTAGATACAATGGCTTTCCTTGCTTCTCAAATCCCTTCTCAGCCTTCCAATTCTAAAATATTTGTAACCACTCATCATTTTACCATACCATCTTATGGCCAATCTAACCTTCCTACCATTTTTAATATAGAGGAATCCCCATCTAACATTTTGTATGACTAAACTTTAAACTACCTCAACCTAGGCATTGTTCCTCCCAACCTCTCTAGGAATTCCTAAAGAGATTTTATTCAGAGTACCTCTTGTTACACCATACTAGGAGGAATCCTTTACAAACATGGTTTTGATGGTCTCCTTCTCCATTACCGACATATCCATGAAACTTCTCATGCCATCAATGAATAACATGATGGGATATCTGGGGGACACTTTAGCGGCCTAGCCGTCACTGAACGTATCCTTTACCTTGGTTACTATTGTCCCACCCTTAACCAATATTGTTTTGATTATGTAAAAAAGTGTGTTAAAAGTCAATAACATGCTAATCTACATCATGTTTCAGCCAATAGCCTCTAAGTATCTAAGGACTTTTGGCCTTTCTCTCAATGGGGGCTTGATCTCATTAGGTGAATTAACCCCCATTATTCATAGTGGCATAGCTCCATCATCATATCCACTGAATACTTCACCAAGTGGGTGGAAGTTATTCCTCTAATCTCTACCAAAATAGAAAAAATTATCACCTTTATCAACCACCATATCATCTATCACTTTGGTGTTCCTCATAAGATCATCATCGATAATGGTAAATCCTTCAAGAATAAGTAATTATAAGGTTTATGTGATGCATTTGGTACCAATTAAGCTTTTCCTCACCTTACCGACCATAAACAAATGGACAAGCAGAAGCCTCTATAAAACCCTCACCAAAATATTAACCAAAGTTTTTAGTGCTTCAAGTCAAGATTGGCACTTGGACATCCCATTCACCTTATGGGCCCATCGCACTATCATTCAAACCTCTATGGGTGCTACCCCTTTCTTTCTAGTCTTTAGAGTAGAGGCAGTATTGCTTCTTGAATTCTAAATCCCCTCTCTTCAGATACCTTTGAAGGAACTCATTTTTGAGGAAGATTTATGTTAGCATCATTTATCTCAACTTGAGCTACTTGATGAGCATCATTTATCATCCCTCACCCACCTCCATATCTATCAATACTATATCACACACACTTATAACAAGCACCTCAAATAATGGGAATTTAATATTGGAGATCTCATCCTAAAAGAAAACCAACATGTGACCAACATGAAGAAAAGTAAATAAATCAAGTTTTATTTTAATTGGCATGGACCCTAAATCATCACCCATAATTATGGATTAGGATCTTATCATTTATCCTCTCTCGAATGCAAACTAGGACATGAGCCTCTCAATACTTTACATCTATGCTATGCCCCTAACCTATTGCATGTATTATGATAGTAATAGCTAACTTGTGGCTTAATTATCCCTCTTTGATGATACATCACACTTATCTATGCATTCATTTGTTTAGTAGGTCAGCCTATGGAGTAACCATGGCCTAGATAGACTATATATAGGAGGTAGTGGGTAATTGTTTATCATCATATTGTGAATTCTTCTCTTATTGAAGCTTTTAGAGGTTGCCCCCTCGAAGTGGCTTGTCTATTATCATATATTCTGATATATTTCAGTCATATTTGGATATCTTTATACTATTCTAATTTATTTTTGAATTTATTTCATTACAAGTGGTATCAGAGCTACGATTTGGGCAATCTTGTGGGTGAAACCCTAATTTTTTAAAATTTGGCTATATCTAAAAGATTTTTGTGAATTTATATGTAATTTTTTTACTAGAGGTGATAAATAATTAAATTAATATTCCATTAAAATTTCAACTCAAATGAATCTGTTTTATAAAAGTTATCTTCATTTTATGTTTTTTCATAAAATTGCTCTATAATGCGCAATTCAAATAATTTTTCTGAGTTATTTACATTTTTGTAAATATTATAAAAATTTGGCTATGGTATGTTTTTTGTATGTTATTATTTGAGGTTGACATAATTCCAAAATCACTTGTTCAAAGTTGGGTCAAAAGTGCCAATCAAGGTTGACATCATAAAGCTCTTTTATGGCAGGTCCACAAACATAGGGCTAAGGAAAGGGTGTCAAAACTCTAGGTAAAACTCCTAAAAATGAAGATATGGATTCAAAATGGGGATTTACTAGATCCTTTGTAATAGGGTTCTCTGACATAGATCACAAAGTGAGCTAGCTTGACTATAGTGTGCAAGGCATTCAAAGTGAGGTGCAAGGCATGCAATCTAATATGAAATCCATACAAGATAGTTTGGTAGATATCATGATGGATTTGAAAAATAATAAGTTAAATTATCCAACTATTTCTATTTCACAACCCCACTAGGGTGGTTCTCCCAACCAATCTACTTCAAATCCAACTACATTTCCACAGAGGAACCTATTACCAAAGGTGGATATGCACAAATTTAACAAAAAGTATCCACTCAATTGGATTAGCCAAATGGATAATTTTTTTGATTTGCATCAGATCCTAGGTGGAAAAAATGTTATCATGGAATCCTTGTATCTTGAACCTGATAAATTCATTTGGTATCAATGGTTGTGTGCTCAAAATAAAAAGATGACTCTAAGTGTCACCTAGTCAGTTTTTACAGAGGAGCTACAATTACACTATGGAAATAGTGTGACAGAGAATTACTTCAACCAAATAGAAAAATTATGATAGACTAGCTCTATCAAGGATTATATTCATCATTTTTAGAATAGATTATTATGTGTGGAGATAATTTTTGAGGATAACTTGAATGACCTATTTTTGGGTGGACTCAAGGACCACCTTTAACATGAGGTATGCATGTTCAATCCACTTAAGATTTCTAATTCTATTATCATGGCATGTAGAGTTGAGGAAAATTTAATAGCCAATAATAAGAATACATTCACTCACTTCAAATATTATAGCATATCGACATCAACATTTCCTCCACCTACTAGATTGACCCCTTAGCAAATTGAAGAGAAGCATGCAAAAGGATTATGTTTCAGTTGTGATAGTAAGTGAAGCAAAGGACATAGATGTGCTAGGAAGAAGTTATTCTACATTGAGGGATCTAATGAAGATGAAGAAGAAGATGATTCCTCCAATGATGATGTGGAAGAGATAGAGGAGGTAACTGAAGATACCCAACCTACAATCTCTTGTTATGCACTTATAGGTATTATCACTCCACAAACTCTTAAGGTGTTGGGTTTCCTCAATAAATAGAAGTTGACAGTGTTGACTGATTCGAGTAGCACACATAACTTCATCAACCATAAGTTGGCCACTCGATTGAACTATTTCATCTACCCAACACTAGAATTTTAGGTCATGATTGTAGACGGTGACATAAATAATTTTTCAAGAAAATGCCATAGTATTAAGCTTACTATAGGTGAGTAAAATCTTGATTCTCCTATGTTTAATATTCGCATGGGTAGCACAAACATTATTTTGGGAGTCTAATGGCTCACAACCTTGGGTATCATTGAGATGAACTTCCAAGAACTATTCATGCACTTTTATTCTGAAGGTAGGAAAATTGAACTATGTGGATTACAGGCAAAATCTCCACAATTGATTAGTTCACATCAGATGACCAAGATGCTAAAAAAGGGGGTAGAGGGAATTATTGCATGATTATGTTCCATAGAAGTTTAACCCACACAGGCATCTACACATCCTAATCTATGGATGATTCTTGATGACCACCCATTTATTTTTGGGGCCATGCCAAAAGGACTACCACTAAAAAGATAACATGATCATGCCATTCAACTATTTCTAGGGAGTCAACCACCAAATATCAGACCATATAGATATCCATATGCATAGAAAATTGAAATCAAAAATATGTTCCATGAGATGTTAGAGGTAAGGATCATCAAGCATAGCCAAATTTCATATTCATCACCAGTGGTCATGGTGTGGAACAAGGATGACACATGGAGGATGTGCCTAGATTATAGGGAACTCAACAAGTACACCATCAAAGATAAGTTTCCTATTCTAGTAATTGATGATTTACTTGATGAGTTACATGGTGCTAATTATTTCACAAAATTGAAGCTTCACTTTGGGTACCATCAAATTAGAATCAAGGATGAAGATGTTCATAAAACTACTTTTAGAACACATGAGGACCATTATGATTTTTTAGTAATGCCATTTGGTCTTACAAATGCACCATCTAGTTTTCAAAGCTTGATGAATACTATTTTTTAGCCTTTTTAAAGGAAGTTTGTTTTGGTTTTCTTCGATGACATATTGATTTATAGTCAGACATGGGAATCACATGTGAAACAGGTGTTGATAGTTTTGGAGTAGCAGCTTTAGATGAAGCCATCCAAATGTGCTTTTGGAGTACATGAGGTAAAGTACCTAGGTCACACTATATCTCATGAATGTGTGAAATTTGATCCCCAAAAGATCAAAGCTATGATGGAATGGCCCATGCCAAAAACTCTCAAAACCTCTTAGGGTTCTTAGGACTAATAGGTTACTACCGAAGATTTGTTAAAGTTTATGGCAGCATAGCAGATCCACTCACTACATTGCTAAAGAAGGATGCCTTACATTGGAATGATGCCACCACCAAAGAATTTGAGAAACTAAAAGTAGTTATGTGCACTGATTTAGTTTTGGCTACTCTAGACTTCTCAAATACATTCATTATTGAATGTGATGCCTCTAGATC
This sequence comes from Torreya grandis, assembly GCA_037957365.1. Classification (NCBI taxonomy): domain Eukaryota; kingdom Viridiplantae; phylum Streptophyta; class Pinopsida; order Cupressales; family Taxaceae; genus Torreya; species Torreya grandis. The sequence goes on along the minus strand of JARHVA010006495.1, from coordinate 106,919 downwards.
TAGGTTTGGAATAGTACTAATGCAGGAAGGAAGACCCATTGCATTTGAGAGTCATCAATTCAAAGGTAAGAATATAAAAAACCTATCTATGAGAAATAAATGGTGGCTATTCTTCATGCAATTAAACAATGAAGGCCCTATCTAATGGGTAGACACTTTAAGGTGAAAATAGATCATGATAGTATCAAATACTTTTTGGAGTAAAGATTATCATCTGAGGAACAACAAAAGTGGGTAACCAAAATGTTGGGTTATGATTTTGAAATCATCTACAAGAAGGGTAAAGACATTGTATTAGCAGATGCAATATCTATATGGGATACATCTGTAGAAGCATTACTTTGTGCAATGTCCATGTTGCAAGCAGATTGGGTGGATGAAGCCAGGTTAGAATGGGAGAAAGACAAGGATACATAGGTTCTGATTCAAAATCTCCACCAAGGTACTTTAGCATTTGACAAATTTGAATGGAAAGGTAATGTCCTATGGTATAAGGGTAGGTTATACTTGTGCAAAACTTGAGAGCTTAAGCATAAGATTCTTGCAGAGTTGCATGCATCTCCAATTGGGGGACACTCAGGGTTCTTGAAAACTTATCATAGAATTAAGAAAGAATTATTTTGGGAAGGACTTAAGGGAGATGTATAAAAGTTTGTGGTAGAATGCTTGATATGCCAACAAAATAAAGGTAAGACAATTAAGACCCTAGGTCCATTACAACCATTAGAAATTCCTAGTCAAAGGTGGCAGGAGGTTTCTATGGATTTCATCACAAGGTTGCCTTATTTTGGAGCTAGCTCATAGCTCATCTTACCACCCCCCCCCCCCCCCCCCCCCCCCGTCTGATGGACAAATAGAAGTGGTTAAAATTTTTTTAGAGGGGTATCTCAATTATTTTGTATTAGATAAATAGGAATGTTGAGTTAAATGGATACCACTTGTAAAATGGTGGTATAACATATCTTTCCATACTTCTAAAATGTTTCCATTTATAGCATTATATAGTTCCATCCACCTTCCATCAATTCTTCATTAAAGGTGCAAACCAAGGCTCGAGATGTGGAGGAGCACATTCAACATCAACAAGAGGTTTTGGCTAGTTTGAGAGAGAATTTGGCCTTGGCACAAAATAGGATGAATCAAGAAGCAAATCAACACCATAGTGAGAAAAAATTTGAGGTGGGTGACTAGGTATTTGTCCATTTGCAGCCTTACAAGCAGATGTCCTTGAAGCAACATAAAAAGGATAAAAAACTTGCTCCTAAGTATTATGGCCCTTACCAGGTTCTAAAAAAAATTGGAAGTGTGGCTTACAAGCTTGAGTTGCCTCATTCATCTTGCATACACCCAACATTTCATATTTCCTATTTGAAGAAGGTCATTGGACAAAAAGTTTCAACCCAGATAGATCTCCTAGAACTAGATGAAGAAGGATGAGTCATTTTAGAACCAGAGAATATCCTCCAAACACATACTAAGAGGTTGAGAACCAGTGAGATTAGGGAATATCTAATCAAGTGGAAGAACCTGAGTAGTGAAGATGCAACTTGGGAAGGTGGAGATTTTCTACAATAACATCCAGAGTTATTCAACATTGAGGACAACACTGGTTCAAAGGGGAAGGGCATGCTACGCCCCTAACCTATTACATGTATTAGGATAGGAATAGCTAACTTGTGGCTCACTTATCCCTCTTTAATGTTATATCACATTTATCTATGCATTCATTTGGTTAGTAGGTCAGCTTATGGAGTAACCATGGTCTAGATAAGCTATATATAGGAGGTAATGGGTAAATTTTTATCATCATATTGTGAATTATGCTCTTATTGAAGCTTGTGGAGGTTGCCCACTTGAAGTGGCTTGTCTATTCTCATCTATTTTGATATATTTTAGTCATATTTGGATCTCTTTCTGCTATTCTACTTTATTATTCAGGTAATTTCATTACAATCTATGTCTATTTTTTTGTTAAATAAGGAAAAATCTCACTTTTTTGTCTAACTTAAGCTCATCCTTTGATTATGAGATTTTAACATTCACCCACCTTCCTCCTCCCCTTTTGAGGACAGTTGATTACAAAATGGAACCATGTGATTAACCATCACAATCATGGCCTAATCCTAAATATGGGAACCATGGCTCTACCCATAGCATGGTTATCATGGATACTTTTCATCTCTAACAATATGGAACCCATGGTCATTTTATCTCAAAACCACACCCTTTCACATATCATTGACCTTATTGTGTAAAGTTTTTCTCTCATAAAGGTAAACCTTTGAACCTAATTGGATTGGTCAATTTATAAACACATTTCATCTTGAAATAATTAATTGCTTCAATATATTAAGCATTGTAGACTACTCCCTTGAAGGATAGTTGCCCAAAAAAAAAATTGCCACATGTAAGGTAGACTGCTCCCTTAAAGGACAGTTATCAAAAACATTAAAAAAAGCCAATAAGATTAGACTAATCCCTTGAAGTATGGTTGAGTTAACTTTGTCAAAAATAGAGAAATTTCATGGAAGATTCCCACATTGATCAGCTTCCCATATACAATAAGAAAAAAAGACCCACTATCACAACAAATTCTAAAGCCACAATCAGCTCTCAAACAACATAATAAGTTAGAAGTCACAATCAAATTTCCCATGTAGACTTCCTACACTAATTAGTCTACATCTAGCATATGACATGGACTTGTCTATTACCATTCTTAGGCCACCTATAGATGGGGCAAACTGATTCATGTGAGGATATCATACATATCACCTATTACCCTTCACACCACCTATCACCCATCTTCACTTTAAACTATCTATACATAAAGGGATTTAGAGCTTACTTGACACCCTATGATAATTAAACATTCTTTATCAACTAACAACCACTCATGTAAAAGCATTTGAAGGGATCATATTCATTAAGCTGATCTCACTTCAGGTTTATTTTTTATCCTTATCAAAAACAAAGCATCATGTTTTATTCCTCTCTTAATGTACTCGGTTGATGTTTTCATCATGACTTTTACCAACTAGTATTGCACCAACAATATTAATTATTTTTTAAGTAAGATTACAGCAATCATAATCATACCAATCATAACCATAACTATAACATTCATAAGTATCCACATAACTATAGCATTCAACCAAAAATATCCAACACATTTTGTACATGTTTATAGTTAACAGTGAAATATTTTATTTCAGGTGTGAGGAGTCACATGACATAAAAAGTTATTAGACTATCCACGCTTTACCTAAAGCCCCTACATACATTATTTCCTACCTAAGCACTATGTTGATTGTTTGGTGACTCTATATTTATTGTTAACCATCCTTCTACTTGATTGCTTCCTAAACTCACATCTATAATATTCCCTATCTCAGTGGTTGCTAAAGGGCATACTCTATTCTCCTCTTCCACATTCATCCCCATAGGACAAGAACCATATTCTACTCTAGGTCTTTCACCTTGCTCACCTATCATATCCATTTCATCCCTCTACTCTGGTTATTTTCCTTACATTGGTACTACCAGTTGTTGCCTTAGTGCACATCCCTTTAGATAGTGAGGGTTCCTTCCATATATAGGCCAATGGTCATGTTCTCTATCCCTACATCTTGCATAGTGAAATTCTTGCCTTCTTCATTAATACAAAGGTAAAATTTTAGGTTTAAGCTTAGGTTCTGGGTGCCTTTCCTCTTGTTGATCTAGCATTACTTCCATTATTACCATTACATGTTATAATATCTAGTAGATCTGCACATTCACCATATTGATTATTTCAAGTCATGGAGGTTTCTAGTTATCTCCACCATTATTCCCATTATTCACCATCTTCAACCTTATGTAGTTCTCTACATTTTCTATAACCTACAAAAATAAATGAATCAATAATAGACATTCATCCTTATCATGATTCTTTAAATAGAATACCTAACCATTCTTCCTTACCAACATGATTCTCCATCCCACTAATGGAGAAGGTCATATGATGTCATTAATTCCCTTTAATATCCCTCCTACTTCAAATGGTCATGTCTACTTACCTTTTCATGTGGACATGTCACCCTCAATCTAATTGGTCACCTCGATAAATCCATTATGCACCATTAAGATATCTTTTTGTTGACCTTATCATCTGATCCACATTTGATGTATTTCCTTGTTTTATCATCTTATGATCCTTATGGGCCTAGTGGTCATTATCATCACCTCAATTGATGTAAATTGGCTTCCAACCATGGGCCACTATAATGATCATGCCTATAAAACTACCACTATTGTTGGTAACTCCCAAATCCTTGCTATTGTAAAAATTCTTCCATTAGAGGTAGGCCACCATGAATTCATAGTAATGCATTCACCTTCTTACCCCTTTTACCCTCTTATTCCTACTAGCCCATTATCGCATTCTCTAAACATTAGACCCCAACTATTGACAGTGTCTACTCAAACATGAGAGTCTTTTCTTTTGTGCTAGCTGAAAGTTCATCTGTAGTAAGGGAACCACCATCTTCTCCTAGCCACACAACTTCTTGTTGGTTAGGCCCAAACTAGAAAATCCAATAAGTCATTAGATCCATATAGTTAGGATAGAGGCTGTAGACATGGCCACCATTTGTCTATCCTACCCATAAAAAATTTGGTTTAGGTAAGGTCCATCCTCTGTCACCCACCATATTACTAACTTCCTTACTTGTAGAATCTACTTAACCATCAAATAAATTCTTTGCAGGTCATCACTTCACTACTACCCTTAAAACTCAGCTTGTAGTGGTGATGAACCTTGGCCATAGTGACTCTGTAGATTTTGATAGACTCCCACCTCCTAAAACTTGGCTTGTAGTGGTAGAAAATATCTCCAAACTCCTATCCTTGCATAATTTTAGGTGTAACCTCTTAACAAAGGCACCTATTCTTTAGATTAGCTCCATTGAAGACCATTTATGGTACTTAACATTGTGTTCCATTCTAATTTATCCCACCTTTCCCATCTGTATCTCTCATCCTACTAAATTTGGGATCATTATGGTAACTATTTACCAACTTACCCCATTCACTTTCATTGACACCTTCACCAAAACCCAAAACCTTTGTTTTACAAAACCTTCTCCATCAACCCAAACCAACCCATGTGATACATCCAATTGGGGCATCCAATTTTAGAACCATTTTCCAAACCATTTTGAACTACAATGGCCTAATGTCTATGGACTATGTAGGTGTTTCTCCACTTCTAAGGGTATCTCAGCCACTAACAACTAATTCCCATCCCCTTTTTCTTCCCACTCATTTCCACTACTGACAGTGCCCTCTTGCTTAGGGAATCCTACATCAAGGAAGATTTGAATTCTTTATCAAGCATCCTTATGTTTTAACACCATCTAATACTTCCTCTTATGTTTTTCCCCCATTGTTGGGAGAACTACATCAGCCTGTGGTCTTTTTGGACTATATAGGTAGCACTCAATTAGTGAGGTTAGCTCGATCACATCCTTTAAATTTTTTTCCCTTCTCAACTAAAATCTCCCCCTCCACTTCTCTACCTATCCCCTAACCACCTCCCTCCCTTCAGCTTATCAGTCTTTTTTAACCACTTTTTTAGGTTGTTAATCTCTTTTAACACAAGGGTTGATAGCTTTCCCCATTGGCCCCTTTCACCTCCCATAAAACCACCTCCTACTTTGCTTCATTGGCCTCCCCATCATATTTCCTTATGCATGCTTCATATCTCTCCTCCCCACCCACCTTTTGAATTTTATGAATCTTTTTCACCTTATTACCAACCTTTCCCTTTATCCCTTTCAACTTCATTCTCCATCCTCATCATCTCCCCTCGCTCTTGACTATTTGTTGTACCCCCTTATCACTCTCTTTTTCTCACCCATTCTAAATCATAATGTTCATCTTAAAAGATTTATATTTATTATTTTGCTTCACTTTTTATTTATGTGTACCACCACTCTCTACCATTCTACCACTCTTCCCACCATACCCATTTTCCATACTTCTTGTTTTCTTTTTTCCATCCTTTTTGTCTTCTTTTTTTCCTCCACAAACTAGTTTCTAACTAGGCCTTTATTATTTGAGAATCCTTCCATCATTTCCCTTTTCTTCTTATCTCCTCTTTCTTTTTTCCCTTTGGATTCCCCTTTTCCTCTTTCCATCTCGGTACTCACTTATCTTTTCAATCTATGTGAGTATATGTGCTTTGTATACCTACTTCAATTTTTCCTTTTTGTTTTTATCATCTATGATCTTCATTCCTTAGTTTCATCTCACTCCCTTTCATTGTGTCCCCCTATTTATTCACCACCTCACCACTTTTTTTCTTGAAAATTTCTTCTAATCACCCCTTCAGCTTGTCAATATCTTCTAACAAGTTGATTAATGCCTACCTTCTCTCTTCACCTTTTTACCCACCCATCCTTTGCTTCCACTTATTTTTATTAACCCCTTTCCCATTTTCCATCCCATTCTCATCTCTAAAACCACCATCTAATTTGATTCATTATCCATCATCATCCTTTTTGTGTCCTCATTTCACTCCTTTTTCCTCCTATTTTATTTCTTCTATTGCCTTGTTTTTTTACATTTTCATCACCAAACTATTTTCTCCTTGGTCTATTTTTAGACTTATTTTCAAACCCTTCATGGCCTCCTATATTTACCAACCTCCCCTTACCCTTCATGATTTTTACACTTATCTCCCCATCCTTTTCTACCTTTTATTTTTCTTCTTTTTTCTTCATTTCATTTCATTTATTTGTCTCCTTTGATGCCCTTCCTTTCTCTTTCTGACCTATATGACCATGCCTAGTTTCTTGCATCCTTCTCCACCTTCATCTTTATCTATGACCTCATTATTTTATCTTCATCCATCTCCTAGTCCAGCTTTACCTTATACCTTGTTGGATCTCCCTTATGTTCTCTAATTCAACCTTCACCTCTTTAGAGTGTGGTCACCAATTGTACTACTTATGCATACATCTCCTTGTCTATTTCCTCATATCATCCATGCCCTTGCCTTAATGCATGAATTTCAGTCAGGTTCATTACTTTAGGAGAATCCCTTTCTTATTTTAATGCCTTTGTATGTTGCACTCGAACTCTATTTTTTGTCCCTCTTGAAGTACCCCCTTTAGCCTCCCTATCACCTTTTTCATTTTGAACCCTATACCCATTTTGATCATGCTATGGGCTCCAAGCTCTTCCACTCAATTTTGGTTTAATTCAAGATATATACCAATCCTAAATATCTATAACATAATTGGCTAGGATCATAGGCTCATATGACCAACCAACAACCCTAAGCATTATTAAGCCATTAGAATGAAAATCTCTTCCCCACCTCTTCTAGTCTTGCCCATTTTCAACCCCTTTTACTCCAACCTTCAAAGATGTTAGAATCAAAACTAAAACCACCTTTAAATGGAAGCTTTGGGATACCCACATGGGGATGCTAGATCCACCCTCTCATGCACCTTACCTCCAAATAATTCCCCTTAATTCTTTCTTCTCAGACTACATCTTCTTATGCCTTGAAATAGCCCTTGATTTAATGCAAAAAATCCATAACCTTCTCCCTCATTTAATTAATATTATTATTCACCATATTCTAAAACCCTTGGGATTATTTCTTTGAATTCCCTCAAAACTCAATGCTTACTTACATTGGGGCCCCACCAACTCAAGGGTCAAGGGTTAAAATCTTCACCACTTCTCATTTACTAACTTTGCTACTTTGATTCCCTAAATCATTGCATACTACCCTTTCATATCCTATTAATAACATTGTTGTGGCATGTGCACAATGTCAACTTACTTGGATGGTAATGAAAGAACCCATCATATCACCATGGCAATTCAAGTAGTTCCATATTTTCTAAATCTCAGTAAAGCATATTTCTCCCTTTTCTTTTCTCTAAAAAGGTGGTAAACATTTCATGCTTCAACCTGCTTATCTATGGCTAAAGATTATTTTTACATAGTTGACGCAATCATTTAATTGCATCCTAGAAAATCTCATCCACCATTTCTACCACACCCATTAGAAACTATTTGATAGCCATGTTTTCCACCTTTTGACACTTCACTTTCTCCAACATCCTTCACCTAGACCTACCTACATGATATCAAATTGAGGCAACCAAGTTAACCAACACCCTTCACCTCAAAATAACTACATTTGGCCTAATGTTATTTTTGGATTCCTATCCATGGAACTATGTAGGTAGCATCCACTTACCACGTGTATAAATAGTCATCTTGGCTATCCACTTCCAACCCATACCTAATCCACCCATGTTTTCACCACATCCACCTTGATGTTGATTGCTATTGACCTAGACCATTAGTGTTTTTTGCAATAACTTTTAACTATGGTTTTAAACTCATTTCAAGGTTTATGTAAAAATATGTTTAGGTTTGAAATATTGTGTTGTTTTTTATAATTAGATGCACATAGAATAAATATTGGGAATGCAAGCATTATCAAGTTGGATAAGCTCAAATCAATGCCTCTGTATCTATGCAATAGGAATATTTTGTTTACCTTAGTTTTATTGGTGACATTGATATATATATATTTTAAATTTATACATTTTTTTCCATATAAACTTATGTACACATCTGTAGGGTCTTGTTTTCATCATGTCAATTCCATGTTTTTTCATTTGAATGTGATTCATGACAAAATATGTGAACAAGTTATGGTCAAGTTTCACTTTAGAAGGAAATAAATAATTGTATATGTTTGTATTATTTTAAATAATATTTTCTTGTTTCACCACATAGAATAATTGGTTGCTTGTACATATAATTTTGTTAATACCATTTTTTGTTTCTTTGATTCAAAAATGAGTGGTCCATAATTATATGATATAATATTATATAATTATTTTATATAACATATATTATTGCATAATATTATATAAAGTTAAATAAATATTATATTGATGTTATTTTTGTTTGCATTTTACACATTTTAGAGGTAGACATTAAATTGATGAGTAACATTGGTGATAAGATGTTGATCTTATATCAATGTACTCATATCATTGGCAAGACTGGAATTATAATGTCATTATAGAGGCACTATTAAACTAAGGGCATGAGTAGTAGGGTGACATAATTTGGAATATCTATAGTGCATGATATGCCTATTTTGATTTTGTTGAGTATTCTCAAAAGTTTTATGATTATGTGTCTTCATATAATTAATTGAGAAGTATATTAATTAATGATAGGTTAAAGACCTTTTCCAAAAATTAATTATGTATAATATTATTTAGAACTGATCGATAAATATATTTATGCTGAAAAGCATTAACCTATCGAAATGAGCCTTTCATTATGTACCTAGTCGACAATCCATATTTGATGTTGTACAATGAATATGATTATATTTCCCTACTATTGACATGTGGTATATATTATTTGTATCATGTCATCTACTAAAAAGGATGCATTGGCCTTCTAAAGACTAGTTAGTGGACACATATTGGTGAGTGGTAAATAAATCAATGTAATAGTGTGGATATGTTTTAACACATTGGAAAGTCTTTTATGTGGATATTTATCTGCTATGTTTGATGCCATTAAATTTTTTGTCCTAGATTTTAATGCATAAATAAATATCCATAAATTCATTTGATGTGTTATTTACTCAAAATAATGACTCCATTAACGACATATTTAGAAAATATCATTTCTATATGAGCTCCTCATCTATAAGATCATGTCTGATAGCTCATTTTACTTATTCATTGGAATAACAAAGCCATGGTCATTTGATAGATCAATACACATAGGATAGAGATCAGGCACATAATCATTGTCATATGTGTCAATATTGAATAAGTGTATTTGTTTTAATACAATAAGCATATTTTTTTGTTTTAGTTTTGTTATTGGCAATGATGATTTTTTTAAACAATACATTTCTTCATGCCATATTTTTTTTTACAAGTCTACAAGGTCATGATTGTCATTTTTATCAGGGATATGTTTTATGACTAGAAGGATATTATGTTAGCATCAAATGAAGGTAAGATCTATCATCTAAATATCACAAATTGGTTATCTTTTTTATTATACATAGTGTTATGTTGTTTGACAACAAGAAGTATTTGGCTTCTCAAACATAGATATTTATGAATGGTTTATTACTCTCCCTAGGGTTTATGTAATAGGTTGTGGGTTTGAAACATTATCTTATGTTTTTATCTTGACATGCATAAACGAAAAATTGGGCATTAAATCACTGTTAGGTAAGTTAATTTTGAATCACTGTTTCTGTGTGAATGTGGTGAGAATATTTTTTTGTCTTAGATTTTTTATCTGAAACTAATATTATTTTATTTTAATCAATTTTTTCATCTTCTCATAGTATTTTTTTATAGGTATACAGGGTCACAATTTCATTCTTTCCACAACCTTGTTTTATTGTTATAAGGTAAGAATTGTCAAGTGAATAACTTAAGAAAAATAAAATAATTACGCATTGATTCTTTTTGTAGTGTTATGTTGTTCGATGACATGGAATCATTGGATTTTTGATAAAATTATATATATATATATATATATATATATATATATATATATATATATATATATATAGGGTTGATGACCCATTTTAGGGTTTATATAAAAATATGTTATAGATTTGAGGTATTGTTTTGTTTTTTACCTCAACACAGGCCAATTTTTATTTTTATTTATCAATAAGTTTATTCTTCTCAAACTTATATACCTATTTGTAGGGTCATGATTTTTTCCTTGCCAAAACATGGATTTATCATTAGGAGGTAATATTTCTCTAAATATTATAAGTTATTCACTATTCTTCATTTTTTTTGATTGTATGATGTTTTTTGATGGTATGGAATCATTGGATTATTGTAAACAAAGATATGTGAATGGTTTTAAACTCATCTTAAGGCCCTGTAAAATTAGGTTGTAGTTTTCAAAAATTGTTTTGTTTTGATAATTCATTGCACATAGACTAAAGATAGAAATTGCAACCATTGTCAAGATAGATAATCTCAAATTAGTGTCTTTGTATGTATACAATAAGAATATTTTATTTCTCTTTGTTTTGTTGGTCACACACACACACACACACACACACACACACACACACACACACACACACACACACACACACACACACACACACACACACACACACACACACACACACACACACACACACACACACACACACACACATTTTTTTTCATATAAAAATTTCTACATGTATGTAGGCTTTTTATTTCATTCATGCCAAATATATGTTTTTTCATTTGAATAGGTTTCATGAGTAAACATGTGGACAAGTTATTCTCATGTTTCATTGTAGAAGAAGAAAAAAGTTTGGATATGTTTATATTATTTTAAATAGTATTATTTTGTTTAAAGGTATAGAACCATTTGACTCTTGTAAATAGAATTTTGTTAATACCATTTTGTGTTGCTTTGATTAAAAAATGATTGGTCAATAGTTATATGATATAATATAATATAATATTATTAAAATATAATTATATTATGTTATATAACATATATTATTGCATAATATTATATAAAATTAGATAAATATTATATTAATATAACTATATACTTATATAATTTAAATATTATTAGTATATAACATAATATATATAGTTATATAATACTATAATTTATATAGTCATATATTAATAACTATAATATAAATATACCACCACTCAGTTGGATGGATTTTTTTAATGATATAGAGATTTTATTGATTTGTTATTAATCTGTGCACACCATTTCTATGTGTTGTAAAAAATATGCCAAAAAAAAACATGTCATCCAATGCTACACTTTTCTTTTGAGTTACATTCTATTTACTTAATTTCATTTTTTAAAGTAATTACCAATAATATGTTTAATATTGGTTTTGAAGCCTTGGGTTGATATATGTTACAAGTATAGAGTTGGATTTGTTGAAAAACTATTTCTATCTAAAACAAGGTCATGTATTAGTGTGTATGCAAAAAAACTAGTTTGGTAAGATGATTTTTTTAAGGTTTATTTTTATTTTTCAAGAGTAAAAATTAGTGTGTAGTTAATTGATAATTTTTTCACCTCACACACACGCGCGCGCGCGCACACACACACACACACACACACACACACACACACACACACACACACACACACACACACACACACACACACACACACACACACACACACACACACACACACACACACACACACACACACACACACACACACACACACACACACACACACATCAATAGTGAAGTTATGGATTCTTCTGGTGTAGCATAGAAGACACGTATATTCCATCCAAAAATATTATCTTTAAGGAGGGGATATCTGGTTGAGGCATTTGTTTTAATTATATTATGGCCTTCATGGAGGGTGAATGTGACATGTTTGGCAAAATGTCCCAATGAAATATGATGCTTTGGATTGTCAAATTTGAATGTCTTTAAAATATATCCACTAATTCTATTATAAACCTTGTGTGTCTATACTATTAATGGTTATACCAACATCTAATCTAAGTCTATTACTTCTAATGTAGTTGATGGATGTGGAAGCCTTATATGATATAATTGTTTTATCCATGATCTATATGTAATTACAGAAGCTCATAAAGTGTTTGATAGAATGTCTCGTTAAACTCTAACACCTAAGATTATCTTCAAAACATTTGTTTTAGCATAATGGAGGATTGGTGATTACTATCACGTTAGTTATTTTTGGAGAAATTGTATGCACAAGAGGATAGAAGTGATGAGGGATATGTTGTATGTTGATATTGTGGATTATTATGAGGATCTATTGGAGGAAACACATATGTTTCAAGTTAGACTTGTTGATAAGTTGATCAACTCTTACCAAGGGGAAAACAATTAATGGTTAAAGTGGAAACTAGATTTCATGAGTTATATTATAATAGATGGAATGATGGGATTAAGAAATAATGTGAAATTTATTGGTGGGGATAAAAAGCTATAGGAGCTAATAATGATATGAGCTCAGTTCTATGGGGTAAAAATGTTGATAATATTTGGAGCACTAATTATCAATAAGGTCCTTCATCTATCCTTGACTTGTTAATTATTGATCATGATATACTAAATAACCTTCAACTTGAGGATGATCCTATAGTAAAATATATGGCTCCTTTTAGGGGAGTAAAAAAATAGAATTTTAGAGCTTCTCCAGAATTATTTTTTGACTTGAATGAGTAGAAGTGTGGTAGACTAGGAGTATTAAATACTCCAAATGAGATCAATAGTACTAAAGGAGGTATAAATATTTTTTTTGATGAATCTAGACCAAGGTAAAATAAGCTATGTGTTCATAAAAAGGTAATCCCTATTTGGCTAGTTTTGGGGGAAGGTATTAAAATAGACCAAGTGGTTGAATTAGCTGAGCTGACATTGGTTAGGAGATTATAGGGACATAAGATGAATGCAAATAATCTATGAACATCAATAAGATAGGTTTGGGAACCATTTATTGGATATTAACCATGTTTTCATATCCTAGCTAGAGGGTGGATGCCATTTATATTGAAGGAAGCTGAGGATGTGATGAAGATCATGGGTAATTTCTAGCATTGAAAATCTACACCTTTGTCTCTTAAGATATGGACTCCATTTTTTGATGCTAATCAAGATAAAATTTACATTGTTCCTATATGGGTAAAGATCCCTGGTCTTCCCTTGGAATGATGGTCTATGGAATTCTTGAATGAGATATACAACTCCATTGGGGAGTTCTTAAAGGTGGACTTGAGATTTTTAAAGTCAAGGGTTAGACTATAGGTCATATTCTAGTTAGTTTGGATCATAGGGAGGGTTTGGTGGAAGAAATGGTTATTCAAATTGGTTATTTCACCCACTCACATATTTTATATTATTTAGGAATCCCATTTTAGTGCAATAAATGTCATAAATATGGACATATGGTCTCAAATTGTGATCTAAAATTTCTTAAGAAGAAATGGGTACAAACAAGAGTTGTTCCCTCTAGGGAAGAGATAGATAAAACTTGTTAGGAGGAATCATATGTTGGTGTCTCTTATGTGAATAATGGTTTTGAGCTGAATTCAATGAAGGGAACATTGAATATAAATGAAAAAAATCTTGAAGATATTGATAATCAAAGGATTCTTAATCATGACACAAATCATATCAAAAGGAAACTTTTAGAAGGTATAGAGGTTGACTGTAGGCTAGATCACATATTTCCCATTTTGGATACCATTCCAAATGATTCTCCTCCTAATAATGCAAAAATTATCACTAACTTAGAAGTAGTATTGGATGTTGAGACAATCCCTAATCCTAGGAGATATTGCACTAATAAGTTTAAACTTATGGTTGATTCTTTAGTAGATTGTGAGGTCTTGGACAAGGGGCATATATTTTATGATACAAATATGAATAATGATGCAAATGGTATGTTACATAATCCTTGAATTTCATTGGATAGAGGAGGAGGATCAGTTGGATCTCATAGGTATGATCTTAGAACTAGACACAAGACTTAAGAATAGCTATTTGAATGTTGGCTATAAAAAAATGTTGTTATTGGAGCCTCAGTTCTGAGTAAGGGAAGCAAGGAAAACAAGGGAAGGAATTCTAATATTTTGAAGGTAGAGGAGAAGGAACATAAAGAGTTATTATTTGGCATACAATGTTCTTTAGATGGGGTTTTAGAGTAGCTTTAAAACCTAGTCTTGGTGATTAATGATTATTTTTTCTTTGAATGTTAGGTGGTTGGGTAATCCCTTAATTAAGATGACCCTCCGTAGATTAGTTTAAAGACCAAAATTGATATTTTTATGTTTCAAGAGATAATGGGAGATGGTTATAAATGTGTTTGTGATTTGGATAAGTTTTTAGGTGATTGGGATTTTAGCTATTTGGATAGTAAAGGATGCTCAGGTGGTCTGATCACAACATGGATTAAAAATAACATCAAATTCTCTAATATTTTTTATTTTTATTTTGGTTGAGGTAATGTTCTATTTGAATAAGATTTTGGGGTAGATATCACTATCTTAAACATATATGGGTTGTATGATAATCAGATGGTCTATTAGGATAAATTTTTTTCCAAGAATTTCTTTAGATAAATATATTTGATTGTGGGTGAAGATATAAATTTTTCACTTGGGAGAGATGAAATTTGGTGTTCAACAGTAAATGTAGATGAACTTTCTAAGTTCTTCTTAAGGAATTTTAAAAATATGAGTTTATATGCCATTGAACTAATTGATCTAAAACCTACTTAGATAAATGTGTGAATACATAATAAGAGAATAACAAAAGGAATTGATATTTTTTGGTTAGTGATGCTTTTGTTGAGGACTCTATCCAAGTTAGACAGTGGATTGGCATAGGCAGTGAATTCGACCATATGCCCATTTTCTTAGAGATTGTCTCTACTGGGTATAAAACATGAAGTCCTTTCAAATTTAATCATATTTGAATTGAGGAAGAAGACTATACTTCAATGATTGAAAATTATTGGACTCAATTTGAATTCTTTTCTATTGAATTTACTATTGTACAATTTGTGAAGAATTTAAAGTAGGCTAAACAATTATTTATTAATTGGTATCATCATAAAAAATCAAAGGAAGATCATATGGTAGAGGAGGTTGAAGCTAAGTTGGAGGATATGTATAATAGTGAACAGGCTAGTTTTTTAGACGAGGTTTATAAAATATAAGCTAGGAGACTTGAGTAGATGAGGTGTAAAATATTGGTAGACAAAGAAGCTACTTGGAGGATTAAAAGAAGGGCCAATGGTTATCTAAGGGAGATGAAAACACAAATTATTTCATAAGTTTGCTAATCATCATAAAAATGTTAAAAATATATGGAAGATGACTAAAGATAATGGATCAATTATTATTAACTTTGAGGGCATTGTTGGTTTGGGGGTCAACTTTTTCAAAACCTTTTATAAAGAGGACAGTCAAGTGTATATTGCTAAGGTGGTTAAGATGGCTTCCTTATTTCTTAATTATTTTAATGATGAGGACAACCAAATAATTCTTGAAGAAGTCACTAGAGATGAAATAAAACAAGTAATGCTTATTTTTTATAAGGAAAAGAGGACGGGTAGTTTATCAAGTTTTATTTGAATTTGTTGAGGAAGATCTACTAAGATTTGTTAATGAATCTAGAGTTTATGGTTGGATCCCTATGACTTTAACTCCACCTTTATTTATTTGATTTATAAGGATGAAAACCCAATGTCTTTTGATCAATTTAAACCCATGTCTTTGTGTAATTACATATATATAATCATCTCAAAATTTATTACTTCAAGAGTTTTAAGATTGGTATTGGAAAACATTTTAGAGGAGCAGTTTGGGTTCCTACTTGGTAGGTAGATTCATGATGTTATTTGGGTAGAATAGGAGGGGATGAATTCCAATAAAACCAAGAGGTTGAATTATATGGTCATAAAGTTAGATTTGCCTAAATCATATGATAGAGTTAGTTGACTATATCTAAGACTAATGTTGGTCCACTTGGGCTACAATATTATGTTTGTTAATTACACTATGAGTTATGTTTCATTTATCTCTTTTACTATTTTAATAAATGGTTATGCTTCTACATTTTTAAGACCTCATAGATAAATATGGAAAGGTTATCCCTTGTCTCCACTTTTATTTCTTATAGTTGTTGAAGGGTTAAGTAGAGCCATCCTAGAGGCTAAATGAACTAGCACTTTGAAAGACATTATTATTGGTGGCCCTATTGCCTTGTCATTTTTTTTAAATTTATGATTTTATAATTTTTTATGATGGAAATAGAAGGGATGCCCTCAAACTTAAAGGTGTTTTATAAATTTTTGTGTTTTACTATGACAAT